>CM060925.1:466504513-467099513 GCA_030737875.1 Allium sativum
CTTCAAAGAATGGACTGTACTCGTCATCAGGGGAAACTGTAATTTTGATAAAGCGTGTGATACGATCCATTCACTTATAGAGAGTTGAATACAGTGATAATACATCGATACTTGATGAAACCAACACCGGCATCAAGTAATTGTTAAAAGTAATATCCAGAGGGGAATATGTAGGCATGGAAATAAGCAGCATTGCATATTGTACTGATGGGTACTAGTATGCGACTAACATACAAATGCAATATAGATTCAAGATGTCACTATTGTTGTATGACATGTTCTGTCTTTATTTAAACAACCAAAGTTCTCACCTTCATATAGAATAGTTGTTTCTTTACAAAAAAACATTAAACTACAGTTATGTTCTCAAATATTTATTATTCAAATAAGAAACTATTGCTACCTCCCACTCCCAGATCCCAACACTTTGATTAACACTGTACACTTACTGAAATACCTTCGTCGCTACAGAAACATAGTTGATACTTCCTCTCTTCTATTTACAAACCGAATACCATTTAAATTCATTCTCCACAGAAAACCTAAACAACCTAAATTACTTGGAACATGTTTGTTAATTTGTTATGAGTTTACTTTTTCTCCATGATTATGTCCTTAAAAGGCTATAAAATTCTTCCACCAAACACCATTGCGTGAAATTATAGTCCACTCTTCAAAGATCGTGTATCTCCAGTAGCACACCGCAGGATTATAAACCAAGTATAGGAAGTATAAAATTAAAATACATGCAAACCATCTTTCATAAATATTACACTTAAGATTATAAATGAATGTGCTATTTTTAGCATTCAACCAGCTTGCATTGATAGTTGGAAACAAAATATAAAGCGGATGATGCTACTGGAGTTAATTAAAGCAGGAAAAGTTCAAGAGTGGCCAACTGAAATTTTGGTGTTAGTGAAAGATAAAAAAATATATATACTTGGTAGTTAATCATCCAACAGCATATCATTTTGGCTTAAAAATGATAAGGAAGATTTTTTTTCAAGGCCAACTAGCAATGACCCCATGCTATGAGTATGTGGCAGATGGAAGTATTGAACTGTTTTATTCACTATGGTAGAGCAATTTGATAGTTATAACATGACATGGTATGTTTCGTTCATGCAGATTTTAGAAAGTGCTATATATTTCAAGTATTTGAAGCTAAAATTTTACGCTACAAACATGTTCCGAATATAGCCACATTTGTTCACAAAGATAGGTCAAATTTGAATATATTTAGTTATAATTTTGAAAATTAAATATCTGAATACTTTTTTGTTATAATTCTGATAAAATTACAATGTTTCAATACTGACTCGATTGGAAAAGAAAATTCGCAATCATTCATATACAAAATCATGGGTTACTTCGTGTAAAATAGACGTACAAACTGTATAATAATTATTTTTTATTTAATCCAATTTTTGAATATAAGAAATATAAATTCAAATAAAAACTAGTACATCGTTGTCATTGAAAACAATGTCAAATTGCTATATATGCAGCACAAGAAATATGGTGTTGAATCAAAGTTCAATTGTAGATTTCTGGTGTTAATGTTTGAATTAAATATTATTCGCTTCTTGATATTAGTGTAGGAGTCTAACTATATATTATTATCTTACAAATACAATTTTCCATGATTGCGTATTGAATATATGACATTGCTCGACGGTTGTCTACTTTTCATGATTGCTTGGATTTTCAAAGTTCAATTTGCAATCATTGATATACAAAATCATGGGTTACTTCGTGTAAAATAGACTTACAAACTGTATAATAATTATTTTTTATTTAATCCAATTTTTGAATATAAGAAATATAAATTCAAATAAAAACTAGTACATCATTGTCATTGAAAACAATGTTAAAGTGCTATATATGCAGCACAAGAAATATGGTGTTGATTCAAAGTTCAATTGTAAATTTCTGGTATTAACGTTTGAATTAAATATTATTCGCTTCTTGACATTAGTGTAGGAATCTAACTATATATTATAATCTTACAAATACAATTTTCCATGATTGCTATTTATGATTGCTTATTGAACATATGATACTGCTCGATGGTTGTCTATTTCTCATGATTGCTAGGATTTTTAAAATTCAGTTTTCAAACTCATTGTGGGTTCTTAACATAGTATTATCCAAATAAGCTGAAACACGGGTCGATCACCCAAAAAAATTTGCGCAGATTTTTCGAAAAAAATGGGTTTTCCTGGATTTTACCATTTTGTCCGAGCGCTGGGCGATTCCGGCAAAAAGCACGCTGAAACGTGGCTATTCTACCAGTTTGTCCGAGCGCTGGGCTGATCAGGCAAAAAGTGTCCGATCACCGATTTTTTTTGTGTGGATTTACCTATATAGCAGAGACACTTTGGACTACCAGGGTGATTTTAGCCAAAATTCCAAAAATTTCTAAAGTGGGGGGAGGTGGGAGAGAAGGAAGGATCGGATGAGGGAAGTGATCGGTTATCGACCCGATCGGATGAGGGAAGTGATAGGGTATCGACTCGGTCGGATTAGGCAAAAATCAAGCTGAGACATGGGCCAATCACCGAAATCTTTTTGCGTGGATTTTTCAGAAAAAATGGTTTTGCCTGTATTTTACCAGTTTGTCCAAGAGCTGGGCGGAGCAGGCAAAAATCGGGTTGAAATGTGGGCCGATGAGGAAAATTTTGTTAACAAATATTGATGCCATTAAAGATCGTTCACAAAGTAACTTCTGCTGCAAGAATTTTTAAAAAGGAAAAAAGAAAAAAAAAATCTGCTGCAAGAATGGTATTTGGTGATCAACATATAAATCAATTATATTGATATTACATAATTTTTCCTAAACAGTTTCAAATATTGTAATTTGACTATCTCAAAGTATATTGAAAGTTTAAAATAACACAGTAGATAATTATTAGTTAAATATATGTTCAAAGGTGTTGAGCTGTATTCACAACCCCACATCACCCACCCCCACCCCCCTCTTCCTCCTCCTCCTTTCCAACACCCTCCCAAAAAAAAAAAAATAATAATAAACAAGTACACAATTAGTCACACACACTGTATGATAATGCTACGGATTAAGAAAAAAATCAAATATGGGACATGCATATAAACCATTAGCTGAAGATATCATAAATAGAAACTAAATACTTCTCCTTGTAATGCGTGACTTTGAAGTAATAGGCATGCATGTTCATGCATACCATGCACATGTATGTGCATTTTCAAGATTGCTTGAATTGTCATACTCATTGTGGGTTTGCAACATAGAATTGTCAATATAAGATAGATTGCCGTTTTACCATAACAGTATAAAATTATAGTCAACAAGTTAGCCTAGCTTGATGCTCAATTACTTGTGTATAAACATTGATGCCATTAAAGACCATTCATGGAGTAATGTTTGCTGCATGAATGGTATTTGGCGATCAACATATAAACTAGTTAAATTTGATATTACATAGCTTTTCATAATAGCTATAAATATTGTAGTTTGGCTACTCTCTCAAGTATATTGAAAGTTAAGAATAACACAGCAGATAATTATTACTTAAACTAGTAACAAAAAAATTTAGCCATAACACATTCCATGAGATAAGCAGTGACAGTCAATTCAAAAAAAATTAAAAATTAACAAGGGAAACATGTCAGCCTTAAGCAGAACAGTGCCTTACTGGCACTCCTTCAAATTTTAATGAACAAGATTCCTAATTCCAATGGGATATGAACTCCAGTCAGATCACTTTGATCAGATTAAAATTTTCAATTCGAGAAAACCTGTATGTACATTTCAGTTTGGAGTTCGCAACAGAGTTGAAGAGGAGAATCAAATAAAGGAGTGCGAGTGCAGATGTTAAATATGACAGCAACTACGATGGAAGGTGGCGACAACTGCAGAAATTAAATGTCTAAAGAATTTGGAATGTTGGCGGTGCTGAATTTGAATCAGGGTTTAAGGAACTGAGCTTTTCAAAGTAGGCTAACCGGGGAAGGAACAGCATTTTAGGGTTCATGAAGAGGGAAGGTAAATAGAACTACGGAGGGCATTTTGGGAACTGCAAAAGACAGTTGACATAAGTGAGCTGAACTTACATTATTAGCAATAGAAGTAAATATGTTCAAAGGTATTGAGCTGTATTCAAATTACTAAGCAGAAGAAAGAGAATTACACAAGCATTTACGTATTTGTATGATAATGCCACAATAAAAAAAATCGAAATGTGGAACGTTAAAATCCATATAAACCATTAACTAAGATACCATACATAGATGCTAAATACTTCAAACAGTTCTTCCTACTGCATGAGTTTGAAATAATAGGCATACATGTTCATGCATACTGTATACATGTACAGGTTGAATCATACCAGGATTATCATTTCTGAGTTCTGACACCAACCTATCAGCGATATATAGCAAGTAGTGAGCATCAGCACGAGCATACTGAATCATTTCTACTGATAATGGACGCAGCCTCCAATCCTCACGCTATTACTCAGTAGGGCATATCAGAGAATGCAATCAGTAATTAACATCTATACAAACATAATACTACTCTAAAGCAAAAAATTGTAAAATTTAAGCGATGTCCTTCAAAATGATGAGCTAATGAATGCATGACATATGATACCATATATAATGGAGAAAAATTCATTGCATATTGCACCACTTGGAAAATTCCAAACATACAGAACTAAATATCAATGCGGCAGCTTGCAGCATCGCTGTACTGATAAACTAAACATTTGATCACACTGCAACACTCCCCTTAAATGCATAATAATAAGGTTGTGCACACTAATGGCAGCATACACGCAACATCAATAAGAGATATGCACCAAACTGGGAAGGTATAACTCAAATATCAGATTTCAGAACACACCGGTCACAATTTAGAAATGTTTGAGAACAAGCTAAAAATAGAAACACAACTGCAAATCTGAACATAACTTAAGCCGAAATCAGGTCACAGAGACATTGATCATGTTCCATAAGGATCAAATTCAATCTCACCTTCACAATCTTTTTATCCATTTAGTTGCACTTTAAAACATTTCACATTTTCCAATGAAAGAGCATATATAACTGTGAATGTCTAAAGAAGACTACTTGTAGTCTGTGTAAAGAGGACTCAACGCAGTGGGTTGAGGGAGTTCGATCCCAGCTAGCTACATAATATATGTGAACATACTCAGAGAATGGGCTGGGATGCAGTATAAATACTCCCTCAGAATTACAAGTGATGTTTGAAAAGGAAAAGGAAAAAAGAAAATTGATTCACCAGGATTGATTGGAACCTGATTACAAAATTATAATGAGCCAAGCAACCTATATCCATGCCTACGACTTTTCTTTTTATCCAGAAAATAGACAATGGTGATATGCAAGAAATGATTTCCTACAATCAATATAAAATAATATGCCAAACAAAGTAACAGTTAAACATATTTCCCAAACTGAATTCATATGAAGAAATGGCATAACAAAAAGAATATTTTTATGTGGCCAATTGAAACCTGAAAAGTCTTGTCAGTTGATACTCTGCAATAAGTGTCAAGTAAATATGCCAATGATTTCCGTGGTTTTAGAAGAATCTCACAAGCCTGCAGTGATATTGGAAAGAAATGATTAGTAATATTTATAAACCACTTTATTAAGAATAATAATAATAATAATAATAATAAATGGGTTTTCAAATATAATTTGAGTATTAATAAATAATAAAGTAATACACGCTTTTAGTTGATTGGTTAACATGGAAAAATCTAAAAATATAGTAGTCTGAATTAAATGGCAGAACCTAACGCACAAGGTCTATAGCAATGAGAGCAATGGAAAAGGTTATTGATTAATCTTTCCTTGGATATTCCAGGAGGCCGTGTTCAAGACTTGCACCAATGAATGGTAAGAACGTATGGGTTTCCACTACGGTATCATCAAGCTAGCAAATTAATTATTTCACTCACTGATGGTAAATTATAACCTTACGTTCCACAGTGGAATTGAACACTTCCAAGTTGATAGGGTTGTATGAAGAGAACATGAGTATCTCCGTTCCGCTGATATTCTACATCTGTGGGGACCTTGGTAGTAAGAGGATTCATTGGAGCAAGGCAAATAATTAAATGGCTTGGTATTAGCAAATTGACAAGCGTATCCATCATTATACAACATGGTCACTGAATTATATTTTTATGTTGAATGTAATCAGAATCAAGATCAGGGACGCAAAAATGCATAAACAAGGCGTTGTAGTTATCGCGGATGAACAAAAAGATCTTCACAACGACATGGTATTATATGATTATTGAGAAGTTAATTTATAGAATATCTTCCATGAGAGATTATAAGGACAGTATATAACCATTCAGGTGTGCATCCCTATTTTGTGTCTGTGTGCACTCATGTTTGTCTGAGTTCATGTACATGTATGCATGATCGTTTGCATGCATATGTACACAATAATGGGAGTCACAGTCACCAGACTATCATTGTCTCCTTTGTATCAACTCAAAGATCCAGAATAAAAACTTCGTCAAACTTTTCTGGTATATACTGTAAATGATACTTGCCTTTGCAGTATCAAACATGTTCACGACATATATATGAAAATCTCTCTGAAGCCAAACAACATCGTTATCTGCTCCATGGAAAACCTGTAAAACCAATCATATTCCTAGGCATGTAAGAAACAAATAAATAATGGCATTTATATAAATATTGCATGTGCATATATAAGATAAAGATATATTATCCTTACGTACAGCTATAAAGATGTCTGTTTAGACACTTAGACCACAAAACGTCCATAAATCAGTTAAACGTATAACAAATATTACATCTTTATAGTTTTAGCTTGACGGATTGGAAGGGCAATTGCATTTCCAAATTAGTCGCATTGTCAGTTACCAAGGTAGTGCGTTGTAAACAAGTAGAATAACAGAATAATTTTAATGGTATATACCGCATTTGGATATTTTATATGTTCCTTTCATAGTCTAGGCTAAAATATAACATGAAACCTGCTAATTGGAGATCATGTCACAGATTATACTTTTAATTATCTCGCCATATGACAATACAGATAAATGTTCCCTTTTTGTTTGTTGCATACAACTATACAAGAATCCATATAATTTAGCAATACTGCAAGGATGCCTCATACCTTACAAATAGAAGGATTAGCAAACACTGGACGGAGCACGCCCATAACATCATGCAAAGCAATCGTGTCCACCAGGAAATCCTCGTTTTGTGTTGAAATCTATCGAATAAAACATGGCAATAAATATGTAGATCTAACAACGAAAAACATTCAACCATTGCAAAATCCCACCTGCATAAGTGCAGTAAATCCAAGGAATGACCGGACACTATGTTGCTCAGTATCAACAGCAAACACTTTTTCATTGCTCAGCAAACAAGCAAGGGACTCTAATTGACCCTCAGTGCTTACCCAAACATAGGACTCATTCATGCTTGGTTTGTCATCGCATGTGGCAAACTGAGTTGGTGCTGGAGGGTTCTCCAACAAAAAAGTGATTTCTTCTTCAAATGGGTGCACTTTCAGAGAGCTTTCTGATACTATTAGAAACACGTCAGATTTTTGGTTTTAGGAATATTATCATTAGTCAAAATTAAATTAAAATTATTCATAATTTTCACCCTTTAAAATATTTGGACAACCAATTGATAGTACCATTGAGTCTCAAGAATGTACTTACGAGCAGTAGACAAAATTCATCTTCTCACAGTGTAAACAATCAATAATATTTGCACAGAGAAAAATAAAATGGTTTTATATTATAATCAGCCTCAGGACGCAGCTTGTATGATTGATTGATTAGCATGAAACAAACAACCATATCATTTTTAGTATTATAACATATCATTTTTAGTACTACAACCAAACCACAAATTTCATATGTAACTTTGACCGTATTATTTTGTTTATTTTAATTAATCGAAGACTTCAAAATGTTGCTATTTAAAAAGGCCAATGCTAAAACAACCGATTCTAAAGTATAAAATTAACTATGCTTTGAATCTAAACCAGACCCTCAATTAAAATTTTCGAATCCACAGACAAAATTCTCACCATATATATTTTTGTGCTATTAAGCCGGACGAAAAAACAAATCTCATTTTTAAATACTAAGACGTTTCTGTTCAAAACTTTTTTGAACGATTCTGAAACTAAGTTGTTGCCAGAATGCTCTAAATGTATATATATTATTGGCTTATAAAACAATCGCAAATTTGTGCAGCTCTCATCTCAACAGCCTCATTTTACAAATCAATCGAGCCACGATCATCAGATTAAAAATAAAAGGATGGAAATGTAATTAATAATTTCTGGCTACAGCAAAGGCATTCACATCTTATCTTTTTATATAATCAATGGCAAATGCTCAACACAATGAAACCTTAAGGCTATGAAAATCAAACTAGCGAACAAAAGTACAAATCGTTACTCCTTTTCTATGTTCACCTTTTACTCTTGTTCTAGCTTAATACCACTATCTGATTGCAAAAACACAAACAAAGAAAAACTAAAGAATTAAAGTATACAAAAAACTTACCTTTCTCTTTGCCTTCCCTTTTATAATGCTTAAAACCTGAATACGAGTTATCAGCCAACACGCGCTTAAATTGATTCTGAGGTTTTTCAACGACGTCTGAACAGCACAACCGACCAACGACGCTCCGCCGCCGTCGCCTCCAATAGATAACAGCCGTTGCAATGACAGCTGCGGCAACGCATAGTAAAGCTAGCGAGTGGATTTTTGCTCTTTGATGCATTTAATTACAATTGTGGAGTCAAATCGAGGAGTCCGCCTTTTCTTTAAACGGGAATCTTTTTCAATCCCTTTTGGTTTGGCTAAGGGGTCACACAAATTTGGATCTGGTTATTGCGCCGCCCATTATTTGCTATTCAATCCCCAGTTTAAAGTTTTATTTCTAGTTTTATTTTTTAGTAGTAAAATAGATCATTGTTGCGTGTGATTTCAAAAAAGAAAAAAGAAAACAAAAAAAAGAAATTACAAACAACAATTAAAAATTGGAAACAATTATTAAAATTCAAAAATGGTAAAGTCAACGGTATATGTAATTATGTATTTGAAGACCCGAATAGATCAACAATGCACAGGAATTGCAAATAAATAAATTATCACTTTAGTAGGTGTTAATTTAAATAAATTAACGCTCGGATGAAATGTTAATTATCATAATCAATGTTAAGCAATCAAAGACGGCGTCTACGAAAGTTAACTAATTCCATCAAGATGTTAAAAGAGAGTTGTACAAACATATTGCAAGCTTGAAAGAAGTAGTAAAGAACAAAAAAACAATAAAAATTAAAATGTAGTAAGGGCATTTTTGGAATAAGCGGGGTGGGAAGAGAAAAGGCTGGGTGTGTATTTTATTTTCTATTTTCTGGGGGGTGAAGAGTATGTAGCGGGGTGTCAATAGACAGACCTCACAAATTTTTATTTTTAAAATTTGGTTAAGGGGAGTGCACTATAGACTAAAATTCGCTTAACATTATATTATAGCTGACAAAATTACCCTTAATTTATATAAAGTTACTATAGTAATTACATCGGATGTTGTAACAGTAATAAAGTAACCATGGCTGCAGTAAACCCTAATTATGGGATAGATGATGAAGATGAGGTAAATTGCACCCAAAAAAGTGAATTATATGCGGATGATCAAGACCGATTTGGTAATGACAAGGTTTGTTTTCAATTTTGCATATACAGCTATCGATTTGAAAAAGAAGCACGGCGTGTAAAATTCGGACGTGATTCACCGTGCTTATACCGAACAATCATTATAAAGATACACAAATCATGACCATTTGCAGTGTGAAACACGGTAGAGTATTACCGGTTTTATCAAGTACAAACTACAGTTTGACATAGAGATAGGCAAGATGTTAAAGAGCAACAGTGTTTATTAATTTTACATGGTATAATATTACCGTTTTTACTGTTTTGTGCAACTAATATTACTATGCATGTTTGGTACCAAACAATGGTTATTTAATCGATAGGGAGATACCATTTTAAGTTTATTTGTATGAATATTTATTATAGTGTTTTCGTTGTGGTGTGTAAATAATATTCAGCTATTTTACAGATTGATGCAAGTGCTTTCCTAAACGAAGTATATGAGAAGGAGGATTCCTTAGTTAATGAGAAGTCTTATGATAGGACCGATGTCAATGTTAATGAGAAGGGTTGCCAGTTGGAAAATGATGATAGCAACGATCTTTCACATGAGGAAGCGGACATATTGTCTTGCACGCACCCCAATTTAACTTTCCATTTCACCACCGATAAGGTTTGAGAACTTGTTTTATGTTTTACATTAAGTATGTTACTCTAATCGTAGTATCTTGTTTATTGATGAAATTGTTCGATTCCAAAGAGGACGTACGTAAATGGTGCATGGATCGTGGACTTGATGTGAATTGTGTCATTGTTATCAAAAGAAGTAAAACAAAAAATCTCTTAGATAATGGGAAAGGCTCATGGATATTGTTTGTCTGTGAAAGAAGTGGAAGGTACACTGATCATAAGTGTGACGGCCCGCCTCGCACCAGCCTGCGTTTCCTCCAAAAGTGCGCTGTACACATGCCCGACTAGCACAAGACGGTCGTCATAAGAAAGGAAAGAAGGGAATGAGCTAATCAAAGAAACCTGCAGAATGTCTCACAGCGCATGGAATAAAATATAATAATAACATACTTGACACAAAACAGGCGAGACAGTGCATAAGCTGATAACTAAAATCAACATCAATCATCAAAGCAGCGGAAATCCAAATACAGCTTATTACAATTTTCCAAATTTACTGTCTCTAAACAAAAGAAAGCTGAAGTAGAAGATACACCAACAATGCCCAAGCAGTGATCTTCAACAACACAGGGAGAATACTAAATATATATATATCACGTGGAAGCCTCCTGCTCGTCTTCGGATCATCTACCCGTGCATCACCAGCTAACCTGTCTCTAGTCTGCTCGTGTGAGCACCCAGAGTAATAAGAAGAGACATAAAACTCTGGGTCAGACATAAAGCCTGGTGTGAGCGATAAGCAGCTAAACAAAACAGAACAATAACAGGTATAATCCAATCATACCTGAACCTGGACCTGCAACCAAAGAGTTAGCACTACATACCGTACAATACGCTAAGGTGCCGCTAACATATGGTGTAAGGAATACGGGGGTGGGGGTGTGTATGTCATAGTGATGTCAAACAATCAAGCATAACAACCATCCTCACTTCTCTCACTCTGTGCGTAAAGCATACGATATCCACTACTTTGGTCACCTAATACTTTGGGCCATGGCGGAATCCAATCCCGTGTAACTATCACTACAAGCCCACTATCCATCTCTTAGTGGTGAACCAAAGTTATGAATACTGACAACTCCTTAGCACACGTCCCGCAGCAAAGCCCAACCATGAAGTGAACTCATTGGTTCCCATCCGAATCCTGAGCTTTAACTTCTCACTTGGACTTCCTTTGCATCTCGGGTTTGGTCGAATTGGAGTGGGTCTTCAGAAAAATTGTCGCACAGTAACAGTCCTAGAACTCGGTTCGGTTCGGTAGCGTCGGTTCGGGTCGGTCCTCCATCCTTGCCATCTTCCATTCGATTCGGGTCGGGTGCTTCACTCCGGGTCGGGTCGGGGTCCTCCTCCTCCGGGTCGGGTCGGGGTGCTGTCCTCCTTCGAGTTCACGCTCCTCCTTCGATCAGCTTCCTCGTTTTCCATCTACTCCGATCCGATCCGATCCCTTCGTCTTGCTCCAGTCGTAGCCTCCCATTCGTGAGTCGATCCGGTCTGGCCTCTATTATGCTTCCGATCCGATCCGCTCTCTCCTACTCCGATCCGATCCTGCTCCATAGTTCCGATCCGATCCCCCTGTCCACTCCAACTCTAAGTAAACGGCCTTCCTTTTTGCCAAGTTTCTTATGTGCCAAACTCCAGTTCGGTTCGGATTACCTTGCCCAGTTCACATGTCCGATCCGAGCCCCCCATCCGATCCGATCCGAAGCTCTGCACAGCTTTCTGCAACTTTTTCCAGCGAGTGTTTACGCCATTCGACGACGTTTTCGACCATTCTAACTATTGAAATCAATCACAAAGCATTTCATACAGTCATAGCAACATGCATAATCAACCACAAACACCAAAACAACAATATGATAGGTTAAAACGGATCAAACATACCCAAAAATCCATATTTTCCCCTTAAGCATGTTTAAGAACAACTATTGATAGGATTAGTAAAACTTAACCAAATTAGCCAAATTTTCTAACAGAGGTCTAAAGCAATGTTTATGAATTTCTGAATATTTTTCCAGAATTTTGTCACGCTTAATTTCGCTAATTAACACTAATCACCCCTTAATCCCCTAAAGCATGGTCTAACCATACTATTAGCAAAACATGTCCAAATTAACCCAAATTTTTATCAGAGCCGTAAATTATTATTTTAGAATTTTAGGAATTTTTCTAGATTTTTCTGAGCCATAATTTCGCTAATCTTCGCTAATTACCCTAATTAGCCGTAATTAGTGAAAAACACTGCAAATCACTCACCTTGGCCACAAATGAAATTCTCAGAACTGAAACTCCTCTGATTTGGGGCGAATACTGATGTCTAACAGCAGCTCTAACCTTGCTTTGGTGCTTTTTCTCCTTAATTTGGTGTTGCTAAGCCTAATCTTCAATTAGAGAGTGATTTGGGGTGTTTTAGATGTAGGAAGCCATTACTAAGGTCTCAAGGAGGTTTGTGGCGGCTCAAAACTGAAATGAAAGTGATAACCTAACCCTATTCAGTCCTCCTATACCTCTAAACCCGAAATTCCCCTTGGGCCTAACTGCTAATCACCCGGTCAAGCCCAATTAAGCTGTCTTTCACCATCTGAAACTTGTTTCAGCCATATCTCCCAAACGGTGAGTCCGTTTGGCTAATGTGACCACTCTACGGAAAGAGAAACTATCATTCAAAGCCAACGGAAGTGGTTTCAGGTCAAAATTCATTTCCAGTCAAAAGTTATGGCCAAAACAGTGCCAACTAGGGGTAAAATGGTCATTTAAAAATCGGGAAAAATCATGAACATGGGAAATGACCCCAATAGTCGTCTCCCAAAGTTACATGACCATACGACTTCGTATGTGAAAGAAATAAATATTCTACGATCCTATGATGCGCAGAATGCGGGTCGTTACACTCTCCCCCCCTTAAGAAATTTCGTCCCCGAAATTCCTTAACCCCAAAACATACACAGGATCCCGCATGCCTAACACCCACATACAACAATCAAACATGCAAAGCAAGCAAACAAGTCTATCCTAGCATGCGGAAAACTAACAAGGGAAGAACCATCGCCCCTTGGACTTTCACTAATTTCGCCGTCTCTCTTGGTAATTTCTTCGTATCGTCCTCGACAATGCGAATCGGTCTCGCGGTTCCCAACCGCCTTGGGTTCTATTTCGATATCGTCCTACCGGTATGGCGAACTAGCTAAATCAAAATCATGCATAAACTTCCTTAACTGAGAAACATGAAATATGACATATTCTCTTGGCATCTTTTTAGGTAACCCAACCCTATCCATCAAATTACCAATTACATTCCAAATGTCCTTTCAAGTCTAACCCGAATCTTGCCTACATCCATACTGCATGTCCAACGTATATTCACCTCCTAGAGGCAAACTGGATCCATCCAATGACCCTAGGCACTACATCCATATCTGTACTGTACGTCCAACGTACATTCACCTTCCAAAGGTGAACTAGACCCATCCAATGAATCCAGGTACTCCACCTATATCTGTACTGTACGTCCAACGTACATTCACCTTCCAAAGGTGAACTAGACTCATCCAATGAATCTAGGTACCTTACCTATGAGTCCAAGTCCCACTTGAAACTCCTATATCCACTGAATCTCCAAGACCAACGGACGCTCCACAATTCCCAAACATACTTCAAGTCTAACGTAAAGTATCTTCGTATCCGTTATATCACCATGACTAACGAACTCGTCCCATTTCCATTCAACAGAATCCTACAGGTGATAGTCTACTCAAGAGAAGAAAGGTAGGAACAAACATAACAACCATAGCATCCATCAAACAAGTCCTATCTATCACCTGCTAAAAGCCATGAATACATCAACACCTATATGTCTGGTCCAACCAACATCAATAACTAATGGAAGCCCAGCCTCCAAACGGACTACCGTACGTCCAACGCACGTTTATCCTCCAAGGATAACTAGATCACGTCCAACGGATCCAAGGTAACGGGCGTCCCCAGATACCCCTGCTTTTAGTCCGCCTGAAACACTCGAGTCCCACCCAAGTCTATCCATTATCTTGCTGCCCTCTCGAGTCCAACTCGAGCCAATCCAATTCCTCGCAGCCTCCTCGAGTCTAACTCGAGTCAATCTATTACACATCCATACTAAGACCCAGTCTTGAGTATCCATTACCTACAAACTCTAGTCCAACGTGAGTCGTCTCCCTATTCGTTGCATCTCTAAGATCAATCGAACATCTATTTTCTTTTACGAGTTCAAGTCCAACTTGAATCGTCCTAACCTTCGTTGCATATTCCTTGACCAATGAACACATCCTATTCTTTCAAAAAGAACATCAACATAGGGTCCTAAACAATCCATTACTTTGCACCTTTCTCGAGTCCCACTCGAGTCATCACATACCCTTATTGAGTCTAACTCGGGAAATCTATACCATCGAACATTCCTACCATGTTATGAGCTGCACATCACTCCCCGAGTGCACCAAGATATCATCCAATGAGAATCACAACAATCACTTATCTCTCACGCAAACCATCCTAGTCGACCTCGACATTTCCCAAGCACAAGCCCCAAAGGCCTAAACCAATATCAGACAAGCACCCAAGGAACATCTCCTCCGAGTTCGGACAATCTACGTGAGATGATATGAGCAAAACATCCGAACACTCAAGCATCCATAACTGACTTTGGCTATCCTCGCCAATCTTGCTTGAAACTATCGTCGATCGCATGACCAAGTCCTGAACAAACTACTGTACATCCAATGTACATTTGCTTCTCTAACTCCCGTTATCATCTTCATCATAAAGTAGGCGATCCAATACCACCTTTCGTCCATCATCCACTCTAACGGTCGTCAAAGACTCTTCGCAACCTACTATCGCTCTATACCTTTGGAGTTGATCGGCTCCTAAAAATCAAGCCAAACCTAGTAAAGCTCGAAATAATGCAATCACAACAAACATACATCCATGACTCGATAAGACCAAATTACGACAAATCCAACAAAGGCTAGTCAAACCACCTATCGGGTTTGTCACTACTAAAGGTCTATCGACTATCTTGGGTTCCAATTCCAACCTATCTACCAGGTCACTAGGTACGAAGGAATGGGAAACCTTGTTATTAAACAAAACTCGAACAGAAACATCTTAAATAGAAAGCATACCTCGAATAACGACACCTTTTTCCTTCTGCGCCGCAGTTGGGGCATTCGACGAAGAAGGAATAGCGTTGATAGCATATGCTTTCACGATTTGCTTCTCCCTAGGAGATTGTGGACATTCATTCTTGTGATGTCCTGCTTGGCCGCAATTAAAGCACTTCCTTTCCCCAGGCTTTTCTCGACAATCTCTGGCATAGTGGCCCTTCTTGCCACAGCTAAAGCACTCGCCATCTTTCTTATTCTTCTTACTTTGGCCATCCATGGTTTGGTCTTGTTTCCTCTTAGTTTGGGAATTATTCTTGCCTCCCCCGCCTGCTTGCGGCTTTGGCTCCATTGTAGATGCAGTAGTGACCTCAGTCTTAGGCTTAGGGTAAAGACTTTCTGACCTTAATGCCTTTCCTACAATCGATTCAAACGTCTCATCGATGTGGTTAATAAGTTTTTCCCCCAAGTATTGATCCAAACCAGTTATAAATTTCTCATTCTTTTTCTCAGCAGTATCAATAAGAGATAACCCATATTTTGACAAAGTGTCAAATTCAGCAATATACTCTGAGACAGCTCTGCCATTTTGCTTGAGCTCCAAGAATTTCTTAAACAACATTGACTTCTGAGCAGCTGGAATGAACTTCTCACTAAAGCGAGCCTTAAACTGCTCCCAAGTAATCTGGTCTTCGGGAGTAGCTGCCTTTATAGCATTCCACCAATTCATTGCCCGCCCTTGCAGCTGACGGGACGCTAGCTTCCTCTTCATGGCATCTTCGATACCCAAATCCTCGAAGATACGTTCGCAACTATCCACCCAATCCTGAACATCCGTAGCCGACTCCGTTCCGTGGAACGGCTTCCCACCAAGGCTAGTATAATCCTTATTCAGCTTGGCGAAGTCGACTCTTGGCGCCTGCACCATTGGACCACCACCATTTCCACCATTGGGAGCTGCCCTCTGCACATCTCTAAGCATCTCCCTCATGAGGTCAGTAAACATCGTCCTCATGTCAGCAGCAATCCCATTATTGGCTCCCCTACCAGCACCTCTAGTATCTCGGCTCATCGTCAATCTGAAAAAGGAAACGATTAACGACTCCATAGTGGTGCTAGTGCAGTACGACTTCATCCTTATGCTACTAATAGTATATATATATATAGCTTTTAAAAACCAAAGTAATCACAAATACGCTCTCTCGTATACGTATAATATCTCTCCCTGATAACTTCCCTAGGTTAACTACGCAACCTAGAGCTCTGATACCAAATGTGACGGCCCGCCTCGCACCAGCCTGCGTTTCCTCCAAAAGTGCGCTGTACACATGCCCGACTAGCACAAGACGGTCGTCATAAGAAAGGAAAGAAGGGAATGAGCTAATCAAAGAAACCTGCAGAATGTCTCACAGCGCATGGAATAAAATATAATAATAACATACTTGACACAAAACAGGCGAGACAGTGCATAAGCTGATAACTAAAATCAACATCAATCATCAAAGCAGCGGAAATCCAAATACAGCTTATTACAATTTTCCAAATTTACTGTCTCTAAACAAAAGAAAGCTGAAGTAGAAGATACACCAACAATGCCCAAGCAGTGATCTTCAACAACACAGGGAGAATACTAAATATATATATATCACGTGGAAGCCTCCTGCTCGTCTTCGGATCATCTACCCGTGCATCACCAGCTAACCTGTCTCTAGTCTGCTCGTGTGAGCACCCAGAGTAATAAGAAGAGACATAAAACTCTGGGTCAGACATAAAGCCTGGTGTGAGCGATAAGCAGCTAAACAAAACAGAACAATAACAGGTATAATCCAATCATACCTGAACCTGGACCTGCAACCAAAGAGTTAGCACTACATACCGTACAATACGCTAAGGTGCCGCTAACATATGGTGTAAGGAATACGGGGGTGGGGGTGTGTATGTCATAGTGATGTCAAACAATCAAGCATAACAACCATCCTCACTTCTCTCACTCTGTGCGTAAAGCATACGATATCCACTACTTTGGTCACCTAATACTTTGGGCCATGGCGGAATCCAATCCCGTGTAACTATCACTACAAGCCCACTATCCATCTCTTAGTGGTGAACCAAAGTTATGAATACTGACAACTCCTTAGCACACGTCCCGCAGCAAAGCCCAACCATGAAGTGAACTCATTGGTTCCCATCCGAATCCTGAGCTTTAACTTCTCACTTGGACTTCCTTTGCATCTCGGGTTTGGTCGAATTGGAGTGGGTCTTCAGAAAAATTGTCGCACAGTAACAGTCCTAGAACTCGGTTCGGTTCGGTAGCGTCGGTTCGGGTCGGTCCTCCATCCTTGCCATCTTCCATTCGATTCGGGTCGGGTGCTTCACTCCGGGTCGGGTCGGGGTCCTCCTCCTCCGGGTCGGGTCGGGGTGCTGTCCTCCTTCGAGTTCACGCTCCTCCTTCGATCAGCTTCCTCGTTTTCCATCTACTCCGATCCGATCCGATCCCTTCGTCTTGCTCCAGTCGTAGCCTCCCATTCGTGAGTCGATCCGGTCTGGCCTCTATTATGCTTCCGATCCGATCCGCTCTCTCCTACTCCGATCCGATCCTGCTCCATAGTTCCGATCCGATCCCCCTGTCCACTCCAACTCTAAGTAAACGGCCTTCCTTTTTGCCAAGTTTCTTATGTGCCAAACTCCAGTTCGGTTCGGATTACCTTGCCCAGTTCACATGTCCGATCCGAGCCCCCCATCCGATCCGATCCGAAGCTCTGCACAGCTTTCTGCAACTTTTTCCAGCGAGTGTTTACGCCATTCGACGACGTTTTCGACCATTCTAACTATTGAAATCAATCACAAAGCATTTCATACAGTCATAGCAACATGCATAATCAACCACAAACACCAAAACAACAATATGATAGGTTAAAACGGATCAAACATACCCAAAAATCCATATTTTCCCCTTAAGCATGTTTAAGAACAACTATTGATAGGATTAGTAAAACTTAACCAAATTAGCCAAATTTTCTAACAGAGGTCTAAAGCAATGTTTATGAATTTCTGAATATTTTTCCAGAATTTTGTCACGCTTAATTTCGCTAATTAACACTAATCACCCCTTAATCCCCTAAAGCATGGTCTAACCATACTATTAGCAAAACATGTCCAAATTAACCCAAATTTTTATCAGAGCCGTAAATTATTATTTTAGAATTTTAGGAATTTTTCTAGATTTTTCTGAGCCATAATTTCGCTAATCTTCGCTAATTACCCTAATTAGCCGTAATTAGTGAAAAACACTGCAAATCACTCACCTTGGCCACAAATGAAATTCTCAGAACTGAAACTCCTCTGATTTGGGGCGAATACTGATGTCTAACAGCAGCTCTAACCTTGCTTTGGTGCTTTTTCTCCTTAATTTGGTGTTGCTAAGCCTAATCTTCAATTAGAGAGTGATTTGGGGTGTTTTAGATGTAGGAAGCCATTACTAAGGTCTCAAGGAGGTTTGTGGCGGCTCAAAACTGAAATGAAAGTGATAACCTAACCCTATTCAGTCCTCCTATACCTCTAAACCCGAAATTCCCCTTGGGCCTAACTGCTAATCACCCGGTCAAGCCCAATTAAGCTGTCTTTCACCATCTGAAACTTGTTTCAGCCATATCTCCCAAACGGTGAGTCCGTTTGGCTAATGTGACCACTCTACGGAAAGAGAAACTATCATTCAAAGCCAACGGAAGTGGTTTCAGGTCAAAATTCATTTCCAGTCAAAAGTTATGGCCAAAACAGTGCCAACTAGGGGTAAAATGGTCATTTAAAAATCGGGAAAAATCATGAACATGGGAAATGACCCCAATAGTCGTCTCCCAAAGTTACATGACCATACGACTTCGTATGTGAAAGAAATAAATATTCTACGATCCTATGATGCGCAGAATGCGGGTCGTTACAATAAGACCAAGGAGCATGTCTCGAAAACCCAAAAGAAAAGGCGTAAAACGGAAAGTAGAAAATGTGGTTGTCCATTTGAATTAAGAACACATTGTCTAGATGATGGAAAGTGGACGTTGAAAGTTAAAAACGGATGTCACAATCACAGTCTTCCTTTTGTTTTAACCGGGCATCCGTATGTTGCGCGATTAAAAGACAATGAAGTAAAGACCGTAGAAACAATGGCGAATAGTGGCGTTAAGCCACGGAATATTCTTACTACTCTAAAATTTGACAACCGAAAAAATAAGTCTATAATCAGAAATGTGTACAATGCTAAAGTGAAGCTTAAACTTAATAATACACAAGATAATTCGATTATGCAACAGTTTATGAAGTTGGCATGTAGTCACCACTATTTTGCGCACCATAGAGTCGATGGTATGACAAATGAAGTTACTGACTTGTTTTTCAGTCATCTGAAATGTGTTCTACTTGCATAATGTTTTTATCAAATTTTGTTTTTGGATTACACTTTCAAGACAAATAAGTACAAGTTATCATGTTTGCATATGGTGTCGCAAACTTCAGCAGGTGCATCCTTCATTGTTGCCCTAGCTTTTATTAGTCGGGAGACCACTGAGTCATATATATTGGCTTTGGAGTGTATTAGAAAATGTTATCGAGAAAAAGAATTTCCAAGTGTCAGAAAATTCTCTTAGCAATGCAGTGTCCACTGTTTTTCCAACAGCTCGTCATATTCTTTGTGTGTGGCATATTTCAAAAAACATTCAAGCAAATTGCAAACCAAATTTCATAAAAAAGAAACGGATAATGATTGGGGATAGAGAGACCGTAGTAGAAGATGAGGAAGGAAAAAAAGAGTACGAGTTATTTTGAGAGGGTTGGACAAATGTGATTAGTTCGCTGTCTGATGAAGAGTATCATCGAAACCTAAATTGTTTCCGTGAAGCATGGCGGGAGATGCAAAAAAGTCGGTGAACTATGTGTTGAAGAACTGGCTGAACAAGTATAAGGAGATGTTTGTGTTGGCTTGGACAAATGAAGTAAAGAACTTTGATAATGTATCAACTAGTGCAGTTGAAAGTGCGCACCATCGTCTCAAACTATATTTTGATTCGGCTGAAGGTAGTTTTGTTCAGTGTTGGACTAGCGTGCATCTTTTTCGTGAAAATGAATTAGTTGCAATCGAACATGGGTTTGAAACGAGTTCATCAAAGTCACTTCATAGATTTCGAGATGAGCCAATGTTTAAAGAGTTGTTGGGATTTGTTTCTCACAAGGCAGTTGATTTATTGCAAATTGAACCATGTAGCATTCCAAAAGGTGGCATGCGTATTCGGACTTGCGGCTGTTTTTTATGAAAAGTTAATGGTCTACCTTGCTCACATATGCTAGTAGACTTTAGACATTCATACGGTTTCATACCCCTCAGTGCTATAGAATGTTATTGGAAACAGTTGTTATGTATTCTGCCTACACCGAACCGGTCCACTCTTGATTTTATGGACTTTCCTGAATTTCATGCATTGAAACGTAGGTATGACGTGGCTACTGATAATGTGAGGATTGATATTCAACAAGGTATGAAATTGTTAACCTTCCCTCCTACTACGAACATTAAAGAACCTCCCATGGCGACTATAAATAAGGAAGACCATCTAAAAAGGAAAAGTCGACTAAACGAGATCCTTCTTACTCTGAGCATGTTGACGGTGCATTATCTTGCAGCCCAAAACTTACTCTAGTTAGTCATTGTTTACAGACACTTAGAGTAAAACTAAATGGACCTAAAACCAGTCTAGTTAATAAACATTTCTTATTGCAAATGCCCAAATGTATGCGATCGTATATAACTCGTATAAACGACATGCCTACTGATGGTAATTATGGATATTGGGTGGTGGTTAAACAATTAAATCTTCATAATCGAAGACTAGAAAATCCTTTTAAGTTCGTACGCGAGACCATGGTTGATAATTTAATACGTCAATCGGAGGGGCACAAAAGCATGTGTGTAATGACCCGGAAATTTGCAATCAATTTAAAATTTCCAAATTTCATAAAGATCAGAATTATTTTGGATTTGAGCAGGAATAAATTTAAAATAGTCCAAAAAGAATGAACTTTGGATTAAAAATGTTACGTTTACAAAGAAAGTAGTAACTAACGAACTCGGATTTCAATGCAATTAGTTTCATTAAATCTGAAACGATGAAATTAGGTAATCAACCAAGTTACGTCAAAAATGTCATCCGTTAGATATGTTAAATTCACAAAAGATTCAAAATTTGAACTTAAAACGGACGATTTTGAGGATATCTTGAGAATGAAATCTTGCTAGATCGTGAGGTCATCTCCATTAGATCCGGAATAGCGAATTTTAGTACTCAGGGAAGTTTCGCGTAAAAGGACATCCGTATGGGGAAAATAAAAAATAAAAGACCAAAATTTGAACTAAATTTTGACGGTAATCGGAATTTGATAGTGTTAACGGCAAAACTAGAACCTGAGACCTATCCAGAAAAATTTAGCACATAGAATATTAGTTATGTATGAAGTCCGAGAAAATCCCGTATTGAATATAGAAAGTTATTAACAAAAAGAATTAAAATAAATTATTTGAAAATCCAAACAAACTCCGATTTTATGTTTGAATATATAGGATTGAAGTACGCTAGAAACCAGACAATATGGTTGAAGAATTTCTTAAAACTGTTATTGTTTGATACTCCGAAATGAGATCGGAAAGTCGATGAGAAAGCACACTTTTGGATAAGGATGAAAATGGATAAGGATGAATATAAGTCATTCATTTCTCTTCCATTAGATTGGCGACAAGTCACCAATCCATGTGACTTTTTAAGCTATAAAAAGACCTTCCCTCTCCACTTTAATCTCACTTCCTCCTTCTTTAATCTTCCTCCCTCTCCGTTAAGCTCATGGCCATGGCCGAAGATCATTTATAAAAGAAAGAAAAAAACAAAGAAAAAGGAAGAAAAAGAGAAAGGAGGGCAAGATTAGGAGTAAGGGACCGTTAGGCAAAAGCTTCGACTTCACGGGGTGAGAAAAACTAAACTTTTAAAGGGTTTTTGTTGCTTCATTTAATGATTGCATGTAAGGTGTTTGTTGAAATGTTTCTTAGAGTTTTGGTGGTGAATTCATGGTTGATGGTATATAATTGCTAAAAATTCCTAAATAGGTCCATGAAGTAAAAATGGCAATTTATTTGGAGTTTGGAGTGAAAATCTTTATGTTAGGCTCACGAAGTTGCACCTTTATGGAATATCATAAGTATACATGCTTTGATTTTATTTTGGTAATATGTTTGGGTTATTAGTAAGTGATTTGATGTGGTAAAGAATATTAAACCGTTAATGATTCGATCTTTAGGTAAAATTTGGGTAGTCTCTTAAGTAGATGAGAAAAACTCGTTTTATAAAGGGTTTTAATTAGTTAGTTTAAGAGATTCACATATGGTGTTTGATTAAATGTCTCTTAGAAAATTTAGGGTGAATTTGTGGTTATATTGGTGGTATATGGTTGCTAATGGTTTCTAAATAAATTCATGAGGTTGATTTGGTTTGAATGGTTGATTTGGTTGATCAATAGTTATGAATACCATTTGGATGTTAAGTAATAAAATGGAACCCAATTTTAACACCGACATCTGATCTTAAATAACTAACAAGTTTAGTTACAACTCGTTAGACACATGACATATTGTTTATGTTTATTGAATGTATGTATATACCCAGATTCTCGAGTTATACTGGAGTTGAATGAGTCTCATTCCAGAAACTGGATTTTAAATGATTGTTTTTAATAATAAAATAATCAGGAAAAATGAAATCATTTTGGATGAATGAATAATGTTTTAAATAATAAACACCTATTTTGGTTGAATATGCGAAAACCACAAGTAAGCATGTCCCGATTGTGAGATCTGGAAAGATAAATGGGTGTTTAACATGGTAAGAAATGCTGCAACCACTGCGCTGAACTTACCTGGCCAATGTTTATTTATCTAGGCGAGGATCGGAATGGATCGAAAGGAAAGCCCGGATGTTCATTTAACGGTTTACTAAACGTTAAATATAAGGAAGATATTCATCTTTGTATAATGAATCTGAATTAAAGATAAGTGAAACCTGGAGTTTTCCAATTAATTAAATTAAATTGGAATCAAATGGAAACCGTATTGGTTAACGGTTGAGATAATTCTCCATAGATGAAGACTTAGACTATTTAAGGAATTTGAAAGGCGCTTGCCAATATTCCGCTTTACAGTGTTGATTGGATACGAAGATTAATATCAACTGTAAGCAGATATGATTTCCGTGAAGATTCCATTTTAAATGGAAGATGATTTTGGGTTTATCGTGAACTGTGTTTTAAGTGACATTGGTTCTTTAACTCAGTTAAAGACAGGATTAATTTTCTAAGATTGAATAATCATTAAGTAGAGATTTTTGAGGCTTAAACTAAGTGGAGTTTAAGTGAATCTTTAATTGGATTGAAATGAGAATGGGTTAATTAAATTTATCGAATTCAAGAAGTGTTCGAGAATGCGGTACTACCAGTTTTACTCTATGCGGTATTTAAATCTTTAATTAGATTTAAAACGTTGAATGGTAATTGAATTTACCAGTAACATAATGGCTGTTAGATATGGAGTATTACCAGTTTTTCTCCATGGGATGAATAGGTTGGGATAATAAAATGAATGATTACTTCGGTAAGGATCGTTAATCCCAACTAATTGATAAACCTTAATTCGGTTTAGATTGTGAAAAGATATTGTAAACTCTTTTGCAATGGTTTCCAAAGAAAGATTTAAAAAAAGAAGGTTTAAATGAATTAAATCTTTGGTAAGATTTGTGGGAATAGTTCCCAATTTAATGAATATTTGAATAAAGGAATATTCTGGATTGGAATGAGGCCATGAGATCCTGTATACCTATTGGTTTTAAAAGATGCGCTAATTATTTGGGAAGGCCGGGTTTTTACCCATGCCGAATGATCATTCGACGTGATGCTGATATTAAGATGACGATGATGATGGTTAAAGACCGGTATTCTTAACATCAGATGGATAGCTTGTCGATGCTTCGGGGTCGCTCCTCAAAAGGTTAAAGTGACGACATTATCTGACCGTGCTTGAAGCATATCGGATTGCAAGGGCTTGCACTCCCAAGCGGGGACGGGGAATCAAGTGCCTTCGGTTTCATTCCTATTCCCGGAATTGACTTGTTGATGGATTTCGCGTCTGACACTGTATTTTATAAAATATATACTGGCATTTACTAAACATACTTCTGTTTGGTGGCGGAGAATTTATTCTCTTGCTTAACACCCTTCTTTCAGACGTACGAGCTCAAAGGTTGTATATTGGTGAATAGCAATTTGTGTTTTAAGGAATGATAGTGTGTCATGATAAGTGGAAATGATCAAGACTTTTGTTGAAAAGCAGGCCTTGTGGTTGAAGACCGAAGCATGGCTTAAATGCGTAGCTTTGTGTATGACGTGACTTCGTGGGCCTCATAACCCAAAATGAGCCGAAACAGGATTGTAGACCGCAGAGGTCGGGACTTAACGTTCCATCTAGAAAAAGGTAACGCCATGGTATGGAGCCCAGGCAATTACTTATGTGGTTTGTTGGATGAGGCGCTTCAGACTAGGTCAATATACCTAGATGATAGTCTACACACAGACTGAGGGACGTTATGTTCAGGTTGTTACTTTAATCCACGTAGTAGCGTGGACCGACCCTGCCGCTCTAAAGGAGCCGGACGGGATCCTGGAACCTAGCTGGGTGTTCCAAATCGGATGAGGAAGATCCTTAGCCTAGTCTCATTGATGGAAATCCAACTTCCAATTAGAAACCCTTTACGATTTTCAGTTGTATACTTATGTAGACAACATAGTGGGATGGGGCACTATCCGAGCTAAGATTCATAAGTTTATTTTCGAAAGGATTTTTCACACCCAAGTCATTATAATAATATCAAATGTTTTTGTTTTGAACTATATCAAGCATGTTTTGCGATTATAAGGCAAACCCATATCCTCTGTTGTGCGCTTGCATTGTGTGACGGGATCTGGGGCTTATAACCGTTTATTTTTCTAAAGTCATGTTTTCAAAATCTGGTTTATGGTTGCTATAATTTGGTTCTGGTTGTTGTGGTTGTGCACGTATCCTTGGGAGGAAACTCGTTTTGCGATATGCGGCGTGGCCCCGAGATACCTTATTTAAAATAAGGCTAAGTATAAGATTAGTTAATAAAGTTTTCTCACAACAGTCTCATGATTGACTCGTAGTTTGTTTTTCTCTTGCAAACTGCAGGTGCCTACAATTTCCATACGGGCAGTCTGTTAGTTTGTTTTTCAGTTTTCGAGATCGGGTTCAAGCTTGAAGAATTAGAGTTCCATATAGAGCTGGAGTTTCATACGAAGGCCGGACGTACTCTATTATCGGTATATTATGTTAAGTCTTTATGGAGTAATGGTATGTAAAATCAGGTTTTGTTTCTGCTGCAATAATATATTCTTATTATATTTTATCTGTTCCACTATGAGCTTTGTATTCCGTTGTGTTTGCTCTGATAAACCCTAACGAAACGTACTTTTGCTTACCTTGAATCGACGTGGGTTTCGGTTTTTTGTCAGTTAGAAGTAAGTGGAAGTGCAGGTCGTCACAATGTGGGATGAATCCGGCTTCGAAGAAATGAAAAGGAGGATACAAAACGATGACACATCGGGGGTAAATGAGTGGATGCAAATGCCGGAATCCGGTTTTGTAATTGCAGAAACATTTGGTACTGCTGTTGTCTTGCTTAGTAAGCAAATGAGTTTCTTGTTCGTTCTGATAACAGTACAATTAACCTTGTTAAACCGAGACAGGATGGTCGTAATGGGATACATAGACAGCTCGTATTTTGTTGGCGTTAATTTGAAGTACCAATCGCCTTTACCTAATACTCCTCCGTTCTCATACTTTTGCCGAGTTTTCAGTATCAATTCGCAGGATTAGGTCAACACATATGCGAAAAGAATTTCTCGCTTCTTGCTTAGTGAAGAAGATGGACATGTTGATGAAAACAACTACTTTGTTGAGTTAAGTTAATGTCAAATACTTGCATATGTATGTATTTCAGTGCTAGTGTGACAAAATCGTGAAATTTTATTGCAACTGTTTACTTTTGTAGCACATCTAGGTTGCACTTGTGAGGCAATGCAGTTATATTTTGTGTTTACTTTTATTTCACTTCTGGAGTGCAAGTTTGAGCTATTGTATTTAAAATTTTGTGACACTTCTGCACTTCACTACTGAGATAATGCATTTCAATTTTAAGCCAACTATGAAACGATAAAATATCATCATTGTATAGTTATAAACACGTTAAATTATTGCCTTAAAAAAATGTATAAAGTTGCATGTACATAATAGTTTACGAAAATAAATAACCGTTTTATTTAAGTAAAAAGGGTAAATACCAACCATATTAAAAATAAACAAATTCCAAATTACAAGATGGTGAACAAATGCCACATAATATTACTAAATACAGTGAATACATGTTGTCTGGAATAAAAATTTGTAAGTATTTTCTACCTGAGAGTCTGTGAAGTTGATAAGACATTTTCATTGGACAAACACGAGAAAGTAACACCGTATAAAAAGTTGGAGGAAATTTGAATCACAAAAATGGCGGTAAGTACCATTTTTATTTGAAATATACGGTTATGTCTCGCCGCTTGAACGAAAACTTTCAAAATAAGTGTTCCCGAGAATTTTTGAACTAAAATGACTGCATTAAAAAAATTAAACGGTCTGTAATCACCGTTTATTGCTTTACATGAAATCTCAAAACTTATATACGGTGGGTTAAAGATGTTTTAATTTAAATAAATCGGTGGAGAATCGCCGTCTGCGAATGTATTTTGACAATATTATAAGCTGAGATATTTTGGATCAAACACACCGATTTTCTCTAAGTAAAACGGTCATTTGTAACCGTGTAGCAAATTATAGGATATATAACTTTCAGATTTTTCATAATAGTATGACCGTATTAAAAAAATTAAACGGTCTGTAATTACCATTTATTGCTTTATATTAAACCTCAAAACTTATATATGGTGGGTTAAAGATGTTTTATTTTACAAAAATCAGTGGAGACTCGCCGTTTGCATATTTTTTTCATGTGGATAATAACCTGAGATATTTTGGAACACACACACACACCGAATTTCTATAAGTAAAACGGTATTTTGTAACCATATAGCTAATTGTAAGACCTATAACTTCCAGATCGGTGACCACGTACCGTTTTTGATTCTTAAAAGGGCAGATTTTCCGTTTTCAACTTAAAGGTTGATTACTTCATACAAACAAACCATATTTTCGTGCATCTTCCGTCATACAAATAATTGAAACTTGTACATGCATCTTCCATCATACAAATAAATGAAACTTGGACATGCATCTTTGATCATACAAATAATTGAAACTTGTACATGCATCTTCCATCATACAAATAAATGAAACTTGGACATGCATCTTCAATCATACAAATAATTGAAACTTGTACATGCATCTTCCATCATGCAAATAAATGAAACCTGTACATGCATCTTCGATCATACATGTAATTGAAACTTGTACATGCATCTTCCATCATACAAATAAATGAAACTTGTACATGCATCTTTGATTATACAAATAATTGAAACTTGTGCATGCATCTTCCATCATACAATTAAACAAAAACATACTCATAAACCATTTCATATATTACCCTTCCTTCCAAAGTGCCCATGACACAGTAATGGCAAAAGCAAGTCACCAACCAAAATATAAAAATAAGTTATTAACATACAGTATTGAACAAAACATGCACCAAGTCATATAACAGTGACATAATTTAAACTGTTAACCAAGAAAATACTTAATGTTACCAAGTTAAACTAATTTTTCCTTGCTCCACCTTTCTTCTTGGCTGCAGCCTTCTTCCCTTTCCTTCCTTTACCTTGCGCTGTTGTAGCCTCAACAATCTCATCACCTTCATCGGCTACCACTACAACGGAAATAGTCTTTTATAACGACATATAGCCGCTATTAAACAATACTATAGAGGCCCGAAAAGCTTTGTATACCAACATATTATAAAAAAAACAGTTGAATAACTATAACACAGAAACTATCGTTGCAAAAAGGTATGATTTTATAACGACTATATTCCTCTATGATACATATGTTTAGTAGCTCACTATTTCCACTATAAAACATGTCGTTCTTCATGAAAATAATGAACTTCTATAACACTGTATAACTGCTATTAAATATCAATTCAGTAGTGGGTTTATCTCGCTATAATAGTGTACAGCTCCTGTATTACATTATCTTTTATAACGTTTTTCTATATATTATAATAATAGCAATCAAATGAATCTTCACAACAATTTCAAAAGAAGTATATGACCCAAAAAATTATAATACTCAACAAACGTAACACATATTGACTATAGAAAAATAAAAGATCAACTAACAAAAAATAAGTTCAATATATATGTTTTCAACTTCATATTGATGTCAATTTAAGTTAACAAAAAATAAAACATAGTTCGAATTTAAAGTGTACAATATAAACCCAACTAACCGCTCTTCTCCGTCAAACTTCCATAATGATGTTGCCCATCCGATCTCTACTCTATACATTCACTGTCCAAATGCACAAGTCGAAGACCATCACCATTGCATTATCACTGCATGTACATCCATATATGATCTAAAAGCATATTTAACCAGTTATAAACTATGCATAATTCTCATAAAATCCACATATTCATGCTGAAACAATGTGATTCAACCACATATTAAGGGTGCCTTAACTTTTATATCTAGATTGTGTATTAGTTTTCTCCATGTGTAGAAAAGAAAATACTTGAAATTTCAAGATATACTCACTGTCCTGACTTTTATATTTGTATACTTTTTCCCAATGGTCGACCTTGTTGTTTTCTCAAATTGTCTTGTGGAAGTCAAATTTTTTGTGTAATCGCCAATATATTATTGCAATGCTTCTTATTAATAATATTAATTAGTGCTTTAAATAACTAGGAATCCAAAAATGAAGATAAACATGAAACTAGCTTTAGAAAATCATCTCTGAAAAATGTATTCTAGTCCCATGATGACAGGTTTTCAAATTTAATTTTCACTTTTTTAGTATCAAGTTTTTCAAACTTCAACCGTCATTTGATTAATTAGTCTGAATAAAATCATAGTATCAGCAGAATTACAGGGAAAAATATTTTATAAATGTTATCCTGAATAATTTGATTGAGTTTAACCACATCAGTTATGCTTGACAGTGGACTTAATTTGATGAAGAGATGTATTTTGCATCTAGACAACCAACAATGGTTAGATATGCTCACTATGCGATTATGATTGCTGTCTGAAATAAAGAGTCTGTTGTTCAGCACATCGACAACAAGATTTCCTGGATATTTTAGTGGATAAGAAAGCAATCGCGGATCACTGTCTTTTTCCAAAGTCGTAGGAAGAGCACTATTATCTTATAATTTCATTTCCTTGTAATACTGAAGAGTTGCTTCTACTAAGCCAACAAGGTCCTAGAACGACAAATAATAATGTTGAATGGTATTTCACGAACAATAATGGACCGTGAACATATGTGCATTGTGTGAATTCAAATAATTTTATTTCATTCAAATACAATGGTATATATATTATCAACCATAAAATTCAAGTTGCTCATGTAACTATTTGTACCTTGCGGCGTCCTTTATCTGATAATTGAGCTATGGCGTTACCAATAAGTCCAACAATGACAAATGTAGGCCAAGAATTAACTCCTACTTCTCTCCATAGATACATATTGCTATCATTAACAACCTGCAATTCCAAAGGCTACATTATAAAACATCCCTAAAAAGATATATAGACATAAGTAATGAGAATCAGTTAGCGTAAAGAAAAAAAATTGGACAAAGTATAGGAGAATGGCAACATAAGTATTTATCCTAAAGCAAACCAAACTCGTTTCACTTTAGACATTTTCCTATTGCTCATATAGGATAATCATGCTTTACATTATTAATGATTGACTCACTGGGTGTGTGACATTGTATCGTAAAACTGCACAAATATTTACTACTTATTTAATATTATATTCCTGAACGAAACATTTTTCTTACACCTTCCAATAGTTTAGTGTGAAAAGATGGCAAGAAATAGCAATTCCAGACTTCTAAATCTTACAATATCCCTTTTGGAACCCTGGAAGCTACCAATAGTTAATCCCAGTTTTTTATACTATGTTGCCATTTGCAATTCATATTCTGGTACCATATCACATCTGTATGAATATTTACATGAAAACAAGTTGACATGGCTAGATAATAGGAAAAATGTGTGCATCAAGGTTCGAGAACTCGGTTTTGGTCTCGGTTTCGGCCATTTGAAAATTTGTTAGTTTCGGCAGGTTTTGTATATTTCGGTAGTTTCGGTTTCGGTTCAGATTTCGGGTTTTAGTATTTTGGTAATCAAAATGTCACAAGTGTAATAGTATTTATTATAGTAGTGTCAAGAACATCCTGTCTTCTGTTCATAAGGGTGCTAAAAGTAAAACATCCTGTCCATAAAACCCCTTGCATCTATGACACATGTAACAATATTCATTACAGTATTCATTATACTTTCATGTATATTTCCCAAAAACATCCTATAATAAATTCTGTAATAAATACTGTAATGAAACATCCTGTCTTCTGTTCGTAAAGCCATGAACGCAGCCTTCAATTGATACATTTCCCAAAAACACGTGCCCACACTTGGATGTTTACCAATTCCAACCCTTAAAATATTGCCGCCTCACATTATACGAAAAAAGCACGGCCTTTCTCGATCAAAAAAACAGCTGCTTTTCTCGATCTAAAAGAACGATGCTTTCGCTCAAATCGATTCTCTCAAAATCAGCTGAAATCGAGTTGATTCTTCAGTTAGCGCAAACATGGGAGAAAAATCAACTCACGAGCTTGCTTACGAAGAGGTTCGTTTTTCTTTTTCGTGCCCTAAAACCGAAACCGGTTTCAATGGACGGTTTCAGACTGTCCACCGCCGGCACCGGTCCGGTAACCCCGAAATTTCGGGGTGCCGGCCGAGTTCTTAAACCATGGTGTGCATATGCAAGCATGGATCATGGACGAATGCACGATTCACCAAACTTATGCAACATAATTCTTTTATTTGTAGTGAGGCATCAAATTTTCCATAGGTTTATGAAATATAATACTAGCCAAAACTAAAAGCTAAATTTATTTGCATAGATTGAGTTAATTTACGTAACAAATATTTAGATTTGGAAATAGCATCAACCCATATTTTCAAGCTTAATATCAAAAATAACCTTCTACAAAAGGTTTCATGAAGCACCTATGTATCAAGGTGTAACGACCCGGGGTTTTCGACTCCGAAAATCAACACCAAACTACCATGTTGACCATTCAGACATCGAACATTCCAGATCATTAATAGGAAGAAGTTAGAGGGTGAGAATAGATAAGATAGAAAATTAGAATAGAAGAAGAAGAACACAATCAGAGTAAACACGAATCTCACAGCGGAACGAATAAAATATAATACATAATATAACTTTGCAATAAAACAATGTATATACATAGAATAACATTATCAAAGTACAACACTTACACACAGCGAAAATAACAATAGCCATATAATCCTGAAGCCTCCTGCTTCAAGCTCCTCTAAACATATCTGTAAAGTCCTAAACTACTTGACTGCCCGTACAAATTTGGGCACCCAAGAGTTTAGGGAAAAAAAAACAAAATAAACTCTGTGTCAGTCATGGGACTGGTGTGAGTAAACTCAAATCATTTGGTTTAACTTTTAAAAATCCTTTTCAAAAGAAAAGATAATCGTAAGACCAATCCACACATAAACACGGATGGTTTTTACCTTACGATAACCCAAAACAGTTTTGGAAATTAATACTTCTTCGATATTATAATAATGTCTAATCACAAGTAATTATCAATCTAGCAGAACGCTTGCATCTCACATTCCACATATATAGTATAAAAACAAAACCGCGGGCGCTTATTGGAGATTGGATTCCAACTATGACAAGGTATGGGACCACCTGCCGATAGTGCATCTCTAGAGGAAAATACACTAGGTTCAACAAGAACGTCTTGCAACCCAGCCCACACATGACCGACCACTCATTTCTCTTGAGTGTATCGAATGTATATCGCCAACGGTTGGTATCTACCCACCGTCTTCCCGAAAAGGGACAGCATCGAACATAGATATAAGAATGAAATGGATTTTCTCTAGATAGGTGATATATACCCTAATGGGAGCGACCCACTTAGCCATGTTGCCTGCCCGATTTATGTCATTTCTCGGTTGATGAAGCTTGAGGTCATAACGTATCTTTTGGAATATCTGACCACAATTCACTTTGAATGCCACATTGTCATACCCGCCAAATCACAAATTGATTTCCCAAAAATACCACAGGTATAAAGCTAAGAGAAACGAGTTTCTCTGCCACCAAACGTAAGTACATTTGAAGAGATCAACTTACGCGATCCGTTAGATATACTTTGTCGAACATTCGTCCATTCACGTTTGTCCTAGGACTGGACAAACCGAAGGCACTATTCTGTAAACAGGATAGCCCTTGCATAACTCCGTCTTCAATTATTTGATCACAACGCTAACGTCCATACAGAGTGGTTTTCAGATAATGCATCTGATCCCGGTCTCTCTATATTGACGACGATAAAATGGTCCAAAAAAACTTCGATAGTCGGTGATTTAACTATCAAAGAAAAACAGGTGTGTAACCAACGATATTATTTCCAGATGGAAATTCTATCGATCAATCATCAATCCACATTTATCTCTTTCTTTAAAATTATCTTTAATTTATCTATTTCCCGATTTATATATATATTTACAATTTCTATATTTCTAAATTCAGAAAATGTACATCATCAATCCTTGGAAAACATTTCCACCTCTGTTTCACGTATTACTGACATTCCAGTATTCTTTCTCGTCAACGTTTCATTTTCTATGATTAGAAAATATCTCTGATAATATTTGGAAAATGTTTCCAAAATTTATTCATTTGATTTCAAACAGATGTTAAATAAAGCATCACTAAGCCAATCTAAACCATCACGGTCATTAACTCAACTTCTTAACCAACTTTCACTACCGAACCATAACCACTTCTTCGTTAAAACTGAAGTCAATCAAGTTGGGGTATAATTACCTCTCAAACCTTAACTGAACGACATTTCTAACCTTGAAATAGACAAAGTTCAAACTTTAAATCTTTAAGAAACTACCTTACGAAACTCTCGGATTCTATTTACGAATCCACTTCCTTTACAAATCATTTGATTTATAACTAAAATGTTATAATTTCATGCTTTCAAAATATAGTAACTTAAATACACCTTTTATATCTTAATTTGGATAAATAAACAAACCACTAATTTATTAACAAATAAGTAAAACTTGATTTGAAACAGAAAGTAAACATTACTTTCCTTAATTCGATATAATCGAATCCCAATGTATAATTCACTCTCGAATAACCACTATCCGATAACTTCCTTTCGAATAAACTATATTCGATTCCTCTGTTCGAATAACTAATATTCGATAATCCTTTTTCGAATAAACCATATTCGATAATTCTCTCCTTCGAATAACTATATTCGATTTAACTCACTCCAAATGAACTATATTCGATTTCCCTTCTCAAGTAAACTATATTCGATAACTTCCTTCTTCGAATAAGTGATATTCGATAAATTCCTTTTGACTAACTCTATTTAATCTACTACTACTCGACTAATTCAAACTTGATTAACCCCAGTTGTATAACTCTAATTTGATTTAACTCCAATCGATTAACTAATATTCTATTTAACTCCATTCGCTTGACTCTAGACCGCACCGATCGCAATGGTTACGCCTGATTCCCTCAGGAAACACCCGACCGCCGTAGGCGATCTGCAGCCCTGCGGATTTCGCTAGCAGTCGTACGCAATGGCAACATATCTTAAATAACTATGTTGACTAACTCTATCTCAAATAACTATATTCGATCAACTCTTAATTGAAAACTAATATTCAATTAATTCTAATTCGATTAACTCTATCTAATTAACTCTACTTTTATTCAGTTTCAAATATCGATGTTGAAATCGATTCTTACTTCTCTATATAAGTCGTGACCTATATATTCTGTTTATCCAATGATAAACATTTTATTTAATTTATAAAATAAAATTTATAAATTTTTCTCCCCATCTATCTGTTTGAATAGATTTTATTTAAAAACTTTTCTTTAAATCCATAACACGTTATACCCGTGTGCGAAGCACGGGTCTAAACATTTCAAATGCAAAATTCTTCTTTTAAAATCAATTCTGGTCACTTTTCAATTATTCCCTTTTAAAAATCAATTTGCTTACCAATTAAATCCCTTTTTGATAATTCTATTTACCTATAAAATATTTCCTATTTATAAAATCTATCGATTTTATAAGTGATTTCTTTAATAATCTAACTATTCCTTTTCTATTCGTTTTACACAAATTTCCTCTTTCTATTCTATTCACTTTCAAATAAATATCCCTTTCAATTCGATTTATAAATAGTTACAAATATTTCTCTTCAGTTCTATCTAGTTGATTAACAAATAAATATTCCATTTTAATCTATTTATTTTCCTAAATAAATAGTTTTCTTTTATAAAATCTATTGATTTTATAAATACTTCTTTTTCAACATAACATTGAAAATTTCCTTTTTAACATTCCAGTATTCCCTATGGTATTTAACATATCATATAACAATGATCAGTATCATTTAACCAGACGAAATCAACAACAGATTTCATATTACATAATATAACACAATATATGAAAAACAGTCAAATCAATGTTGAGGAACCTAGTTGGGTCCCTCCGACCTGTTTCCCTGCATTCGCAGATGTTAATCAACATAAATAACATGGATGTGAATTATTCTGATAAACAGAATTTATATTTGATTAACGATTTATAACAATATCGTTATCTATATTTTCAATTAACTGACTAGCAATTCAACCAAACAGCCAACACACAGCAAACAACCATTATTTATAAATTCTAAAAATATTTTATAAAAATATAAATTGAGTAGAGTTAGTGAGGTTTACTCACCTTGTTCGTCAATCGTTAAATAACGACTAACGGTTGATAGATTTGAATCCAGCGTTTTACTTTGCTATAAATTCAAGCGAGCTCTGCTTTGTTCTATAACAGCATCATCGTGCAGCCTTCGCCAATATAAACCCATCGTAATTCGTTTCATCTGTTTCTGACATCGTATGAGATATATGCACCAGTTAAAATTTTGAATGGATTAAACGTTATTAACTAATTTAATTAATTCTCCTTATTTCCATTTTATCCCGACTTCTTTACCCTAATATAATCTTATATATATATACTTGTTTACTAAGTGAAGCTGTTGTTGGTCATCTTAGACCAAAACAAATATAATAGAACTACCATGCAAATAAAATCTCACCCATATTTGCAAACCCAATGCACTAGAACTCAATGCGCAATAAGCAAGAACGCACGCAGGTCCTCTTGATCCACTCCAGTACGTGATTTCCCTTTCAAAATCTTTTTTTTTGGGCTTTACGTTTTAAAACTGCGGCCCACCACATGTTAACTACTTGGTCCTAACAAATCTTCTTCCCTTCCAAAAGTAATACGACACCCTCTTTTACAGATCAGCCATTTCCGCATTTCAACCCCCACCGCGTCTCTATTCCTTCACGATTTCGAACACCGACAGCACCATCCTTCCTCTTTTCGAACGGTCTCCTCCTCCATACCATTTTCCCTTGTCTCGCATCCATCATGGAAGTGCGATGACGACCCACTCAGCCCGGCTACAGGGGAAAATCACCGATGCTTTTTTTTAGGCCATTTAAAAGTTTCAAACAGTGGCTTTTCCGAAGAGAAACCATCCAAGCGCCTGTGTACTTATAGGGATCATTTACTTGGCACCTACGTAGTTGAAATACACAGTGAAATAGGGTAGGTTTCAGGCTTCATTAATTCGATTTGTCTATGCATAAATAGCTGTAGTTGATGTGAATGGAACTGCTATGAGTTTTCAAATTCAAATCGCTGCAGTTGATTTTGAAATGGGTAGGCTGTTGCTATATTTTACTTCTCTTTTTAGCATGTGCTTGCATGTTTTCAATGTTTAGAGTAACTGTAGGTCTGCCCCTCTCCATAGGCATGTACGTGCCTTGCTTCAGCAGAAAGAAAGAGAATGGCTTGCCAATGGAGATGTTTGTCAGCCAAGGGGATCCAAACGTGAACAAGGAATGGTGCCTGGGTTATGCGCAACGAAGCACAAAGCCAGCAGCCTAATTGAAGTTGAACTCGTGGTGGATTTGTAAAGTAGTTTGTATTTAATCTCATTCTATGTAATGTGATATAAATATTATATTCTACACGTACCTAAAGTTTACTTACGCACTTAAATGGTGAATCATTTGACTTAAATGTATTTTCTCCCAAGTCAATATTGGCATTGATTCATTAACATAGGCATAGATGTCAGTACAATTAATTTACGAAATCCTCTATCAATTCGGTTGTTTTCCCCATAAAGACTTATTGTTAACTCTTCAGTTTCATTCTAGATGACAGATTATTCTTTTGCTTATACACGCTTTACTTCACATTTGCCTATACACAAACGAGAATGGTTTTGTTGGGAACCTTCATGCAAATTGATTGCAAAAGAAAAGTACACTCATGTCCTCCTTTACATATGTGAACATGTTTATGAAGATGCTTTCTTTGTTTTACAATTAGTAATTCCTGTGAATGGTTTCAAACATGTAAATATAGCTTTTGTAGCGATGCTTACTTCCTTGGATAAACATTTGGATTTCTTGTCAAGATAAATCGTAAAACTCTATTCACGTACGAGTCACTATGGGCAGAAATAAATATACCGTTGAGATGAGCAATGTACTACGATTCCAAAAATATAATAATATCGGTAGGTTAACTCATATTGTGAAACCCCAAAATATTGATATAGGGTGCAAAATACTCCAAATAAAAAGTTGCGTATTTAATTAATTAAAAATTACAGTAAAATTGTAACACCCCGCATTTTTAAGTATAATTAAAAATGAAATAAAATATATGAAAATATGCTTATGACAGGTAAATAATGGTGATGCATAAGAAGAATTAATTAATACATGAAAGAGAAGAAAAATTAGTTCGATAACGGTGTGTGTAACGGAAAAGATAGTAAAATGAGGATAATTAATTTAAGAATCAGGAATTAGGTAAAATGGACATCACCATTGCATTCCTCTCGAAATTTTACATGAAATAGAGTCTGAGTTTTCGAAAATCGGAGTCCGGATGAAGAAGTTATGGCCTGTAGAAGATTCAGAAGGTTTCGGTCAGCACAGAACTGGGCAGGTCGACCTGGGGGTCGACCTGGGGGCCAGGTCGACCAGGGGGTAGACCTGGTAGTCGACCTCCCCCATGGGGGTCGACTATAGTGTCGACCTCCCCCCCTACAGGTCGACCTGGTCGGCCTGTTTTGGTCCATAACACGTTTTTGAAGCCCAGGGACGATTTTTGATGGTCCGGATTGGTTTTAGGGTTAATCTGATGGCTGAAATGAATTGCTACACCTATAAATACATCCTAAGACCTAGCCTTCTCTACACACAATTCTATTCTGCTTCTTCTCTGCCTCTGTTCTAAATAAAAATAAAAATGGCGTCGCTACTCTGCTGGAATCAAAACTAGAAGCTAATCAACATCAACCTAAGCAACTCAATTCAAGCTAGAGATTAAAGCTCCTACAACGATTCTACAACAAATTAAAGTTCTTTCTTTAATCCAATCAAGGCAAGTGCAGCTATTTTCCGATATAAACGTTAATTCTGATTATGACATGAATTGTAAATCTGAATCTAAGATTATATCTATTCTGTTCTGTTTAGATCTACCTTATTCTGTATTTCTTTGTGCTTTCTGTTCTATAGCCAGGCTACCACGAGCCTGAGCCAATCTCATAAGAGATTAACATACGCTAAAATGTTTGGGACAGTAAAATGAATGATGCATAAATTGGGCATGATCAATAGGTGACTGATTTGAGAAAAGAGCATGGACTGTAACTAGAACATAAATTTGAGGACACATAATTGGACATAAATATAGACTTTATGGAACATATGATTTGAGATAAAAAGAATATGGCTTAGGTATAAAGATTTACATGAAAGTAGGGTATCTATTAATGTAAATAAACACCTAAGTAAGGGATCTTTGGGATATATGACATGCATAGTAATCTATGGCTATATTTGGTATAAATTATATATATGAATCTTCTGTACTATGCAAGTTTAATAAAAATTGAAACATATGATATATGGCAAATTATGACCATGATCTATGCTATGTAAATTTAATGCAAACATGGGGTATATGATCATATTGTGAATCATGACTATTATTTATGCATGTGAACTTAGGAAAGATTTATAATTGGGCAAGATGTGTTTGTGAAACTTTAAGGAATGATTAAATCTGCTATATTTGCCTAATCTGCTAGTTCTGTTATATTGCCATCTGCTAGTTCTGTTATATTGCTTAATTTGTTAATTCTACTCTACTGCCTAGTCTGCTAGATCTGTTCATTTGCCAAATCTGTCGTTTGCTAAGTCTGTTAAAAATGCCAAATCTGCTAAACTAAATCTGTTGAAATGCCTAACCTGTTATCTGCTAAATCTGCTAGTTTGCTTAATCTACTGAATCCGTTAAGTCGCCTAAACCTGTTATCTGCTATATCTGTTAAGTTGATATATTCAGTCTGTTATTGTCATAATCTGAATATGAATAATTGACATGTATATTAGGCGTGGGTATAAATGGTAAATCATTAATTAATTGGCCGCAAAGATAAACATGGCTAACTTGAGGTTAGAATGAGTTTGCGGCGTAATTCTACCCGAAACCGTCCGGTATATTCCAGTGGCCGCAAACAATAGGTTCTAATGTGAGAAGTTAGTCATAACGTGCTTGAAACCCGAGGTTAGACTCAGTTTACGACAGAAATCTGCCCGGAACCAACCGGCCTAACCAGTAGCCGCAAACTGTCAGTCTAATGTGAGAGGTCTAGGCATTAATATTTAATTAATGAAAATCTGAGATAAATATGATGTCTAAAACGTGTTGGGTGGGTAAGATTAAACCAATTGGACCAGTGAATCTGATAAACCCGTTTCGTGAATCTGTAGGCCCAATACAAAGTTAGACAATCTGTAACCGGTTAATCTGTAGTCAGTAAATCTGTAAGTCTGTTAATCTGTGAACTAGTTGTACTAAACTCTGTATGTCTGAAACTTGTAAACAAGTTAATCTAAAATCTGTTAGTCTGGGGACACAAGGTTAGGAGGGGAATTACATGTGTCATCTATTGTTTGGGACCCATATTAGTCAATAACCATTTCTGGTATCAAAACTTTGACCCAACAGTAGGTAGGGTCCGGGCACCCTTACTGAACTAATTATAAGTGGTTCATTCTGATAATGGCGAGGCGTGTTGATGGTGCGTTCCAACCGGGTCATGTGCGTGCATGGATCCCGGTATGCCTCTGAGGATGTAAGACGCCGTGACATCTGTAAATAGGCCTGTGCCAATTGGTTGTCACTTTTGGGAGTGATACACCCTACTGTGGGGCCGACACAGGGTATTTATGTATTAAGGAGCCGATCGCTTGGGGTAGGGTTTTAGGGTACACTTAGTTCTGTCTGTTTCTGTTGGTACCGTCTGTTTCTGTTGGGTGGCAACACCCGTCTATTTCTGCGTGGTACCGTTTGTTCGAGTGGTAAAGGCCCATTTACTAGTGTACACCTAATTCTACATTCTGTTTCCGTAGGGATTAATCTGTTTCCGCTTCTGTCTGTTTCTGTTCGGGTGGTAAAGGCCCATTACTAGCACTCTCTTCTGTGGAAATTATTCTGTACCCGTTTCTGTTTCAGTTTAGACATTAGGGTGACACCTAATTCTGTTATACTAGTATTAGTGCAGAGAAGTGTAAAGAAATAGCTTATGTCATTATGTTCTTCGGTTATATCCGCTACACCTGTTACTGTTATCTCTCATCCAGTTTTATTTTCATGTTATGTTATTATTATCTGTTCATAACTGAAAATCACTGGACTTGCCAGACTTTACGTCTGACCTTGCTTGTTTTCGCCCCTTTTTCTTCCGTTTCCCCCCAGGTTATCCAAGGAGGGAATACTTTAGCTTGATCCGGATTCCTTCTGCTTGAAGTGCTTAAAGTATGGCTTGGCTCTGTATAGCTTCCGTTCTGTGGGGATTATGATTTTAAAGTTTTGTACTCTGATGGCTTTTGAACAAGGCTGATATATATGTACTTGAGTTTTTGGCAAAGTTGTAACCAAACTGATTTCTGTCCGCTGCAATAAAGTTATAAAGTTTTTCAAGTACTATTTTTATATCTGTCTTGTAATATTCTGTTCTGTTGACTAAAATGCTCCATCAAAGTTAAGGCATTCCCTTTGTGAGTGACCTTAACGGAGGTGGGGTGTTACAAAAATTCTAAAAATTAAATTATAACTGCGCCTCAAAAGAATCTTGTCTAAATTTGAAACCGATATCTAATTATATCAAATAAACCGTTACGGTCGATATACGATTTCATAGCAACTATTTTGAAATTTGATTTGGATATAACTCAAAATTTTCACGATGAAATCTCGAATTTTCTCTTCCATTAGAAAAATATACTCCACCAGCCCTGAACGTTTCTTGTTTCATAGAAATCCGACTTAAAACGGTTTCTGTATATTCGTTTAAAGTTCAAATCGCCAAATTACGAATTGCCGCGCCATTTCGAGCTCGAATATAATAAAAATATAATTATACGTTCAAACTGTCGTTATTTAAATAGATTCATTAATATAATTCAATTTAAAACTGAATTATATATTATAAATGATCTAATTCACCAAAATATTGGGGATTCAGCTATTTTTGACCATTTCAAAAATAAATATATTATTATCCTATTATTTATATTAATTAAATATAAATATTATTTAATTCAAGTTATCGATATCGCCAATTCGATATTTAATAATTAAATAAATTAATTATTCAGCCGTCATAATTGAGGGACATTACACAAGGATTTTTAGTGGAACTTATTTTTAGGAAGTGGAAGTGAATTTTGAAACTTATGAATTGGTGTTCGGCAAAGATTTTTTTTTAAAAAACTCTGTTATTATGTGCCCACTTAGCACATGTTAATACCACTCATTGTTACATAATGTGACAGTAATTATCTATTTTTTGAAAATAACAATGTAAAAAGCATGTAATAATTACATTGGCATTGCAAAAAATATGTTGTAATACATATTATACATTGATATTTTAAGAAGCATTCAATTTTTTTTAATTTAATCGGGTTAATGTTCCCTCAAGGCAAGCGTTAACGTTACCTTCAGAAATATGTTGATCTTGAAAAGAAGAAGAAAAACAGATACATTGATAAGAATGTTGAACCGTTTGTTACTAACTGCAGAGTGTGATTGTCTTGCTTTCCAGTCATTTCTGTGACATAGTGTTTTCTATGTAAGAATGGAGTTAAAAGATATACAAGTTTGCAAATCAGTTGAACTACTGTCTACATCAAACATATAACTTGACCAAATGCTTTGGTGTAAAATATAATCATGTTATTAGGAACAATTGTCTGAAATTTTCCAATGACATGGTGATGTAAGTCTGATAATTATAATATAAAATGCGTAAAATCGGCTGTTCAATGTAATAAGTGACCCGCATTTTTTGGGAAAGATTATATATAAAAATAAACAAATAAAGTAATAATAAAATAAGCATGTTGAAAAACAATTACCCTCCATGTAAGTTGATTTCTTAGCTGGTAGATTTTGTAACCAAAACACTGTCAGTGCTCACTTTTTCATTCAGGATAGGAGTATGCATATGCTTATCTGCAACTACCTATTTATATTAGTATATTGTGAAGTATGAACAAAGGGTTCTTGCTTAATACAGACAAATTTCATGATTGTACTACAAATTTAAAAGCAAATAGTAAGGACATCAATGGAAGGAAAAATAATATGAGCATTTTCAGTCAATTGCATAACAATATCTTTAAAAAATATAAAGCAACTCCAATCAGCAAGACGATATACAAAATGGAGATAGCTACAATAAGCGGTTCATGAACTACACACTATTGAAATTTCCACCATAAAGAATGTCACTAATTCTAATGTCTCATATATTTTTCCTTTGGAAAGAAAAATATAGGCGGACAACATCAGTCTATGATTTCAATGACGTATAAGTATACATAACAATGTGAATACATCATATGGTCTCAACAGCACGTTTTGGAATTCAACAACGGTGAATTCCTTTGGAATTATTTTAGTAGAGGTATATAATCTATAGAGGTGTTTCTAGAGTTCCTAAGCACAAAAATTATCAGAGTTTCTAAGGAAAAGAGTTACCATAGAAAGATAGTAGGCGATAAATTAATAATAAATTAGCATGGCTCAGATTCTACGAGATAGTGATACTTATGTGTGAGCAAAGATTCCATTACTTGTGAGTAGCATGAGAATGTTCATGTTCTTTGACTAAAGCATTCTTATTATTGAGATGTCAAACAAGCAAAAGACTGAATCTCGTTATATCATTGACTTATTGGGTTTTTACCATTTCTTTAGCATCAACTGCAGTCGATATTTAATTTTAGTTTAAACTAGTGTATTCTAGAAATATTTGTATGAATCATAATATCCTAAGCTAGAAATATCAAATGATTGGCAATTTGGTTTTGCAATATTCTGTTTACTCTTATCAATGTGTCATAAGTGTTAAAGAGTAGAACAAAAGCATCCGCTAAAACGATAGCATCAAACCTAACAAGCAAACAGGTAGAACTCAGTGGGCATGTATGACATAGTTTCACATGGTTCGTATTATTGGTTTTCAAAAAGTTGGAAAAAAGATTGTGCATGCCTATAATTAGCAAGATAACGCAAAATGACTAAAAGACGAAGTGAAAGTAAGAAACATTTCAAACACCCAAATGCATCCTTTCTATCATCTATAACCCTTTTCTTGCATTCGAAACTAGATATATCTAAAAATGGCCTCTATCAGCAATGCTTACACATATGAATTCACATATGCATATGCACACTGACAGTAAAAGCTGTGACCTAATTTCCTTGATATTATATAATAGAAAGCATTAAAACTTAAAAGCATATGTGCCTCCTCTATGTTGCTTCCCTTGCAGAACAAGAACTCAAGTCCAACAGCCAGAAAAAATTCGAGGCTTCGAATTTTCGACAATAACACAACATCCTGCATTACTTGTCAAAAAATCCAGTATCGAACCCTGACTGTTAAAAGAAAGAAGTTAGAGGATGAGATATAAAAGATAGAACTAATAGAATAGAAGAGTAAGAAGAACATCACATCAGAATCTCACAGCGGAATTTTTACAAAATATAATATCACATTACATATCAGAACCTGTTACATCATATTACAATATTAGGATACAACATCATATGTGATACTGACTCAATACACAAATTGGATACTTAGGGATAAATGCAACTACTTGACGGGTTCTTGAACTCGTACTCCACAATACTTCAAAGGATTTCCATTAGCACCTGGATCACTTGTCTACCCATAACAAGTGTTATGAGTACCCAAGAGTTTAAGAAAACATAGAAAATAAACTCTAGGTCGGTCGGGGGACTGGTGTGAGTAAACAATTTAAAACACAGCTTGATTAGCACAATATATCTCATAAGACCACGCAGTAAAAAACAGAACGAATTTTTTTCCTCATGAGATACAGAATAATTGGTTTAACTTTTCAAAAACGTTTTGAAAGAAAAGATAATAGTAAGTCTAACCCACACATAAACATGGATAGTTTTTACCTTATTATAACCTAAAATATCCTTGATATCGAAATCATCTGATATTATAATAAGTCGAATCAAATAAATAACCATCTAGCGGAACGCTTACATCTCACGCTCCATATATATAATATAAAATCGAAAACCGCGGGCTCTTATTGGAGATTGGATTCTAACATACAAGGTCTGGGACCACCTGCCGATCAGTGTACTCTAGAGGGGATACACTGGGGTTCAACAAGAACGTCTTGCAACCCGGCCACACATGACCGCCCACTCATTTAGCTTGAGTGTAGCGAATATATTACAACCAATGGTTGGGCTCAAACCACTGTATTCCGAAAGCTGCAGCAGCGAAAGAGATTAAGAAAAACAAATAGGAATTTTCTCTAGATGGTGATAATACACCCTGCTTGGGGATGACCCAACTAGCCATGCTGCCTGCCCGATTTTTGTCTTTCCCTGGTTATGAGATTTTGAGGCTACGTTATCTTCTAGAACATCGGGTCAACATTCACTTTGAATGCCACATCGTCAAATGCACCAAAAATCACTAATTGATTTCCATAAAAATAGTCGGGCTGTTAAGTTAAGAGAAGGTGTCTTCTCGCCACCACAGAATACGTTTGAGGAAATCAACGTACATGACCCCTTTGGGAATACTCTGTCAGACATCCGTCCATACAAGTTGTCCTGGGACTAGACAAACCGAGAACACTATTCTGGAACAAAATAGCCCTTGCATATCTCCGTCTTCAATTAGCTTCAATGCTTTTGACACACGGCGTATAATTTGAATCGAAGTGGAATATAATTCTGACCTCTTCGAAACGATTTATGTAATGTCTTTTTACTATTAGCCGATACTTAAAAACTGTTTCAATACTTGATTTGAACTTAGTTATTAGCTTAAAATGAATTTGATTAAGTAAAATTCATTTTATATACCTTTTATTTACAAGCTTCAACCAAACAGAATAGTATATGTTTGTATCGTTTAAATCCAGACATTTGAATATCTTTTATAAACGAACAACTAAAGTGTGTGCGTCGCACACGGTAATTATTTCAATTTTGACTATCATTTATAACTGAACATTAAAGCACGTGCTTCGCACATAGTAATTTATACAGTAATGTTAGTCCGTTTATTATGACAATTATTTTCAATTAATACCCTGGTCTCACTTTATAACTATATTTAGATTGTTGTTTTATTTCTAAATACTCATTTATCAACTTAACTGTTTAATTTGAATAACGAATCAATATTTTCAATCATGGAGTTTTAATTACGGATCACTTGTTCAAGTTTGAAATCCACACTATGGAATCATCAATCCATTTCCTCTTTATTCTTAACAATCATTTATTTGTAATTATTTTACACACTTTTAACATCTCTTGTATTTATATAAATTTCCTTCTATTTTGTTTTCTTTTAATTTCTCCTATTCTAGTTTAAATCTCTTGGCCTAATTTCTCCTCGGCATACTTGTTCCTCTTCTTAATTTCCTCACAAACTCGATCAGTATCCTTTTTCCCATCTCCTCCTTCTATATTAAATTTATTTCTAATTTGATTTAAAATTTGCTCAGGCCCAAACTCCGGCCCAGTAATTCCAACCCGGTTTCTTTTTCCTTCCTAATTTAATTCTTTTAAATTTTCCGGCCTAATCCCTCTCGGCCCACCTCTCTTCTTTAATACCTTTTTTTCCTATTATATGATTTTCGCCTTGCCTAATTTTAATTAAATTCCTATTTCTTTAAAGGCCCTAAAACAAATTTCTCGGCCCAATATAAATCAGCCCAAATTCCTTACTCCCCTTCTAGCCTACGTGTGTACCTTTCTCTTCTTCCAATACTTCCTGTTTGCAAATCCTGCTTCTTCTTCTTCTCTTTAATCGACAGTACCTCCGTTACCCATTTTCATGTTTTTCATTTTAAACCCCTACCTGGCTATGTTAGCCAATGGTTGAACCCTAAAAAATGTACCCCAGTCCCTAGTTTCTGTATACTTCTTTCTTATTTCCTTCTGATACTGAAATGCACGGACATGCACCGATGCACCTGCACATTAGCTCAGGCCTTCGGACGGCGCTCGCACCACTACCCACAAACTCCAATTCACACGCCATTGCCATTCCTACACCTAGATCTCATCATCGCCACTGCTACAGTATTTTCGCCCTTCAGCTTCGTTTTCTTTCAGAAAGTACGACCCATGTATCCATCAATTTCTACCTCCTCCGATCATCAGAACATGTTGTACTCCGTCCACACCATGGTGACAGCCTCCAGCACCTGTCCCCCCTATGTGCACCTCCCATAGTCCACCGTGGTGGTGAAATCCCGACAGTACCAATGACTACAAAAAAGTATCCAAGAACCCTAATTTCACCTCGTCTACTTAAATTACTCTATGAAACATGTTTTAACATTTTTCCCTTCACTACTGACATCCCTCGCCCCTCTCCGACCTCATGCCGTCGATCGCGATCATTGGGATCGCCGGAAAAAGCTCCAACAACCATTTCCGTCCATCTCAGAAAATTCCGATATGCCCATGCTTAAAAATCATGATAAAGACACTAAAATTCATGATTTCTTGCTACGATTCCATTCGTATGCCTGAATTTCGATTTAAAGTTGATCGAAATTCCTCGTTTTTTAGTTTGGTTACAGTAAATGGGTATATTGAAGCATACATACCCTTAAATGATCTGAAACTACTTTCGCTATAAACTAGGGTTATGTATAAATAAATTTTATATAGAAACTAAGGTTTAAAACTTACTTGAATTTAGGATAAGGATTTTTATAAAATCAAAAGGGTAAACTGGGTTCTGAGAGACTATTATCAGTTCTGTTTTTCTGTTCTTAGTTTCCAGTTACATTTCTATACACTCAAGCTTAACAATCTTTAATGAATCCAGGATTTGACAACATAAGTTTGTATATAAATATCTGCATCTATATTGACACATATGCAGTTCATTAATTATGGCATATAAGAGGGAAAAGGGTGTTTACTGATTTGTGTTCATCTCTGCTTTTCAATTATAGGTCAACCATGAGGATCAGATAAATATAATCTACTTACATAAATTATCTCTGCAATGTATTAAATCAGTAACCGTTTCTATATATGTGTATAAAGAGAGTTTACTCACCATGTTTTAGCTTTCCTTTTTTAGTTCCTAGATTGGTCTGCTGTTGTTTTCTCTCTCATTTCAACTGATTTTGCTTCAACTTGATTGTTTTGTGTGGAGGAAATGGTATGGGTTTTCAAGTGTTATTTATAGGCAAGTTCTTATATTAATTAATTCATCTATTTTAATTATTTAATGGTAGTAGGCTTTCCCATCATCAAGGCTACATTATTTTTAGGTTTAGATTTCCCATTTTCCCTAAATCCTACTTGATTGAAATATAATGTATAGTAAGGATATTTTATACTAGATATTTACATATTCATGTCCTTATCTATGCTTTTAGAAACTCTCCACCATGCCTCATAAATGCTTTGAAATGATTATACAAGTTTTCCTTAGGTTTGAAAATACATAAACTAGTTTTTAAATGTATGATATTTTGTAAATAATGGTTTTATATATGCAACTTGTATTGAGGTTTCTAGGAGATGACTTGGCCTATATTTAGCATACTATCACTTGTTAAATCATATTAATGTTATTGACTTTTGCTAGATATTTTACATGCACCAATACTCTTTGTTTTATTAGTTACATTAGTATTTTCTCTATTACTTTATTGTTGTGTCATTTTATCAAACACATGGTGTTCACCATTCATGGATCTTGTGTTTGGCTATGATAGCTTCTTGCATATATTTGTCTACATTGGTTCCTAAATGGAATATTTATTTATTTCCTAAGTATTTAAATGTTATCATACATAAATATGTACATTATGTCACACATGCTTGTATATAATGTATGGATTTTAGTTGCAAGCTTTTATTATGCATTTAAAATATAACTCCAAATATATGCATACTACATACATACATTTGTATATCTATAATATAATTATAATTGTTTAAGCTAATTTTATTTTGATTATCCCATTATAATCAATGTTTATTATTAAAAAAAGTAGGTAAAACCCGGGACATTACAATCTACCCCCTTAAAAGAATTTCACCCTCGAAATTAAGAGTGACGAATAGATTTCAGTTTTAACTTAAAGTCAAATTCTTATTCGTCCGCACCTTCCAAACAAACTCCTTATTTATTTGGAATTTAGTTAACTTATTTTTAAAATCCAAATTTCTGATTTTATTACCAAATCAGTTCACTTAACCTAGATGAGTCCATAACTCAAGGCTGGTCATTATTACCAGGAAAAACCCAATTTTATTTACTGGATATTATCTAAATTTAACTCAACGTTATTTAACTTATTCCGGGCTGACCCTACTCATTTTAAGTCCTCTTACTAAAATTTAAGATACCTTTCAATTAAATTTTAACTCTATTTGACTTATCCCGAGGTTGACCCTAATTTGACTCTTCCTATTGGTTTTTATGGTCGTCCTACTCGATCCTTTGTCTCTTTTTCTACAAGAGCTTATTTCCAACTATCTGACTATATTAGTCCGCTAATCAAAATTAATCGGAGGATATTTTTAGAGATGACCTAATTCGCTATCTTGGGACGATCTATACTTAGTCTATATGTTATAATTTATAATATAGTTTAAATTTTCAAATACACTCTCTCAATACACACACCAGAGCCTAGGTATTCGGTAAACCATATGCTCTGATACCAACTGTAACGGCCAAAAAAAATTCGACGCTTCGAATTTTCGACAATAACACAACATCCTACATTACTTGTCAAAAAATCCAGTATCGAACCCTGACTGTTAAAAGAAAGAAGTTAGAGGATGAGATAAAAAAGATAGAACTAATATAATAGAAGAGTAAAAAGAACATCACATCAGAATCTCACAGCAGAATTTTTACAAAATATAATATCACATTACATATCAGAATCTGTTACATCATATTACAATATTAGAATACAACATCATATGTGATACTGACTCAATACACAAACTGGATACTTAGGGATAAATGCAACTACTAGACGGGTTCTTGAACTCGTACTCCACAATACTTCAAAGGATTTCCATTAGCACCTGGATCACTTTTCTACCCATAACAAGTGTTATGAGTTCCCAAGAGTTTAAGAAAACATAGAAAATAAACTCTGGGTCAGTCAGGGGACTTGTGTGAGTAAACAATTTAAAACACAGCTTGATTAGCACAATATATCTCATAAGACCACGCCGTAAAAACGGAACGGGTTTTTTTCCTTATGAGATACATAATAATGGGTTTAACTTTTCAAAAACGTTTTGAAAGATAAGATAATAGTAAGACCATCCCACACATAAATATGGACGGTTTTTACCTTATTATAACCCAAAATATCCTTGATATTGAAATCATTTAATATTATAATAAGTCGAATCAAATAAATAACCATCTAGCGGAATGCTTGCATCTCACGCTCCATATATATAATGTAAAATCGAAAACTGTGGGCTCTTATTGGAGATTGGATTTCAACAGACAAGGTATAGGACCACCTTCTGATCAGTGTACTCTAGAGGGGATACACTGGGGTTCAACAAGAACGTCTTGCAACCCGGCCACACATGACCGCCCACTCATTTAGCTTGAGTGTAGCGAATATATTACCACCAATGGCTGGGCTCAAACCACCGTATTCCGAAAGCTGCAGCAGCGAAAGAGATTAAGAAAAACAAACAGGAATTTCTCTAAATGGTGATAATAAACCCTGCTTGGGAATGACCCAACTAGCCATGCTGCCTGTCCGATTTTTTTCTTTCCCTGGTTGTGAGGTTTTGAGGCTACGTTATCTTCTAGAACATCGGGTTAACATTCACTTTGAATGCCACATCGTCAAATCCTCTAGAAATCACTAATTGATTTCCGCAAAAATAATCGGGCTGTTAAGTTAAGAGAAGGTGTCTTCTCGCCACCACAGAATACGTTTGAGGAAATCAATGTACATGACCCCTTTGGGAATACTCTGTCAGACATCCGTCCATACAAGTTGTCCTAGGACTGGACAATCCAAAAACACTATCCTGGAACAAAATAGCCCTTGCATATCTCCGTCTTCAATTAGCTTCAATGCTTCTGACACGTGGCGTATAATTCGAATCGAAGTGGAATATAATTCCGGCCTCTTCGAAACAATTTATGTAATGTCTTTTTACTATTAGTCGATACTTAAAAACTGTTTCATTATTTACTTGATCCGAACTAAGTTATCCACTTAAAATGAATTTGATTAAGTAAAATTCATTTTATATAACTTTTATTTACAAGCTACAACCAAACAAAATGGTATATGTCTGTATCGTTTAAATCCAGATATTTGACTATCTTTTATAAATGAACAACTAAAGTGTCATGGTAATTATTTCAATTTTGACTATCCTTTATAACTGAACAATTAAAGCACGTGCTTCGCACACAGTAATTTATACAGTAATGTTAGTCTGTTTATTATGACAATTATTTTCAATTAATACCCTGGTCTCACTTTATAACTATATTTAAATTGTTGTTTTATTTGTAAATACTCATTTATCAACTTAACTGATTAATTTGAATAACAAATCAATATTTTTAATCCCGGAGTTTTAATTACGGATCACTTGTTCAAGTTTGAAACCCACACTATGGAATCATCAATCCATTTCCTCTTTATTCTTAACAATAACTTATTTGTTTATTAGGTGTATAATTATTTTACACACTTTAACGTCTCTTTTATCTATATAAATTTCCTTCTATTTTGTTTTCTTTTAATTTCTCCTATTCTAATTTAAATCTGTTGGCCTAATTTCTCCTCGGCATACTTGCTCCTCTTCTTATTTCCTCACGAATTCGGCCAGTATCCTTTTGCCCGTCTCCTCCTTCTATATTAAATTTATTTCTAATTTGACTTAAAATTTGCTTAGGCCCAAACTCCGGCCCAGTAATTCCAACCCAGTTTCTTTTTCCTTCCTAATTTAATTCTTTTAAATTTTCTTGCCTAATCCCTCTTGGCCCACCTCTCTTCTTTAATACCTTTTTTTCTCCTATTCTATGACTTTCGCCTAGCCTAATTTTAATTAAATTTCTATTTCTTTAAAGCCCCTAAAACAAATTTTCCCGACTCAATATAAATCAGCCCAAATTCCTTACTCCCCTTCTAGCCCACGTGTGTACCTTTCGCTTCTTCTAATACTTCCTGTTTGCAAATCCTGCTTCTTCCTCTTCTCTTTAATCGAAAGTACCTCCTTTACCCATTTTCATGTTCTTCATTTTAAAACCCTTCCTGGCTATATTAGCCAATGGTCGAACCCTCAAAAACGTACCCCAGTTCCTAGTTTCAGTATACTTCTTTCTTGTTTCCTCCTGATACTGAAATGCACGGACGTGCACTGGTGCACCTGAACATCAGCTCAAGTATAACGACCCGAACTTCCCCGTGGAGGAAAGCCCGGATTGAGATGAGAACAACACACATCGGAACGCGAACAGAAGAACATTTCATTGTTTATTACAACAATTCCACCAGAATACAAGAATATACAGAGTATGAATGAATAAAATACATTCGATAAATGTCAGATTACAATAAATTACATAACAGCGGAAAATAATACAATACACAACTAGAAGAGATATACAGATACCGAGCTTTCTGGATATCGTTCCAGCTGTAAATCAGGATCCTGTGAATATAAATCTGCAAAACCAAAACTACTAGCTGCCTGTGTGGAAAATAGGGGCACCCAGAGTTTAGGTTAAAACAATAAACTCCAGGTCAGTCATGTGACTGGTGTGAGAACTAAAACGGTTATAAATATTTATTTTAAAGTTCGTTAAATCAAGGGACCACGCCGTATAACACGGAACGAGTTTCCTCCCAAGAATACCAGTGCATAAACAAACAACGCAATGCTAAATAAAGAAAAATGAAGCTATTATAAGACCCAGGTCCCATCACACAATGCAACGCAAGCCGGAGGATAGGGTTTTTACCTTATAATAGCCAAAGCATGCTTGATACGTTTAAAACACATTATTTTGATATTACTATAAGTGTATAGTGTCAAAACAATTTCAATCATAAATATCAATCATAGGCGGCAAGAATGACCCATACCACTATGTCGCCATACTAGGTTCTACAAATAAAACCGTAATCATTATTTCGAAACGATTTCAACTTCACATTCAATTTCAAATCGAAATTGAATATTCCACATCATCGATATACAAATGATAATATTTTCAAAACGTTATATTTTGAAATCACTTCCTTTTTTTATTCATTATAAAAACGAATATAATCGATATAAATATCGCTCACATCAAAATGGCGCATCTCTAATCAACACTGCTTTATATATTTCAATAAATTCGTTATTCTATTCAACAAATGAATATTTATTCTATTCAACACATGAATCAATATTTCTTCTTACTTACAATAAAAAGGTAAATTTTATTGTATAAATATTTTATTCAACACATGAATACACTTTCAACACATGAATTCTCAACACATGAGCATCGTCAACACATGACTATTTATTCTATTCAACACATGAATTTTCTTTTATAATATTCATTATTACCCAATTGGAATGAGGCCTAATCAATCACCATATAATGTTAATTATATGGATTACATATAACACATGTATATAAATAGCAACGATAAATAATCAACCATCATCCAAGGTGCACTACACAACTGCATAAGCATTAAATATAAATAATTAACGCTCACACAGCCTGTCGACCAATCGATCGACATCCAATGAAATAATTGGGATTAGTGTATGCCAAATATCATCCCAATACCCGTGTGGGGTTTCAAATCAACAAACACAGATTTTTTATTTATTCACATACCCATTAAAAATTATATTTTTAACAATAAAAATAGTTTTAACTACACAAATATTTTATTTCATTTCACACCACACAATCAATTTTCAAAACACATCAAACAATCAAGCATACAAGCCGTCCATGGTCTGTGGATGACGGGTGTCGGGTGCTGCTAAGCACCGTCTGCATCCTTGTATATATTTTAACTAGAAAAGAAAATTTAAAGTGGGAAGTTCTCACCCAAGCTAAATCCATCTCCACGACTCTTCATATGTAGAAAAACTTCGTCACTTGCCCTTTGTCATTTTCGTTGCCCGTAGCCACTACATATATAAAGATCACATTTTTATATTGTTGCTATGTATATAAAAATCACATTTTTATACTACTATTATATAGATAAAAATTCTATTTTTACTACGATGTTCATATAATAAAGGTCATATTTTTATTATTTTTATAATATAAAAATCATATCTTTCCTACTTCAAAGATGTAATCATTTCGCTATTTCATTATAAAAATCATTCCTTTATCTCTTCTATGAATTAAAGATCGAATTTTTATTTTTCCTAAAATATAAAAATCATATTTTTAATATTTCTACTTTATAAAAATCACATTTTTATATTTCACATATGGTAAAAATCATATTTTTAATTCGCTATATATATAAAGATCATATTTTTAACCTTTACATGATATAAAAATTATATTTTTAACTTCTACATTATATAAAAATTATATTTTTATACTACTAAAGATCAAATTTTTATAATTAAAAACCTATTATCTTTTAGTTTAAATATCAAATCTTTCATTATTTAAAAATCGAATCTTTATAGCGACGTTCATATCATAAAATTCAAACCTTTATAATGATAAAAATCAAATCTTTTTATATCATTATTCTTCATACAAATAAAACTAATTATATTCATTAAAAATCTTAACCTTTTAAATTAAAAATCATAGCCTTTCTATTTTTTTAAAAAAATATTTTTCTATTTGAAAACAAAGCTATTTCTATTTAAAAGCTAAGAAAAATAAAATAAAAACAAAAACTTACTGTTCGAAACGGGGAGGGAGGTGGAGCTGGTTTGCTTGCACCTACGGAGGAGGGAGATGCGTTGACGCTGTGTGGGGGGGGGGGGGGGTGCTGTCGTGGGTTCTCGTGTTGCAGAGGGGAGGGCAGAAGCTTAAGTGGAGGAGGAAGAAGATGGGGGAGGCGGCGCGGTGGCCCCGCCTTAGGCGGCGGCGACGATTTGAGGGGGGGGGGGGTTAGGGTTCCAGGGTTTCATGCCGTTCTTGAATTGGGGGCGGTTTCCATATCGGCGCACTGGAGGGGAAGGACGCGGATGGAGGAGAGGCGACTGCGGCGGGGACCCCCTGGGTGGCGGCGCTGATCGCGAGGGAGGGAGGGTGGCTCGTTCGGTCTCCTTCCTTTCTCTATTTTTTTTTAAATTTCAACTGATCGGTTAATGAGGGAAAAGTATAGGGGGCTGAGGGAATAAAGGAAGATATTTAATTAATTAATTTAATCCTCCATTGGTTGACTTTTCATCCGAACCCGAAATCGAACCCACCGACTGTCGTAGCTAGCTAATTACCCCCATTCCGAACACAATGGGATATGTATAGTAAGCTGATTCGGCTGTTACGATCAGTTTCCGTTCAAATTAAAATATAAATCTATATATATTCAATTTAAACCCACATTTCAAATTACCGGGGCCACATATTAACTCTAAAAATTACAGAAAAATTATTTCTAACTTCGTATTGACGATACGGTCCTAACAAAACTAATTTCGTCGAATTCCGATATCGTTTGAAAAATGGCCCTTTTCCAGTCGATTAAAATCAACTGAAAATGGTCAAACGCGTTTTCCTTTGCCACGCTCACATATTGATTCGAAAAATTATGAAATTTGAAATCTAGCAATAACTTGACATCGCGGATCCAACAAAAGCGGTTTCGTCAAAAACCGAGGTCGTTTGCAAAATGGCTACTTTTAAGGGCTGAAATTCCATAGCGACTATTCTGAATTTTCAACTGGACATATCTTTTGATTCCCGCTATGAAATTTCAATTTTTCGAATTCGTTGGAAAGATATTCTCAATTAGATTCCATTATTTTTGGTTTCACTATAATCCGGTTTATTTTGCACCCGGTACATTCATTTGAAGTTTGAAATCGAATTATCGAACTACCGCGCCATTTTCAATTCCTTTTATAATTATAAATAAATATTTATATTCTAACGACGACGTATATAAATATGTACGTTCGAATTCTATTCAAAATAAATTTCTCGTCGCTATTGTTTAAAATAATCATTTTAAATAATCAAAATCCGTCAAAATTGCCAAAATGAAAAATTTAAACTGGCTCGCATTTCCGGGTTGTTACATCAAGCCTTCGGACGGCGGCCGCACCACTACCCACAAACTCTAATTCACGTGCCATTGCCATTCTTACACCTAGATCTGATCATCGCCACTACTACAGTATTTTCGCCCTTCAGCTTCATTTTCTTTCAGAAAGTATGACCCAAGAATCCATCAATTTCTACCTTCTCTGATCATCAAAACATGTCGTACTCCATCCACACCATGGTGATAACCTCCAGCACCTGTCCCCCGTATGCGCACCTCCCGTAGTCCACCGTGGTGGTGAAATCCCGATAGTACCAATGACTACAAAAAAGTACCCCAGAACCCTAATTTCACCTCGTCTACTTAAATTACTCTATGAAAAAATGTTTTAACATTTTCCCTTCACTACTGACACCCCTCGCCGCTCTCCGACCTCATGCCGTCGATCTCGATCATTGGGATCGCCGGAAAAAGCTCCAAGAACCATTTTCGTCCATCTCAGAATATTCCAATATACCCATGCTTAAAAATCATGATAAAGACACTAAGATTCATGACTTCTTACTACGACTCCATTTGTATGCCTGAATTTTGATTTAAAGTTGAACGAAATTCCTCGTTTTTTAGTTTGGTTACAGTAAATGGGTATATTGAAGCGTATATACCCTTAAATGATCTAAAACCACTTTCGCTATAAACTAGGGTTATGCATAAACAATTTCATATAGAAACTAAGGTATGAAACTTACTTGAATTTAGGATAAGGATTTTATAAAATCAAAAGGGTAAACTGGGTTCTGAGAGACTATTACCAGTTCTGTTTTTCTGTTCTTAGTTTCCAGTTACATTTCTATACACTCAAGCTTAACAATCTATAATGAATCCAAAATTTGACAACATAAGTTTGTATATAAATATCTGCATCTATATTGACACATATGCAGTTCATTAATTATGGCATATAAGAAGGAAAAGGGTGTTTACTGATTTATGTTCATCTCTGCTTTTCAATTACAGGTCAATCATCAGGATTAGCTAAATATAATCTACTTACATAAATTATCTCTGCAATGTATTAAATCAGTAACAGTTTTTATATATGTGTATAAAGAGAGTTTACTCACCATATTTTAGCTTTCCTTTTTTGTTCCTAAATTGGTCTGTTGTTGTTTTCCTCTCTCATTTCAACTGATTTTGCTTCAACTTGATTATTTTGTGTGGAGGAAATGGTATGGGTTTTCAAGTGTTATTTATAGGCAAGTTCTTATATTAATTAATTCACCTATTTTAATTATTTAATGGTTATAAGCTTTCCCATCATCAAGGCGACATTATCCTTAGCTTTAGATTTACCATTTCCCCTAAATCCTACTTGATTGAAATATAATGTATAGTAAGGATATTTTATACTGGATATTTAAATATTCATGTCCTTATCTATGCTTCTAGAAACTCTCCACCATGCCTCATAAATGCTTCGAAATGACTATACAGGTTTTCCTTAGGTTTAAAGATATATAAACTAGTTTTTAAATCTATGATATTTTGTAAATAATGGTTTTATATATGCAAGTTGTATTGAGGTTTCTAGGAGATGACTTGGCCTATATTTAGCATACTATCACTTGTTAAATCATATTAATGTTATTGACTTTTGCTAGATATTTTACATGCACCAATAGTCTTTGTTTTATTAGTTACATGAGTATTTTCTTTGTTGCTTTATTGTTGTGTCATTTTATCAAACACACGGTGTTCACCGTTCATGGATCTTGTGTTTGGCTATGATAGCTTCTTGCATATATTTGTCTATATTGGTTCCTAAATGGAATATTTATTTATTTCCTAAGTATTTAAATGTTATCTTACATAAATATGTACATTATGTTACACATGCTTGTATATAATGTATGGATTTTAGTTGCAAGCTTTTATTATGCATTTAAAATATAACTCCAAATATATGCATACTACATACATACATTTGTACTTCTATAATATAATTATAATTGTTTAAGCTAATTTTATTTTGATTATCCCATTATAATCAATGTTTATTGTTAAACAAAGTCGGTAAAACACGGGACATTACATCAAGTGTTGACGGCAAAAAATGTCATAAACACCAAAGGTTACAATTACTAGGAATAGTTAATTTGGTCGCATGGACAAGAGCGGAAAGCAGTAAACAACACAAGAGATTTATAGTGGTTTGGCCTCTTGAGGGACCTACGTCCACTTTGAAACGTTGTTGGAATATTATTAATCATCCAAAGTTACAAGTGTGAGACCATCCCATTACATCTTATTACATTCATCTTTATGCTAGATGATGTCATCATTCTCATATATGAAGTCATAATTATCATATATTTAATATATTAAGAAAAGGACACTTTTTCCCTTATTCTTCCTCAAATGGGAGATGGCATTAATGGAGCTATCTAGAGGTCCCATAGTCTCAAATTACAACCCCTTTCAAGTGTGAAGTCATGGGGTATTTATAGGAAAGGGAGTAGGTAGGAGTAGGTGGGAGCAGGTAGAAATGGGGGACCACACCCAGAAATTCACAACTGGAGCCTGCACCTGCCAGAATTTCGCACGTGGAGCCTGCACACGCTGAAAATTCGCACCTGGGCCTGGGGTGCGAAATTTTGCACCTCGTGGGTGTGAAATTCTGCACCTCATTGGTGCAAAATTCCGCACCTCGTGGGTGTGAAATTTTGCATCTCGTGGGTGCGAAATTCATGCTCCATGAAGGTGTGAAATTCATGCCTCTTGGGGTGTGAAATTCGCATCCTGCTGGGTGCGAAATTCGCACCCTGCTGAGTGCGTATTTTCATCCCTGGAGGGGTGCGAAAATTCGCAGCTCCTGGGTGTACAAAGTTCGCCTCATGAGGCGCGCGAAGGCTGCATGAATAGGTGTTCGAGGATGTCGCGAGGTCTCTGTTGGCGCGATCCCTCTTCATCATGTTTCCTTCGCTCCTAAACATCCCTTTCGGCTTTAGTTCCACGCGATGTGTTGAGTCGAGCGTGTCTTGTGTACTTTTGGGGAGCAGACCAAAAAGCCGGTTAACATTGGCCCCTTAGAGTACGTCATGTGTCGACATGATGTGCTTCTGATTGGTTGGTAATTGAGTTGTTGGTTTGTCCTATAAGTTAAAGGAAAACACATGTTAGTTGACAACTCGTTCGCTGTAGGATTGCGAGCGAGCCGTTGCTGGTGTGGCGCCGTGCTCACGCTGCTAAGTATTCGTAGTGCGTTGCCCCTGCGTGTTCGCGGGGTCAGTATGCGCATGGAATACGTATACATGAGCTGGCGTGAAGTTTCGACACCCAGGGGTTCGGTTTTTTCCTTCTCTCTTTTTTTTGGGTGCAAAATTTCAAACCATAGGGGTTCAAAATTTCGACCTGCCGAGGCACGAAATTTCGTGACCTGGAGGTTCGAAACTGTGACGGCAAGGAATTTCGCTCGGTCCGAACCAGTCGCTAAACCGACCCAGACCGTTCGAAACGCCCTATCGTTTGAGAACACGACAAAACAGAACGCATACAGAAGAACATTTCATTGTATATTACAACAATGCATCAGATTACAAGAATATACAGAGTATAAATGAATATTACACAGAAATATCAGAGATTTAAATTACATTTAAATCCATAGCAGCGGAAAATAATACAATACACAACTAGAAGAGATATACGGATACAAAGCTTTCCGGATATCGTTCCAGCTGTAAACCAGGATCCTGTGAATATAAATCTGCAAAACCAAAACTACTAGCTGCCCGTGTCAAAATAAGGGCACCCAGAGTTTAGGTTAAAACAATAAACTCCAGGTCAGTCATGTGACAGGTGTGAGAACTAAAACAGTTATAAATCTTTATTTTAAAGCTAGGTAAATCAAGGGACCACGCCGTATAACACGGAACAGGTTTCCTCCCAAGAATACCAGTGCATAAGACAAACAGCGCAATGCTAAATAAAGAAAAATGAAGCTGTTATAAGACCCAGGTCCTATCACACAATGCAACGCAAGCCGGGGGATAGGGTTTTCCCTTATAACAGCCAAAGAATGCTTGATACGTTTTAAAACAAATCATTTGATACTATTATAAGTGCATAGTGTATAAAAACAACTTCAAATCATAAGTATCAATCATAGGCGACATGAGCGTCCCATGCCACTATGTCACCATATATAGGTTTACAAATAAAACCGCAAAGTCACGTATTTGGAAATTGGATTTCCGTCTATGAACCGAGGCAAAAGATAGTCCTCAACCGATTCGAGACAATCTAGCCTACCATGTCTCAGGAACAGCCGCAACTGCCCCCTGGATCGTCAGGGCCGGTCCACCGATGTGGATTATTATGCCTGAACAATACGTCTCCCCGCCCTTTGGGGCGCAAACGAGCCAACGAATGACTCCATCGGACCCGGATCGTCCGATCAAACCGAGGCGCCTCGCAACAGCAACAACCACATAAGTCAAACTCGTCAGGGCGTGTAAAACCACTGACGCCACTTTTAGCTAGAAAGAAACGCAAGTCCTCCCTGAGGTCCGTCTCCCGTTTTTGGTTCATACCGGGTGTGAAACTCGCGAAGTAAACGTTACACAAAGCTAGGCCACAAAGGCCGTGCTTTGATCATCACCACAAGACTTTGCTTTTCAACAGAAGCCTTGATCATTTGCCACTTAGGCATGCCACACAGGCAATTCACTCCATGCGTTTGATATCCATCAATATATAACCCTTGAGCTCGTACATCTCAGAGAAGGGCGTTAAGCAAGAGAATAAATTCTCCGCCGCCAAACAGATATATATTTAATAGAAATCAAACACACAGACTAAAATCCAATGTCAGACACACAGTCCATTTACAAGTCCGTTCTGGGTCTGAACGAAACCGGAGGCACCTAGTACCCCGCATATCCATCGATCTCCAAGTACGTCTGGACGATCACTAACTGTTTCCATCTTCTTGGGTGTACAACCCAATCAAGATCATCAGTAATCACCCAAACGACGTGAAGACTTCCGGTCTTCGACCATCGTCTTCATCTTCGACTTATCGTCGTATCAGTTATTCAGAATGGGATAAACCCGGTCTTTCCGAATAACTCGCGTATACTTTAAATAAGTGTTACACAAACACAACATACGCCTCATTCCAATTCATCAGTCACTAACCGTAAATTAATCAAGAGAATAATTCCCCAAATATTAACCCCGAAGGCCGAAACCAACATCAGATCAATATCCAGAAAACCATTCTGCTTAGCTAACCGACAGTTAGTTTCTGATTTCACATTCATAGGGAAAGGTTCCCATTAATTTTATCCAAGATAAATTTCTTGAATTTATTCTTTAATCTATTTTTGAATATCAATTCAAACTAGTCGGGATTAACGAAACTTACTGAAGTAATCATTTGTTTTAATTTCCCCAATCCCAACCTATTCATCCTATGAAGTAAAACTGGTTATACTTCATATCTAACACCACGGTGTTATCGGTAAATTCAATTACCATTTCACGTTCAAATCTAATTAAAGATTTAACTATCGCCTGGAGCAAAACTGGTGATACTCCATTCTCGATCATTTCAATCTAATTAAAGATTCATTAAAACTCCACTTAGTTTTAATCTTCGACTGGGTTAAAGAATCAGTGTCATTTAAAACACGGTTCACGATAAACCCAAAATCACATTCATTAATTATCGGGTTAAAGAACGAGTGTTATTTAAAACACTGTTCACGATAAACCCAAAAATCAATACCAATTCAATTCCAATTAAATATCATTTAATTGGTACACTTCATTAAATCTAAATAAAAAGATTTAATCTTTTCTCAACTGGGTTCAAGAACAGTGTTAGTGAAGACACCATTCACGACAAACCCAAATCACATTTGATATTCAATATAAGGCTCTGAATAGAAAATATATCGGCTTATATTCAATATCAAATTCTACGATTAACAAATGTCGTATTGGAAATAACGATATAAATATATATCTTTCAAATTTCCATAACAACATCTGTATAATCACGAATTCCAACATCGAAATATTCCGAAGACAATTTCGATTCAAATCCACTCCAATGCAATCATTGGAAATTCTGGTTATTTTTAAAACCCTTTTCAAATTCAATTTATTTATTTAAAAATAAATAGAATTATATTTCTAGTTCAAAACTAGTTCATTTCGATAAAAATCTATTTTTATCCTTTCAAATATGGAGTTTTTCATCCCAATTCTTTCTAAATCATTTCTTATGATTTTACACAAATTATTACTATTTTTAATAATTTTATCAAGGCCTGTACAGTCGATTTCCAACAACGGCCATCGAACTGCACTTACATCGACCTTTTTCAAATTTGATTTGGACATAATTCCAAATCCAACCGTTAGATTTCAAATTTCTAATATTCGTTAGAAAGCTCTTTTCGATACGAACCCAACGGTTCCAGTTTTAGGAGAATCCGACGGTCGGATCTCCCGTAATGTCCGTTTGAAATCAATGGTCGAAATTCGCGAACTGCCGCGGCGCGTTCTATTCAGGCCATTATATTATATATATAATATATATAATATATACTTCGTCGATTTCTATTTAAAACGAATTATATGAATAGTTTTAATTTCGTTTCAAAAGCAATTTCAACTTCCTTTTCAATTCAAATCAAAATTGAATTCTTCTTTATAAATTCGTTTTAAAATTCATTTCTATTCAATTCAAATTTCAATTCAATTTGAATTCATTTCAATTTGCTTTCAATTCAATTCGAAATCGTTTTCAATTCAATCCATTTCGAAATCGTTTTCAATTCAATTCATTTCGAAATCGTTTTCAATTCAATTCATTTCGAAATCGTTTTCAATTCAATTCATTTCGAAATCGTTTTCAATTCAATTCATTTCGAAATCGTTTTCAATTCATTTCATTTCGAAATCGTTTTCAATTCAATTCATTTCGAAATCGTTTTCAATTCAATTCATTTCGAAATCGTTTTCAATTCAATTCATTTCGAAATCGTTTTCAATTCAATTCATTTCGAAATCGTTTTCAATTCATTTCATTTCGAAATCGTTTTCAATTCATTTCATTTCGAAATCGTTTTCAATTCATTTCATTTCGAAATCGTTTTCAATTCATTTCATTTCGAAATCGTTTAAAATCGATATAAATATCGTTCACGTCAAAATGGCGTCAATCTAATCATCACGGCTTCACATATTTCTATTTTCAAATATTCTATTTCAAATATTTCCTATTATCAAAATATTTGTTATTATCAAAATATTCTTTATTTTCACGATTGGAATGAGGCCCAATCAATTACCATATAAAGTTAGTTATATGGATTTTCATACAACACATGTATATAATAGCAACGATAAATAATCAACCATCAACCAAAGTGCACTACACCGTATAAGCATCAAATATAGATGCCTAATGCTTATAACAGCCTGTCAATCAATCGATTGACATATTTAATCAATCAGGATGAGTGAACTTCAAATTTCATCCCAACACCCGTGTGGGGTTTCAAACGATCAAACACAGATTTTTATTCGTGCAGTTGGGCGATGTGTAAAATTTTATCGACCCAATCAATATCAGTCAAATCAGTGCATATAAACAAATCGGCCGATTTGTCTATAAATATCTATTTACTCACTTTCACGTTAAAAATTATGTTTTTAACGATCAAACAATTTTATTTTAACATATGAATTTCTATTCAGTTCATTTATTCAATAAAATGATATTTTTATTTTTCTAACATATTTTAGAAAATTTCGGCGGCATAACGGCAGGATACTAGAAACGGGACGAGGCCTAGCCTTATCCCCGGTCTAGTGAAGGCCCACGCCATTCACACATCAATCAAATCCATTCATTTCACCAACCAATTCAAATTTCAATCAAATAATCTAACTAATTTATGCAACCAAACAAACAAGTCCATGGTCTGTGGACGATTGTGTCGGGTGCTACTAAGCACCGTCTGCATCCTAGTATATATATATAACTAGAGAAAGAAATTGAAAGGTGAGAAATTCTCACCTATAGCTATCCTAGCTCCACGACACTTCATTGATAGAAATCTTCATCGCTATCGCATCTTCGTCATCTTCGTTGCTGTAGCCACTACATATGTAAAAATCGAATTTTTACTACACTATTCAATATATAAAAATTGAATTTTTATTATGCTATTCAATATATAAAAATCGAATTTTTATTTTGTTATCCTCTATATAAAGGTCTCGCCTTTTCAACTATAAAGATTTCGCCTTTATAAAAATATCATTATAAAAATCACATCTTTAATTTGCTACACATAGAAAGATGCTATTTTTAATATTTCTTTCATGTAAAAATTATATTTTTAATCCTCTATATAATAAACTTTATTTTCTTGACTTCTCTATGATATAAAAATTATATTGTTAATATCTCTACATTATAAATTTTATATTCTAAAAATATAACTTTCCTTTTATATCTTTAAAAAAATCAGTTTTTTTTTACCCTTTAAAAAATCAGTTTTTTTTAAACCTTTTAAAAAAATTAGTTTTAACCCTTTAAAAATCAGTTTTTTTTAAACCTTTAAAAAAAATTAGTTTTAACCCTTTTAAAAAAAATCAGTTTTAACCTAATAAAAAAAATCAGTTTTAACCTAAAAAAATCAGTTTTAACCTAATAAAAAAAATCAGTTTTAACCTAAAAAAAATCATTAAATACTCATAGGGCGTCTGTTAGCGGTAGGGGTCGCTGCTCCGGCGAGGGGCGCGATGGCCTAGGCTACGAAACGACAGTGGGGTGGTGCGGTTGGGTTTTGGCCGTGGGGCGGGGCTTTGGTGAAGAGGCGATCGATTTCTGAAATTGGGGGGGGGGGGGGAGGGGTCGAGCTGTGGACCTCGCGCGAGAGGGAGGAGGATGGTCGGGGTCTGGGATTCATGATGGATGGCGGTGGATCTCCCAGTGGAGGCGCGATGAACTGCGGCGGCGGCTGGAGTCTGGCGGAGGCGACATCGACGGGCTCCTGTTAGTTTTTTTTTTTTCGATTTCAGATCTGATAAAATAAACAGGGGGGGCCGGGAGGTAATAGGGGGAGGAAAGATAAATTTTATTTCTTTTATTATTTTAATTTCAAAATATTGACTTTTACATACGACCTCTAAACGAGGCCCACCGCCTGTCGTCCATAGCGTTTTACCCCCATTCCGAACACAATAGGATATGTATCGTAGGTTGATTCGATCGTTTGAATCAGTTTCCGTTAAATTTACATTTAAATCGCTATATTGAATTTTAAACGTACATTTCAAATTACCGGGGTCACATAACAACTCTATAAATTCCATAAAAATATTTTCTAGCTTCGTATTGACGATACGGTCCTAACAAAACTAGTTTCGTCGAATTCTGAGACCATTTGAAAAATGGCCAATTCCCAGTCGATTAAAATCAACTGAAACTGGTCAATCGCGTTTTCCTTTGCCACGCTCACATATTGATTTGAAAAATTATGAAATTTGAAACCTAGCAGTAACTTCACATCCCGGACCCAACAAAACTGGTTTCGTCGAAATCCGAGGTCGTTTGCAAAATTCCCATTTTTAAGGGCTTGAATTCCATAGCGACTATTCAGAATTTTCAGCTGGACATATCTTTTGATTCCCGCTATGAAATTTTGATTTTTCGGATTCGCTGGAAAGATATTATCAATTAGATCCCATTATTTTTGGTTTCACTAAAATCCGGATTATTTTGCACCCAGTACATTCAATTGAAGTTTGAAATCGAATTATCGAACTACCGCGCCATTTTCAATTCTATTTATAATTATATATAAATATTTATATTCTAACGACTACGTATACAATATATACGTTCGAATCCTATTCAAAATAAATTTCTCGTCGATTTTATTTAAAATAATCTATTTTAAATAATCAAAATTCACTAAAATGGCCAAAATAAAAAATTTAAACTGGCCCAGATTTTCTGGGTTGTTACAATCTCCCCCACTTAAAACTTTTCGTCCCCGAAAAGGAACAAAGTCAAAAGTGGTTTGATCATTCAACTCTACGTTCGATCAGGCTTTCATTCTCCAACATTTCAGTTTCTGAGAATTTTCAAAAATTTCAAAAATTTGGCTAACACCCTAAATTTTCGAAAAATTTCGCCATAACCTCCCCTGCACCGGGAGCATCGGGGAATTTCAAATAGCTTCCCCGTCCTTCAGATCTCAAAAAGAAAAAGAAAAAGCCAAGCGGCTAGCCAATAGGCTCATAAAATCATCATCACCCAAACAAAACAGTAAATTATGTAGTAAACATGTACCTATTTGTCGGGCAAACAAATTTTATTCTCTGCTCTAGCCTCCTTGCTATGACCTGTTCAATGTAAGTATATGTATATACAAGCAAATGCGACCAATTTTCAATACAGTTCAATATTTGATGCAATTAGGCATAATGGTTCAAAATTATCAAACAAATAAACAAACAACACAAACATCAATCAATTAGTGAATTAGAGTTTCAAATTCGTAACTTTGATACATATAAAGAAAATCATGTTTTTGATGCCAATTCACAACAATAAATCTATCTATATTAGTTTTGGTTCTCACACCAGTCAAATGGAAATATATAGATATCACACCTTCATCATTCGAATATAAACACTGATGATGAGGCCTCATCATCTGAATCATCTCCGGGCGACTAGAGTGTGATTCTATATCTATCCAGTATATTAAAATTTCGAATACACGCGGATCAGACGTATACGCAAAATCTATATATACTGGATTGTCCACATCAATATAAATAAATTACCAAATACGAATAATTGATTTAATTTTTCAAAACAAAAATTGTTTTCATTTTAAAAATATACTCTTCACACTCGTTCTAGGATACTACCGATCCCATCTCTAACGAGTCATTCTCGTTGGATATTACTAATCCAATATCTGATGAATTCTTTCGTATTGTTCTAATGTGTCTTGTTCTCTGAGCTCTGTAAACCAAAGCTCTGATACCAACTGTGACGGCAAGGAATTTCGCTCGGTCCGAACCAGTCGCTAAACCGACCCAGACCGTTTGAAACGCCCTATCGTTTGAGAACACGACAAAACAGAACGCATACAGAAGAACATTTCATTGTATATTACAACAATGCATCAGATTACAAGAATATACAGAGTATAAATGAATATTACACAGAAATATCAGAGATTTAAATTACATTTAAATCCATAGCAGCGGAAAATAATACAATACACAACTAGAAGAGATATACGGATACAAAGCTTTCCGGATATCGTTCCAGCTGTAAACCAGGATCCTGTGAATATAAATCTGCAAAACCAAAACTACTAGCTGCCCGTGTCAAAATAAGGGCACCCAGAGTTTAGGTTAAAACAATAAACTCCAGGTCAGTCATGTGACAGGTGTGAGAACTAAAACAGTTATAAATCTTTATTTTAAAGCTAGGTAAATCAAGGGACCACGCCGTATAACACGGAACGGGTTTCCTCCCAAGAATACCAGTGCATAAGACAAACAGCGCAATGCTAAATAAAGAAAAATGAAGCTGTTATAAGACCCAGGTCCTATCACACAATGCAACGCAAGCCGGGGGATAGGGTTTTCCCTTATAACAGCCAAAGAATGCTTGATACGTTTTAAAACAAATCATTTGATACTATTATAAGTGCATAGTGTATAAAAACAACTTCAAATCATAAGTATCAATCATAGGCGACATGAGCGTCCCATGCCACTATGTCACCATATATAGGTTTACAAATAAAACCGCAAAGTCACGTATTTGGAAATTGGATTTCCGTCTATGAACCGAGGCAAAAGATTGTCCTCAACCGATTCGAGACAATCTAGCCTACCATGTCTCAGGAACAGCCGCAACTGCCCCCTGGATCGTCAGGGCCGGTCCACCGATGTGGATTATTATGCCTGAACAATACGTCTCCCCGCCCTTTGGGGCGCAAACGAGCCAACGAATGACTCCATCGGACCCGGATCGTCCGATCAAACCGAGGCGCCTCGCAACAGCAACAACCACATAAGTCAAACTCGTCAGGGCGTGTAAAACCACTGACGCCACTTTTAGCTAGAAAGAAACGCAAGTCCTCCCTGAGGTCCGTCTCCCGTTTTTGGTTCATACCGGGTGTGAAACTCGTGAAGTAAACGTTACACAAAGCTAGGCCACAAAGGCCGTGCTTTGATCATCACCACAAGACTTTGCTTTTCAACAGAAGCCTTGATCATTTGCCACTTAGGCATGCCACACAGGCAATTCACTCCATGCGTTTGATATCCATCAATATATAACCCCTGAGCTCGTACGTCTCAGAGAAGGGCGTTAAGCAAGAGAATAAATTCTCCGCCGCCAAACAGATATATATTTAATAGAAATCAAACACACAGACTAAAATCCAATGTCAGACACACAGTCCATTTACAAGTCCGTTCTGGGTCTGAACGAAACCGGAGGCACCTAGTACCCCGCATATCCATCGATCTCCAAGTACGTCTGGACGATCACTAACTGTTTCCATCTTCTTGGGTGTACAGCCCAATCAAGATCATCAGTAATCACCCAAACGACGTGAAGACTTCCGGTCTTCATCTTCGACTTATCGTCGTATCAGTTATTCAGAATGGGATAAACCCGGTCTTTCCGAATAACTCGCGTATACTTTAAATAAGTGTTACACAAACACAACATACGCCTCATTCCAATTCATCAGTCACTAACCGTAAATTAATCAAGAGAATAATTCCCCAAATATTAACCCCGAAGGCCGAAACCAACATCAGATCAATATCCAGAAAACCATTCTGCTTAGCTAACCGACAGTTAGTTTCTGATTTCACATTCATAGGGAAAGGTTCCCATTAATTTTATCCAAGATAAATTTCTTGAATTTATTCTTTAATCTATTTTTGAATATCAATTCAAACTAGTCGGGATTAACGAAACTTACTGAAGTAATCATTTGTTTTAATTTCCCCAATCCCAACCTATTCATCCTATGAAGTAAAACTGGTTATACTTCATATCTAACACCACGGTGTTATCGGTAAATTCAATTACCATTTCACGTTCAAATCTAATTAAAGATTTAACTATCGCCTGGAGCAAAACTGGTGATACTCCATTCTCGATCATTTCAATCTAATTAAAGATTCATTAAAACTCCACTTAGTTTTAATCTTCGACTGGGTTAAAGAATCAGTGTCATTTAAAACACGGTTCACGATAAACCCAAAATCACATTCATTAATTATCGGGTTAAAGAACGAGTGTTATTTAAAACACTGTTCACGATAAACCCAAAAATCAATACCAATTCAATTCCAATTAAATATCATTTAATTGGTACACTTCATTAAATCTAAATAAAAAGATTTAATCTTTTCTCAACTGGGTTCAAGAACAGTGTTAGTGAAGACACCATTCACGACAAACCCAAATCACATTTGATATTCAATATAAGGCTCTGAATAGAAAATATATCGGCTTATATTCAATATCAAATTCTACGATTAACAAATGTCGTATTGGAAATTACGATATAAATATATATCTTTCAAATTTCCATAACAACATCTGTATAATCACGAATTCCAACATCGAAATATTCCGAAGACAATTTCGATTCAAATCCACTCCAATGCAATCAATGGAAATTCTGGTTATTTTTAAAACCCTTTTCAAATTCAATTTATTTATTTAAAAATAAATAGAATTATATTTCTAGTTCAAAACTAGTTCATTTCGATAAAAATCTATTTTTATCCTTTCAAATATGGAGTTTTTCATCCCAATTCTTTCTAAATCATTTCTTATGATTTTACACAAATTATTACTATTTTTAATAATTTTATCAAGGCCTGTACAGTCGATTTCCAACAACGGCCATCGAACTGCACTTACATCAACCTTTTTCAAATTTGATTTGGACATAATTCCAAATCCAACCGTTAGATTTCAAATTTCTAATATTCGTTAGAAAGCTCTTTTCGATACGAACCCAACGGTTCCGGTTTTAGGAGAATCCGACGGTCGGATCTCCCGTAATGCCCGTTTGAAATCAATGGTCGAAATTCGCGAACTGCCGCGGCGCGGCGCGTTCTATTCAGGCCATTATATTATATATATAATATATACTTCGTCGATTTCTATTTAAAACGAATTTTATGAATAGTTTTAATTTCGTTTCAAAAGCAATTTCAACTTCCTTTTCAATTCAAATCAAAATTGAATTCTTCTTTATAAATTCGTTTTAAAATTCATTTCTATTCAATTCAAATTTCAATTCAATTTGAATTCATTTCAATTTGCTTTCAATTCAATTCGAAATCGTTTTCAATTCAATCCATTTCGAAATCGTTTTCAATTCAATTCATTTCGAAATCGTTTTCAATTCAATTCATTTCGAAATCGTTTTCAATTCAGTTCATTTCGAAATCGTTTTCAATTCAATTCATTTCGAAATCGTTTTCAATTCATTTCATTTCGAAATCGTTTTCAATTCAATTCATTTCCAAATCGTTTTCAATTCAATTCATTTCGAAATCGTTTTCAATTCAATTCATTTCGAAATCGTTTTCAATTCATTTCATTTCGAAATCGTTTTCAATTCATTTCATTTCGAAATCGTTTTCAATTCATTTCATTTCGAAATCGTTTTTAATTCATTTCATTTCGAAATCGTTTAAAATCGATATAAATATCGTTCACGTCAAAATGGCGTCAATCTAATCATCACGGCTTCACATATTTCTATTTTCAAATATTCTATTTCAAATATTTCCTATTATCAAAATATTTGTTATTATCAAAATATTCTTTATTTTCACGATTGGAATGAGGCCCAATCAATTACCATATAAAGTTAATTATATGGATTTTCATACAACACATGTATATAATAGCAACGATAAATAATCAACCATCAACCAAAGTGCACTACACCGTATAAGCATCAAATATAGATGTCTAATGCTTATAACAGCCTGTCAATCAATCGATTGACATATTTAATCAATCAGGATGAGTGAACTTCAAATTTCATCCCAACACCCGTGTGGGGTTTCAAACAATCAAACACAGATTTTTATTCGTGCAGTTGGGCGATGTGTAAAATTTTATCGACCCAATCAATATCAGTCAAATCAGTGCATATAAACAAATCGGCCGATTTGTCTATAAATATCTATTTACTCACTTTCACGTTAAAAATTATGTTTTTAACGATCAAACAATTTTATTTTAACATATGAATTTCTATTCAGTTCATTTATTCAATAAAATGATATTTTTATTTTTCTAACATATTTAAGAAAATTTCGGCGGCATAACGGCACGATACTAGAAACGGGATGAGGCCTAGCCTTATCCTCGGTCTAGTGAAGGCCCACGCCATTCACACATCAATCAAATCCATTCATTTCACCAACCAACTCAAATTTCAATCAAATAATCTAACTAATTTATGCAACCAAACAAACAAGTCCATTGTCTGTGGACGATTGTGTCGGGTGCTACTAAGCACCGTCTGCATCCTAGTATATATATATATAACTAGAGAAAGAAATTGAAAGGTGAGAAATTCTCACCTATAGCTATCCTAGCTCCACGGCACTTCATTGATAGAAATCTTCATCGCTATCGCATCTTCGTCATCTTCGTTGCTGTAGCCACTACATATGTAAAAATCGAATTTTTACTACACTATTCAATATATAAAAATTGAATTTTTATTATGCTATTCAATATAAAAAAATCGAATTTTTATTTTGTTATCCTCTATATAAAGGTCTCGCCTTTTCAACTATAAAGATTTCGCCTTTATAAAAATATCATTATAAAAATCACATCTTTAATTTGCTACACATAGAAAGATGCTATTTTTAATATTTCTTTCATGTAAAAATTATATTTTTAATCCTCTATATAATAAACTTTATTTTCTTGACTTCTCTATGATATAAAAATTATATTGTTAATATCTCTACATTATAAATTTTATATTCTAAAAATATAACTTTCCTTTTATATCTTTAAAAAAATCAGTTTTTTTTTACCCTTTAAAAAATCAGTTTTTTTTTAAACCTTTTAAAAAAATTAGTTTTAACCCTTTAAAAATCAGTTTTTTTAAACCTTTAAAAAAATTAGTTTTAACCCTTTTAAAAAAAATCAGTTTTAACCTAATAAAAAAAATCAGTTTTAACCTAAAAAAAATCAGTTTTAACCTAATAAAAAAATCAGTTTTAACCTAAAAAAAATCATTAAATACTCACAGGGGGTCTGTTAGCGGTAGGGGTCGCTGCTCCGGCGAGGGGCGCGGTGGCCTAGGCTGCGAAACGACAGTGGGGTGGTGCGGTTGGGTTTTGGCCGTGGGGCGGGGCTTTGGTGAAGGGGCGATCGATTTCTGAAATTGGGGGGGGGGGGGGGGTCGAGCTGTGGACCTCGCGCGAGAGGGAGGAGGATGGTCGGGGTCTGGGATTCATGATGGATGGCGGCGGATCTCCCAGTGGAGGCGCGATGAACTGCGGCGGCGGCTGGAGTCTGGCGGAGGCGACATCGACGGGCTCCTGTTAGTTTTTTTTTTTCGATTTCAGATCTGATAAAATAAACAGGGGGGGCAGGGAGGTAATAGGGGGAGGAAAGATAAATTTTATTTCTTTTATTATTTTATTATTTTAATTTCAAAATATTGACTTTTACATACGACCTCTAAACGAGGCCCACCGCCTGTCGTCCATAGCGTTTTACCCCCATTCCGAACACAATGGGATATGTATCGTAGGTTGATTCGATCGTTTGAATCAGTTTCCGTTAAATTTACATTTAAATCGCTATATTGGATTTTAAACGTACATTTCAAATTACCGGGGTCACATAACAACTCTATAAATTCCATAAAAATATTTTCTAGCTTCGTATTGACGTTACGGTCCTTACAAAACTAGTTTCGTCGAATTCTGAGACCATTTGAAAAATGGCCAATTCCCAGTCGATTAAAATCAACTGAAACTGGTCAATCGCGTTTTCCTTTGCCACGCTCACATATTGATTCGAAAAATTATGAAACTTGAAACCTAGCAATAACTTCACATCCCGGACCCAACAAAACTAGTTTCGTCGAAATCCGAGGTCGTTTGCAAAATTCCCATTTTTAAGGGCTTGAATTCCATAGCGACTATTCAGAATTTTCAACTGGACATATCTTTTGATTCCCGCTATGAAATTTTGATTTTTCGGATTCGCTGGAAATATATTATCAATTAGATCCCATTATTTTTGGTTTCACTAAAATCCGGATTATTTTGCACCCGGTACATTCAATTGAAGTTTGAAATCGAATTATCGAACTACTGCGCCATTTTCAATTCTATTTATAATTATATATAAATATTTATATTCTAACGACTACGTATACAATATATACGTTCGAATCCTATTCATAATAAATTTCTCGTCGATTTTATTTAAAATAATCTATTTTAAATAATCAAAATTCACTAAAATGGCCAAAATAAAAATTTTAAACTGGCCCAGATTTTCTGGGTTGTTACAGAAACGCCGAATCCTAGAGGTTCGAAATTTCGAAGCCTTGAGGCTCGAAATATCGAGACCTCGAGGTTCAAAATTTCGAGACAATAAGGTTCGAAGTTTCGAAGCTCACAGGTTCGAAATTTCGAACCCACTAGCTCGAACTCTTCTGGAATACCAAGGGAATTTTCCTTTTTATTATAAATAGCCTTCCCCCTCATATCCTTCCTTCCATTACTTCTCTATCTCGACCGCCATTGATTCAGAGCTTCGAAGCTTAGTGCTTTTCGAACTTAGACTTGGGTAATGTTTGGAGTCGAGGCGCGAGGAGGAACGAGGTCGAGGCATCAAGGCTTGGCCGGAGTGGTTCGACGCGAGGGAGAGAGAGGCGAAGGCCTAAACTGGGTTGGAAATTTCGATCCTTACGAGGTTTGAAATTTCGAACCTCTGGGGTTCGAATTTTTGAACCTTTGTGGGTTCAAGTTCGCGAAACTCTAGGGGTGGAAATTTCGAACCTGTGGGGTTCGAAGTTCCGAACCTCAAGAGTTCGGATTTTCGAACCTTCTAGGTTCGAAATTCCGAACCTTGATGGGTTCGGATCCTTGATCCTACGGTTCGAGTCTACGATCCTTTGGGGTTCGAATTTTCGAACCTTGAGGCTCGGATTTTCGAACCCTAAGGGGTTCAAGTCTTTGAACCTTGAGGCTTGGACTTTCGAACTTCGAAGCTTGTTGGAGCCTCTCTTGCCCATCGCCATCTTTCATTTTGCTACTAGCCCAACTGCTCTGTGCCACGTCTGGGCGGGGTACTTTTTCCTTTTTATAAGACTTCAATCTCCTGACTGCCCACCTTTAGATTTACATGTTAATTGTATACTTGCGCACTTGGCACCAATGCGTATGATGATAGTCAATGGACATGGACATGAGTTCTTCACATAGGATAACACATATATCTGAACTGTTGGACTGTTTGACTTTCCTATATGTATCTTAATCTTTCATTACACCGTACACACATGTTAGCTTTCACCAACACGAGGGGTACAGGTTATTCCAATGTGATGTCTAATACTAGTGTGTTAAATATAGCTACCCATGCTAACAAGATCAAAGACTGGAAAAATCTTGGAAGCCGAGGCTTCCCCGTCATCGTCGCATTCATCTGATTCTACCAATAGCGGTAGCTCGAGTGGCAGCGAGGTTGAGACTACCAAGGGATCCATTCCTTCTCAAATGGCCAGTTCACCCGAGGTATCCGATCACGGGGAACGAATTGAGAGGCTACATTCTCCGGTCATAAATGAAGAGGTTGAGAATGTGGATATTATTAAGGAAGATGCATCGGTGGGCCCAGTAGCCCAGGATATGTTGCCCGATGCCGTTATCTTGGAAAATCCGGCAGACTCAGTACCGTCGTGTATGGATGCTACAGCAGTTAGGAAAATGGCGTTGTGATTCAATATACCGGAGGGCGATGTCCATGCAGCTGGAGAGAGTGGCAGGGTTCATGCACCGCCCGAAGGTTTGACTGCTTGGAACAGGAAAGCTTGTTTTGCAGGATGCGTGCCCCTAGCCAATGACTTCATTCGGGACATGCTATCCTATTTCCACCTTGCGCCTTCGTAACTGCATCCAAATGCTTACTCCTTGCTCTTAGGCACTTACGTTCTCTACCAAGAATATTTGCACATGGAACCCACCGGAGTGATATTTTTCCAATTTGAGGAGAACGTCTACCAGATCGCCTTCCCAATGGCTCCTGGAAACGACCGCCTCCACCGAATTCTTCATCGAGACGTGGCTTAGGTCGTCGGTGTTCAAACAGAAATGGTTCTTTGTGCACTGCCCTCCTGGATTTGCGAGGAAGTGGATAGAAGGGGGTAAGTACTTTCGAACTTCGCTTCCTGTTATAAAGTTCTTGGACCCCGTCTCTCATCATTATTCTTTCTTAATTGCAGCAGGGAATCCAGAGGCACCATCCGGTGACGAGTACAAGCAACGTCTTAACGCCTTGTGGACAATTCCCGAAGAGTCTCGTAAAACTGATACTATGACAAGTCAAGAGTGTCTTCGTCGTGCGGGGTTGCTTCCGGATGATCGGGCTATAATTAGGCCTGCAGTGGCGAGCAGTGTACCAAAAAAGGTGGTGGTGAAAAGCCATGTGACCCCTGGATAGAAAAGAAAGATGCCCTCTGCTGGGCCTAGGCCGAAGAAGGTTGTTAAGTTCCAAGCGGTCGTCAATGGAGATTGGGCTCGTGGTAAGGAGGCCGCAGCTGGGGGTGAGGGCCCATTGAATGCTCCTGTCCCGCCCCCAGCAGGAGAGACGGGGGAGGGAGAGTCGATTAGGCCATTATCTTCAGTGTCTTCTCCTAGAGCCGCCAACCCACTTGAGGATGAGCGCCATTTTGATGGCTTGAATAAACTTGACCTAGAAGTATCCCTGCGGTCGACTCCGGCTATCATGGATGAATTAGCTCTTGCTGTGGAGGGGTTAGCTCCTTTGAGCGGAACACAATCTGGTCTGTTGAGAGAACACTTAGGGCATACACTCATTACCACTGCATAGCATAGCGACTTATCTGAGCACATGACTTAAATGACTTTGCTTCATTTCTTTGACAGGTGATATGGCTTGAGGGTGCAGAGGACGAGGCTATGGTCATGGAGGCCGCCAACGCCCTAGGAATCCTTTCTTTGAGGGATTTAGAACAGGAACCAACTTGTATGATACTCCACCCCCGCCTGGTTGCGGTAGTGAGTACCGAGGTGGGATCGAATTCGACGATCTCCGACTCCTCCTCCCACTCCTATTCGGGTGTCTGAGGGAGATTCTCGACTTAACCTGGGGGGTTCGAAGCATCCGCCTTTGACTTCTACTTCAAGTACAACGGCTCCTGCCCTATTCCAATTACCCAAAGGAGGGAGCCACCACTCGGCCAACCAAGATTGGAGAGGGCGACCGTAACTGGGACACGGGAACTAACGACCTACGAGTAATAAAGGCTTACTGTGGAGGAATGAAGGGCATGGTTGAAAATGACATTCCCTCAACACTACTTTGATGAGATGATGGTCCTTCTAGATCTCCGACCGCCTCCCTCAAGGGACTCTGGAGAATTCTGGATGCATGTGAAGGAAGCGTACCACCAGGCTGACGAGCTTACCACCAATTCCTTTAATCTATCAGAGTTGATCAAGAGGAAGAACATGGAGCTCATGAATCAGAAGTTAAGTAGTGATGCAGAGATGACCACCATCGTTCATCTAAACGTAAACATAGGTGTGTTTGCTTTTTTGTACCGTTGGCACATTGTCAATCATTCCCTTAACTTTAAATGCTAACTCATGAATCTCGTTGATGTAGCTGAGATAAAGGAAGGTTATGAGGCACTCAAGAGGGAGGCTGATCACTCCCGCTCCGTTTTCATGGAAATTATAGCCGGCCTAACCACCCAGAACATGGCCCTAAAGAGGACAAGGCCGAGGCGGATAAAGTATGTGCCGATCTGCAAAGGGATAGTGCGAGAGTCTTCGACCTCCAAAGTAACAACAATGCTCTGAGAGCAGAGAATGACAGCCTGAAGAGACAGCTTGAGGAGATGAAAAAGGCCAAGGTGGATGTAGAGGCCAGTAATCGGGATGTGTTGGGCATGATGGATGGATTGAGAGCGGCACCATATGAGAGAGGTGGAGCAACTGAGAGAGCAGCTAAAAGATACAAAATTCCGGGTACAATCGTCGGTGCAGGAAGATATCTGAAACATGTATGTCAAAGTTCTAAAATTTCATGGGATCTCTTGGGTCCAAGATTACCCCCATGAACTGGCTCGAACTTGGGGGAGATTGTTCCATATGAGGCCTATTTGCACCAAGTGGATGTGGGAACTTTAGACAAACGCCAACTCGCGATTGATCTCCTGACTGTCGAGGAGCGCGAGAAGCTGGAGGAGGGTAAGAGGTTGCTGCTTGAGGATGCTGAGAGAGAGAGAGAGGCTGGAGAGGCTCACTGCCGAGAAGGGGAGGTTTATCATGACTAAGAGTGTTGCGGTAGCGGAGACATTTGCAGAGGGAAGCTCCTATCGGCCACTGCCCTTGAATCGGTTATGGTGAGCGATCCCGCAGCTTCAGTTCAGTTTTCAACTGAGTATGACCCTGAGCACCCAGGGCCTGGAGAGACCGGATTCACCTTACCTACCACCACAAGTACCCCTCTTGCCATTTCTACACCATCCCTGACCGGAGGTAAATTTCTTTTGCCATGCATCCCCGAGGATGACATAATTACCGAATTTGCGGACTAAAGGTTGCATTTTCAATGTACAGCCCTTCCTGGACTGACCATGACGTCGGCACCTGCCCCCGCGGTCCCACAAACAACTGAGCCTGGACCAGGACTTGCGACTGTGCAATTTGGAGAAGGCGGCGATCAGCTGGACACCTACTCGTATATAAGGGTAACTCCTAACATGTATGAGAGCCTTATGGAGGACGGAAAGGAGGTTGATGGGCAGGTCCGGATGAAGCCGAAGTGCCTTCGATGGCTGCTATGGTGGAGGCCCAAAAAGCCAAAATGGTGGCTAAGCATGAGGAAGTAGAGGAGAGGAAAGAGCATGATGAGGCTTCTAGGAAGGAGGTCCTAATGAAGACCAGACAGGATGTTGAGACGAGAGCTGCTGAGACAGTTGCGAAGAGGAAGGCCGATGAGGAGGCCCAGAAGAAGAGGGTTGATGATGAGGCCCGGAAGAAAAGAGAGGATGAGGAAGCACAAAAGAAGTCTATTGAGTCCCTTGAGAAAACCAAGGCTGGTGATGTTATGCCGCATAAGTCCTAGAAGTTCGCTGTGCAGCGAGCTACCAAAGGGGTCAAGGAGAAAGCTGAGCGGGAAGGCAAGGCGGTCCCGGAGAAGAGTAACGTTGTGGTCGGCCTTGTCGCTGGGAGTGCCCCCAAGCCCACGCCGCATGCCACCCTTATTGATATTACCGAGGTCTCTAGTGGCGATGGGGCAGAAGAGAGACACCTTTCTGTTTCTCATGAACCGACCACTTCTTAGAAGAGCCGAGGAGGCAGGAGCGAGCCAGTGAAGAAGAGGCTTGGTGCAAAAGATGAACCATCGATCGCTGAATCTACAAAAAAAGCACAAGCACAAGAGGAAGAAACATGATTAGTGTTAAGTAGGAGTTACCTTTCATTTATGTTGTGTAGGCCGATGGTTTATGCGAGTATGGCCCTCGCTTTTGGTTTTTCAAGACATGTTGTGGTTTTCATGTACACCATGTCATTAGAAAGAAAGATGTTAGACACGTTGTTTGTCTTAATGTGTGTATGTAGAAATGAAATATGAATTAGTAAAGATAACAATTTGTATTAAGTGTTCGGATGTTCTTCTAATGTTTCCGGCGTCCCGTACTTGCATAAGCATGCTTATCGTTGCACTTAACAAAAAAAGCGATTGTGTACCGCACTCCGGGTCGATTATTCGAGAGGGGTGTGATTGAGCGTAGGCTTCTAGTAAGTTTCCCTCAGCTCAGGAAACCCATAGTTTGTGAAGCCAGGCTGAGCGCCTGCTGTTTTGGGTTGCCCGGGGTTAATCCCAAGTGTAGCAAAGGCGTATGACGTCGCATTGTGCGGTCTATCCGGTGTTTGGATCTCCCGTCGTTCATCGGGTTAAGGTGAGCCACAGGAATCGTTTATTCGCCTGAGAAGAGAAGCCCGGATCATCAGCCCGTAGGGTCCGATCGTGGCCATGGGCTACGCCGTAGCCTTGAGAGCTTTGGGGGAAGAAACGATTTAAGGGTCGGTCTCGGTGATGCACCAAGATTCGACCAGTACCTGTAGCCGAGGAGGGGATTTACATCACTTCCGCCTGGCTGTTGGGTGGCCCCAAGTCGCTTGGGACTTGGGCGCAGAACGATTTATCCTTGGTCTCGGTGCTGGACCGAGATCCGAGTTCGTGGTAATTCATTCTCGGTCGCTGTGACGGCCTGCAAATCTGTACTATTTGAATTGACTAGAATAACACACATCCAACCAAAATAACACAAAATTATGATTTATTACAGTTAAAGAAAATAAACAGATAGAAGAAGAAAAGAAATAAACAACAGAATCTCACAGAGGGACGGATAAAATATATTATGTAACATAAACTTTGAAATACAAAATTTTGTATCATATATACATACCATTATCAGAGTACAACATTTGATACAACGGAAATAATTCTAAATAACTAACGATGAAGCCTCCTATTTCAGCTCTTCCAAATGGATCTATAAAAAACCTGAAACACTTGACTGCCCATACAAATTTAGGCACCCAAGAGTTTAGGGGAAAACAAGCAAAATAAACCCTGGGTCAGTCATGGGACTAGTGTGAGTAAACTCCAACCATATTGTTTAACTTTGAAAAATCCTTTGAAACAAAGGGTAATAGTAAGACCAGTATACACATAAACATGGATGGTTTTTACCTTACTATAACTAAAACAATTTTGATATCAAAATCCGGTGATATTATAATAATGTCTAATCAAATAAATAATCAAATAGTAGAATGATTGCATCTCTCTCTCTCTCTCTCTATATATATATATATATATATATATATATATATATATATATGTATAGTATGAAATCAAAAACTGCAGGGCACTTATTGAAGATTGGATTCGAACTATGACAAAGTATGGGACCACCTTCCGATCGGTGTACTCTAGAGGGGATACACTAGGGTTCAACAAGAACATCTTGCAACCCGGCCACACATGACTGTCCACTCATTTAGCATGAGTGTATCGAATATATTGTCACCCCATTACGGTTTTAAAGGCCCACCGTACACCCGTGGAGATACAGAAAATGGAAGAAGAACAAATAATGAAATTTTCTCTAGATGGTGACAATATACCCTACTTGGGAATGACCCACCTAGTCATGCTGCCTGCCCGATTTTTGTCATTTCCCTGTTGTGAGGCTTGAGGCTACATTAACTTTTAGAACATCTAGCCACCATTTATTTTGAATGCCACATCTTCAAACCCATCAAATCACTAGTTGATCTTCGCAAAATATTATGGGTATAAAAGCTAAGAGAAACGAATTCCTCCGCCACCAGACGTAATATCTCGGAAAGATCATCTTATGTGATATGTTAGGGATACTCTGTCAGACATTCATCCATATAAGTTGTCCTGGGTCTGAACAAACAGAATAGCCCATGAATTTCACTCCTCCTACAATTTCTTCAGCGTAATCTAATTCGCAACACCTATGCCTATACAGAGTGGATTTCGGATATTTAATCCAACTGGTCTCTCCGTATTGACAATGATGGTCAAAAATCTTTGATAGCCAGTGATTTAACTATCAAAGGAAAATAAACATCCATCAAACAATCACTGGCCCTTTTTAATTAATGTTCATTTCTTAACTACTTTCCAGATTCATTATTGAATTATAAATATATCAATATATAGATTTCAAGTTATCAAAATTTCTCAAAAAGTATATTCTAACCCCTTAAATTTTCGGAAATTTCGCTAGCACCTCCTTTATATTGGTCAATAGTTCAAACCCCAATTCGCCTCTCTAGGACCTTTCCATTCGAGAAAGAAAATCAAAAAGCCAAGCGGCTGGCCCAATAGGATCATAAAATCTCATATGGAAATTTAAACATGTTCCCTTTTGTTGGGCACTTAAATTAAAATCTTCATCCTCTCTTCATTCCATACCTGTTAACATATATACTCCCATTCCCAGTATCATTTCAACCAATCCAGTCATTTCTACTTTTAACTGGTTTCCATTCTCTAACTAGTTTTCTAATTAGCTTCTTTTCTTAATCTGCTTTTAATTTGAATATACCACATTCAAATATACTTGTACTCACTTACACACAATTCAAACTCATTTTGCTCGCTTCCAAATTCTAATCCAAGTTTTATATTCGAATTCACAATTTCAATTCACAAATTTCATTTCACTTAAACACGGTTATGTTCGACTCAAAATTCTATAAACTGCTTCCCTGGAAATTAGTTAACCTTATTCGATAATTAAAATTCTGATTTTTGTTCCAAAAATCAATCGGTTTACTCGACTTGAGTTCATATTTATTTTATAGCTCAAATCCGGATTTTTCTAATGGAAATTCGGATTTTTATTTATTCAAAATCCTTTTATTCAGTTTAATAATCCGTTATGGTTTAAAACGATTATGACACTGTTTTTTCTAAAAAAACTGATTTTGGCATAACTCAAAATCTATACGACGAAATCTAGAATTTTCTCTTCCATTAGAAAACTATCATTCAATAGGTCCAGGCAATTCTTGTTTCATCGAATTTCGACTTATATTGAGTTCTACATACTCAATTAAAGTTCAAATCGCCAAATTACGAACTATCACGCTGCGGCGAGTTCATTTTAATTAAATTTAATAATAAACGTTTAAAAACTTCGTTTATAATTCAACTCCAACTTCATTTTCCAAAATTATAATATATTAAACTAGCTTTCCAAGTATAAATTGATATTTTCGATTACTCTAAATCGTGAATTATTCCATTTCCAATTCATAACTTGACTATGATTTTATTCACATTAAATATCAATTTCTATATGAACCCGACGGTTTTATCCAACTTCAGCTCTGAAGATTACAATTGGACATCAATGGAATAATAACTTATTTCAATATCCTTTAACCATTACAAACTAATATCATCCCTTCATAATAGCGAGTCGTTCAAGTTGGGATATTTTAATTACCTCTCAGACCTTGATCGACAACGTTCTTACCTTGAGATGGATAAGAGTTTGTATTACAAACCGACTCTTATCATAAAAATCTCCTTTTCTATCTCATTTAAAAATATGATTCTTAAATGTCAGTTCTTATATTTAGAAATAACTATTTCCAATTTATCCATTGAAAATTTATTTCATTTATAAACATAGTTTATAAATCACTTCCTTATTTTATGTTAAGCAAACTTCTATATTTAAACTTCATTTGAAATTAACTATCAAATTATCCAACGATAATAAATATCAATTGTAAATTAACTTCCTTGTTTAAAACAAGTTTTCCCATTTCAAAATTCATTTGAAATCCAAATTCTGCTTTGCGAAAAGTAAATTTCCTTTTTCATTTTACCTTCGAAGATATTTTATAATTATAACTTATATATGTATAAACATAGAATTTGTTTCATATTTAATTTAGATTTTAGCTTCTAATTAATACAATTTCCATATTCCTTTTGAAAATAGTTTATTTAATTTACTTATTTTTATTCGACATAGTCGAATTCGAAATCATAAATCCTTATTGATTCATTTGAATTCAGTTTACATTCCAGCCATCGGAATAAATTTCACCGTTTCCTTTTGAAATGATTCCAAATTATAAATCTCTTTTTAAATTCATACTTGAACTTAAATTTATAATTATTTCAATGAATATTTCCCTCCCTTATTTATGAACACCGTTTATAAATTCTACTTCTTGTTATAAATATTTAGAATAAGTTCCTATTTCAAATCTTATTTGAAATCCGATTCCCATTCTAGAAAATAATTTCCCTTTTTAAATTCAACTTGAAATTTAGAGAGAGAAAATCTAATATTATCAAATAATAATCTTTCTTTCCATTTATAACATTCTTATAAATTCAGCTAGTTGTTTTTATTCTTAAAAACAAGTTAATACTTCGCAATCCATTCGAAATTCCATTTCCGTTTCGAAAGGTAAGTTTTCCCTTTTAAATCCAAAAATCCCTTTTGATATTTTTAAACATAAATATCTGGGGCCAATGATATTCAATATCCATACACAAACAATTAATCCAATTCAACACATTACACATACATACACAAGTAAACAATAATAATAAATTTTGAGGAACTAGTTGGATTCCTCCAACCTGTTTTCCTGCATTCACAGATGTCAAACAAAATAAATAATACCAATCCTGCTTCAAAGCAGGATATCGTGGTATAGAAGGTCATCCACTCATATATCGTGGGGGCGATAAGGTGATCTGCTAATGATACTACGGGCATCCGCTAATGGCACTGCGGGAAATCCAATATATATATATATATGTATATATATATATATATAAAATAACCACAATCACCAAGCCTAAATAACAAATATATATATATATATTAACCAAGACTGATAAATAATTTATAAATGCAACCAAGCAGCCATCAAATCATTTAAATGATAAAAGTAAATTTTTAAGTGAGATTTACTCACCTTGATTTTAATTGTCGAATATCCAATTTAAACTAAACCGAATGCCATGCGATTTCAATTAAATCCAAGCCACTTCAGATCAATTCCAAATGAATTCCAGATTATAGTATCTGCAATTACGAATTCTATTTTACGGTCTTCCCACTTTGTATAAATTTAATATATTTCATTAGAGATTTATGAATATATATATATATAATTGACATCTTTAATTAACTAAATTTATTATTGAATTTATAACTTAAGCTTGAACTTCCTCAACATCAGTGAACAACCATCCTTACCCATCAAACTCGTACACCAAACATCTTTACACTACTGTTGTGTCAATAACCAGCCCAGGCAAAAGCTCCGACCACATCTACTTTCCTAAATCCTCATTATTACCACAACAGCCTTCCTCAACAACAGACCACCCTCCCGAACCCGAACCTCCACCGATCACATTATATTGCCTCAAACATTGTAAGCCATTATTGAAAATCCTAGTTCATCATCTGACTTCATGCTCCACATTAACATCAGTCCATTTGATCTCTACTCAGACCCAAAGTACAAATCGGCCTTTGTTCAACTTGCAAACTCAGGCATCCCCATTTTCCTCCCAAAATCGCACATCCAATGTCAAACTCCAAAATACAAACTGAGATCCATCACCCCACTGTCATGTTCGCATCATTTTAGAATCACACATCATTCCAGAATCACAAATCTCATTCGAAGTCCACTCCAGCTTGATTGAATGACTCCATTCGAAAACACATCATCATTACACTCCTTCGAGTGTCTTCGGAACATCGACACGTTCTAGAGATCCCGCGTCGAACCCAATACCTGCATCGCCTCCTCCCCTAATCGTGAGTGCCTTCAATTGGTTCGAACTTCAGAAACCCCGGTTCGCTTCATCCGTAAATCGCGACTTTAACCTCCTAAAATCGAGCACCTTAGATTTGCATCGCATGAAACTTGAAGGCCATATGGTTAAAGCCCTTATTTACGCGATTTCAAAGAATCCAAACTTGAATGATTTGGTTATAGATTAAATTTTATATAATTTGGGGAAAGAATTCGAAGAAAACCGAAAATAAAAGGAAAAGAGGAGACTTCGAGTATATTCAGGGGAATGAAAATGGGAATAAGGAGGGAGTGCGGTCATGACATATATATATATAAACAAATGAGAGAGGACAGGCGTACCAACGCCATTAAATTGTTTGTCCTGTTTAATATTGAAATTAGGGGACAAATTTCCAGCTCGAGGAAGGAAGAGGTCTACGCTATTTTCATTTTATAGGTCGGCTTTGTCAAAATTTTAGGGTGGCTGAAACGATGTGTTTTTATTTTGATTTGATTTTTCTAATTAAATAACAAAAATATATCGTGGTTCTTTAGCTTGAAAATCCTGAACCGCTTATTCAATCGTAACGACTGATGTTCCCAACCTTATTTGATATTCTGGTCTCAACGAAGCGGGTTCTGAAATTAAATTTAACTATATAAAGAAGATAACTAATTTAAATTGACAATTAAAAATAAATTCAACTGATATAAGCTGATTTCAAAACAATTTAATCCATCGATAATAGATTATTATTATCATCCCAATTCAACTAGAATTTATGTTAATCAATAGAATTGATTCGATTCAGTTTTGTATCTGAATTCAATTATTATCGTTATATTCGATATTAAATCATATACTGATTATTAAATCGCTAAATTCCAAAATAAAGACCCATTTATATTCAAATCAATATTTAAAATAAATTTAAACATCTAATATTAAACGATCAAAAATCCGGGATGTTACATTCGTTCCCACTTAAAAAAAATTCATCCCCAAAATTACTAAGGCAGAAAAAATATTACAAGCTTGTTAATTTTTCAAAAGCCCACTTTGTTATAACTTAATATTTCATATTCTATAACCTAAATCACATACCACCTTAATTTTCATGGAAATACTCAAATTTCTATTTCCCATAAAAAACTTTCAAATTGACATCAATTTGAAAATCATCTCCTTATCTTTACAAAAAAATTCAAAACTTTTGAAAAAAAAATTCTAACTCCCTAAATTTGGAATTTTTTTGGCAGAGTCTCCTCTGCATGGAGGAGCTTTTGCAATTTACCAAAAGAGATGAAAAAGTATACATCGACCCATACTGGTCGGAAAATAGTTCATATATCCTAATTTGATATTTTGCGTAGGCGTACCTTATATAAGTGTTTATTAAGTGCACATGCTTAGCATATAAGCAATCTGTATATCCAAAATCAAGTCAGGTAGCTCCATGTACCTGTGCTCACTCAATTTAAACTCATAAGTTCCACTTATATCAAATCTGAGTAACTTCCATTCATTTATATGATTAAACCCATGAATTCATTAGCGAACAAGTCATATCATGCATATTTAGCACATACATGCTAATACAAGTTCCAATATTTAGTATATACTTATTTTATTCATATTATATATACTCATATTTATTTAATTCGAATGATTGCAAACCAATTAATTCATATTTCATTCATATACATCCAAATTTATTCAAATTGATTCAACATTAATTTATTTATTTCATTTGTGACAACGAGAAATTTTCTATGTATATTTGATATTCTCTGGTTAATATAATAACCACTCATTATTTTTCTGGCTTTTAATTAGTTTCAAATCCATTCTTTAGCTTCACTTTTTGCCAGTTCAATTTATTTAACTCGCATAAGTCAAATTTGAAATTCTGGAATTCAAATACCCGGTTTTTATTTCAAATCCCTTGTTGAAATCATATAAATATATACATGTATATTTATAACCATCTCAAATTTAAAACATTTGAATTTTCCAAATAACTCGTTTCTCTAAAATAAATTTCCATTGGAAATCTCATTATTGTAGCAATTTATCACTTAGGAACTCTAAAATGAACACTGATGATGGTCGACTCATCATCGGAATTATTTTCCAGCCACAGAAGTGAGTTAAGTGCTTTATTACTTTAAAAATCCATTCAAACTGATTTTTATTCAAAAATCCTTTCAAAATAAAGCTATATTATTTCAATATACTTTGGAAAAATATTTTCCAACACCCCGGGATTTAAATTCTGCTTTGAATTGAAATTTTTATTCATCTCATTGGTATATATTATACGTATACAAATTTTATTTGATTATATATAACCATACAAATTTTATAATCTTGTATGATTATAATAATAATAACTAACGCATCCATATACTACAATAATTCCGGAAAATTATTCCTTTATATCAAAATATATTTTTGGGAAAATTATTGCACTTACTCATTTTAAAACAATATTACGTCAATTCTTCTGTTCAAGTGTTTAGAAACTCCTATCGACGTTGTGGCGTCCCACGATTCGATCAGAATTCATAAATCACTTAACAGACAAGACAACAATTTTTATATCAACTTACAAATACTCTCTCTCATATATACACACTCAACTCATTTAGAGTACTACTAACCCTTTCTCTAATGAGTAAACCCCCACCAAAGCCTAGGTGTTCGGTCAACCTATGCTCTAATACCAAATGTGATGGCCCATAAATCCGTACTATTTGAGTTGACTAAAACAACACACATCCAACCCAAATAACACAAAATTATGAGTCATTACTGTTAAAGAAAATAAACAGATAGAAGAAGAAAATAAATAAACAACAGAATCTCACAGCGGGACGAATAAAATATATTATATAACATAAACTTTGAAATACAAAATTCTGTATCATATATACATATCATTATCAGAGTACCACATTTGATACAACGGAAATAATTCTAAATAACTAATGGTGAAGCCTCCTGCTTTAGCTCCTCCAAATGTATCTGTAAAAAAAAAACTTAAACACTTGACTGCCCGTACAAATTTGGGCACCCAAGAGTTTAGGGGAAAATAAACAAAATAAACTCTGGGTCAGTCATGAGACTGGCGTGAGTAAATTCCAACCATATTGTTTAACTTTGAAAAATCCTTTGAAAGAAAGGGTAATAGTAAGACCAATCCACACATAAACATGGATGGTTTTTACCTTACTTTAACCAAAACAGTTTTGATATCAAAATCCAATGATATAATAATATTGTCTAATCAAATAAATAATCAAATAGTAGAACGGTTGCATCTCACGCTCTACATATATAGTATAAAATCAAAAACCATAGGGCGCTTATTGAAGATTGGATTCCAACTATGACAAGGTATGGGACCACCTTCCGATCAGTGTATTCTAGAGGGGATACACTGGGGTTCAACAAGAACATCTTGCAACCCGGCCACACATGACCGACCACTCATTTAGCTTGAGTGTATCGAATATATTGCACCCCATTACGGTTTTAAGGGCCCGGCGTACATCCGTGGAGATACAGAAAATGGAAGAAGAACAAATAATGAAATTTTCTCTAGATGGTGACAATATACCCTACTTGGGAATGACCCACCTAGCCATGCTGTCTGCCCGATTTTTGTCATTTCCCGGTTGTGAGGCTTGAGGCTACGTTAACTTTTAGAATATCTGGCCACCATTTATTTTGAATGCCACACCGTCAAACCCGTCAAATCACTAGTTGATCTTCCCAAAAATATTACGGGTATAAAAACTAGGAGAAACGAATTCCTCCGCCACTAGACGTAATATCTCGGAAAGATCGTCTTATGTGATATGTTAGGGATACTCTGTCAGACATTCATCTATACAAGTTGTCCTGTGTCTAGACAAATAGAACAGTCCATGAATTTCACTCTGCCTTCAATTTCTTCAGCATAATCTAATTCACAATGCCTACGCCTATACAGAGTGGATTTCAGATATTTAATCCAACTGGTCTCTCCGTATTGACAACGATAGTCAAAAATCTTTGATAGTCGGGGATTTAACTATCAAAGGAAAATAAACATCCATCAAACAATCAATGGCCCTTTTAAATTAATACTCATTTCTTAACTACTTTCCAAATTCATTATTGAATTCTATACATATATCAATATATTGATTTCAAGTTATAAAAATTTCTCAAAAAATATACTCAAACTCCTTAAATTTTCGGGAAATTTCGCCAGCACTTCCTTTGTACCGATCAATAGTTCAAACCCCAACTCACCTCTTTAGGCCCTTTCCATTCAAAAAGAAAATCAAAAAGCTAAGCGGCTCGCCCAATAGGCTCACAAAATCTCATATGGAAATTAAAACATGTACTTTTTGTCGGGCACTTAAATTATAATCTTCATCCTCTCTTTATTCCATACCTGTTAAAATATATACTCCCATTCCCAATATCATTTCAACTAATCCAATCATTTCTACTTTTAATCAGTTTCCATTTGCTGACTAGTTTTTTAATTAGCTTCTTTTCTTAATCAGCTTTTAATTTGAATATACGACATTCAAAAATACTTGTATTCACTTAACACAATTCAAACTCATTTTGCTTGCTTCCAAATTCTAATCCAAGTATTATATTTGAATTCACAATTTCAATTCACAAATTTCAATTCACAAATTTCACGGTTAAGTTCAAATCAAAATTCTATAAACAAATTCCTGGGAAATTAGTTAACCTTATTCGATAATTAAAATTCTGATTTTTGTTCCAAAAATCAATCGGTTTACTCCGCTTGAGTTCATATTTATTTTATTGCTCAAATCCGGATTTTTCTAATGGAAATTTAGATTTTTATCCATTCAAAATCATTTTATTCAGTTTAATAAACCGTTATGGTTTAAAACGATTATGACGCTGTTTTTTCTGAAAATTTGATTTTGACATAACTCAAAATCTATATGACAAAATATAGAATTTTCTCTTCCATTAGAAAATTATTATTCAATAGGTCCGGGCGTTTCTTGTTTCATCGAATTTCGACTTATATTGAGTTCTATATACTCAATTAAAGTTCAAATCGCCAAATTACAAACTATCGCGCTGCGGCAAGTTCGTTTTAATTTAATTTAATTATGAACGTTTAAAAACTTCGTTTATAATTCAATTCCAACTTCATTTTCAAAAATTATAATATATTAAACCAGCTTTCCAAATTAAACTTAATATTTTCGATTGCTCTAAATCGTCAATTATTCCATTCCCAATTCATAACTTGATTATGAATTTATTCACATTAAATATCAATTTCTATATAAACCCGACGGTTTTATCCGACTTTAGCTTTGAAGATTACAATTGGACATCAATGGAAAAATAACTCATTTCAATATCCTTTAACCATTACAAACTAATATCATCCCTTTATAATAGTGAAGTCGTTCAAGTATAGGTATTTTAATTACCTCTCAGAACTTGATCAACAAAGTTCTTACCTTGAGATGGATAAGAGTTTGTAATACAAACCGACTCTTATCATAAAAATCCGCTTTTATATCTCATTTAAAAATATGATTCTTAAATGTCAGTTCTTATATTTAGAAATATCTATTTCCAATTTATCCATTGAAAATTTATTTCATTTCTAAACATAGTTTAAAAATCACTTCCTTATTTTATGTTAAGCAAACATCCATATTTGAACTTCATCTGGAATTAACTTTCAAATTATCCAACGACAATAAATATCAATTGTAAATTAACTTCCTTGTTTAAAACAAGTTTTCCCTTTTCAAAATTCATTTGAAATCCAAATTATACTTTGCAGAAAGTAAATTCCTTTTTCATTTACCTTCGAAGATATTATATAATTATAACTTATATATGTATAAACATAGAATTTGTTTCATATTTAATTTAGATTTTAGCTTCTAATTAATACAAATCCATATTCCTTCTGAAAATAGTTTATTTAATTTATTTATTTTTATTCGACATAGTCGAATTCGAAATCATAAATCCTTATCTTACGTTCTGACCATCAGAATAAATTTCATCGTTTCTTTTTGAAACGATTCCAAATTATAAATCTCTTTTTAAATTCATACTTGAATTTAAATTTATAATTATTTCAATGAATACATCCCTCCCTTATTTATAAACACCGTTTATAAGTTCTACTTCTTATTTTATATATTTAAAACAAGTTCCTATTTCAAATCTTATTTGAAATATGATTCCCATTCTGGAAAATAAATTTCCCTTTTTAAATTCAACTTGAAATTTAGAAATCTAGTATCATAAAATAATATTTTTCTTTCCATTTATAACTTTCTTATAAATTCAGCTACTTGTTTTTATTATTAAAAACAAGTTAATACTTCTCGATCCATTCGAAATTCCATTTCCATTTCGGAAGGTAAATTTTCCCTTTTGAATCCAAATATCCCTTTTGATATTTTTAAATATAAATATCTAGGGCCAATGATATTCAATATCCAAACATAAACAATTAATCCAATTCAACACATCACACATACATACACAGGTAAACAATAATAATAAATTTTGAGGAATCCAGTTGGATTCCTCCAACCTGTTTTCCTGCATCCACAGATGTCAAACAACATAAATAATACCAATCCTGCTTCAAGGCAGGATATCGTGGTATAGAAGGTCATCGACTCATATATCGTGGGGCGATAGGGTCATCCGCTAATGATATTGCGGGCATCCGCTAATGGTACTGTGGGAAATCTAATATATATATAATAACCACAATCGCCAAGCCTAAATAACTAATATATATAATAACCAAGACTGTAAATAATTTATAAATGCACACAAGCATATATCAAATCATTTTAATGATAAAAGTAAATTTTTAAGTGAGATTTACTCACCTTGATTTTAATTGTTGAATATTCCAATTTAAACTAAACCGAATGAAATTCAATTTAAATTAAATCCACGCCACTTCTGATCAATTCCAAATGAATTCCAGATTATAGTATCTTCAATTACGAATTTTATTTTATGATCTTCCCACTTTGTATAAATTTAATATATTTCATTAGAGATTTATGAATATATATATATATATATATATAATTGACATCTTTAATTAACTAAATTTATTATTGAACTTATACCTTAAGCTTGAACTTCCTCAACATCAGTGAACAACCATCCTTACCTATCTGAACCCGTACACCTAACATCTCTTCACTACTGTTATGTCAATAACCAGCGCAGGCAAAAGCTCTGACCACATCTACTTGCCTAAATCCTCCTCATCATACTACAACAGCCTTCCTCAACAACAGTTCATCCTCCTGAACCCGAACCTCCACCAACAACTACTCCCGATTGCATTATATTGCCTTAAACATTGTAAGCCATTATTGAAAATCCTAGTTCATCATCTGACTTCACACTCCACATTAATGTAACAACCCGGAAAATCTGAACCAATTTATAATTTTTAATTTGGCTATTTCAGTAGATTTTGAATATTTAAAATAAATTATTTTAGATAATAAAGAACAAAAGTCTATTTGAGTCGATGTTTGAAAATAAATATATTTATTTTAATTATAAACAAGGCCTGAAATGTCACGGTAGTTTGAAATTTTGAATTCGAACTTTGACTGACTGTACCAGGTGCAAAATAAAATGGATTTCAGTGAAACCAAAAATATTTAATTCTGTTTATGAATATCTTTCTAACGAATTTGAAAAATCGAGATTTCATTGCGGGAATCAAAAGTTATGGCCAAATGAATTTTCAGAGAGGTCGCTATGGAGTTAATATAGCCCTTAAAAATGGATATTTTGCAAACAACCTCCGTTTTCGACGAAACCACTTTTGTTGGAACTGGGATGTTAAATTATTGCTAGGTTTCAAATTCAATAATTTTTGAAGTTAATATGTGAGCGTGGTGAAGGAAAATGTGTTTGGCTGATTTCAGTTAAATAGGATCGACCAGAAAATGGCCATTTTTCAAACGGTCTAAGAATTCGACGAAACTAGTTTTGTTGGGACCGTATCGTCAAAACATAGCTAGATTTATTTTTCTGGAATTTTTGGGATCAGTATGTGGCCCCGACAAATTGAAATGTACGTTCAGATCAAATATTGAATGTTTTATATTTCAATTTGAAGAGAAATTGACTGAAACAATCGAATGGGCCTACGAAACATATTCCATTGTGTTCGGAATGAGGGTATTTAGCTAAGGACGACAGTCGTTGGGTTTGGATTGGAGTTCGTATGTGGTGAGGGGTATTTTTGGAATTTAAAAATATATAAATAAAAAAATGGGCCAATCAAATTCATTCTCTCTCCTCGACTCTTCTTCCTCAATGAAAGGCGGAAACCGCTTCTGAGCTTCATGTTCATTTTCCGGCCAAACCACGCAGAATTAGACCTCGACCCAGTTGAGGATTTTGTAGCCCTCGACGAGCTCTTCAAATCCATACCTTCTTTGCCCATTTCCATAGAGTGAATCGCCCGGATCGACTCCTGGAAGTCAGCGACTTCAACTCGCCGCCGCCGCCTCCTACCGCGATCGAAGTGGGCCCCACCCCCGTGCATCAGCGCGCCTCTCCAAGCTCTCCAAGGTGGCATTGGCCGATCGTCACCAAACTCGACTGATTTCGCGAAAAAGGTTGACCTAGTTTTGAACGATTTTAGAAAGGTATGGTTTAATTTATTTTAAACTAATTATAGCACTTTAAAGCGCTACGAGTTTTGATTTTACAATAAAAATCATATCTTTTTCGTATGTTGACGAAATCCAGTGAAACAAGAGATATTGGACTCGTGTGGACGTCTTCTACATTTTAGAAGAGACCGGATATTTTTCTGAGCCTTCTACAATTTTTGGAGGAGTGGAACCCAATGTGAGATTTCTGATTTATAAACGATATGGAAATGACGATGTATAAATTATATGGTCGATGTATGAGTTATATAAGCGTTGTACACATCATGTATAAGCGTTGTATAAGTTGTATGTACGATGTACAAGTTATATATGCATTGTAAAAATTATATATGCGTTGAATGATATTGAAATATATTGAAATGAAATATATTTATATACGAATATCTATATATATATACTCCCCTCGTCCACAAACCATGGACGATATATATTGGTTGTGATATTGTTTGGATTTGTTTGATGTGAAATTTGGTGAATATCTTGAATGGTTGATTGGAAATGATTGATTGTGGTTGAAATCCCAATAGAATTAGTATATGGGAAAATTCGTCTGCGTACGAACTAGATATTAAAATCCCCATTGTCAAAAGCTGCGAGGCTTTAAGGTAGAGCGAGGAGCCGTACTCGGGACGGTGCTAGTTTTAACTACCCTATCGTTATGCTGTCGAAATATTCTGAAATATTTCGGTGTTTGATTTATATTCATGTATTGAAATATATTCATGTGATGGAAAAATAAGATGGTTTGAACGATAAAAATAACATTTTTATCAAATGAATGAAATAAAATGGTTTGAACGATAAAAATAACATTTTATCGAATGAATGAAATAAATTGGTTTGAACGATAAAAATAACATTTTTATTGTATGTACGAAGTATAGAATATATTCATTTTTGAAATAAATTGTTTTACAAACACAAATCACATTTTTATCATCTATATGAAGTATATAAAATAATTTTGTTTTGACAATAAAAATCACATTTTTATAATATATATGAATTGCTAAAAATCTTCATTTTTGAAATAAATTGTTTTGACAATAAAATCACATTTTTATGATATATACGAAGTGTTAAATATAGTCATTTGTTGAAATAAATATCTGTTGGACAAAAATATCATTTTTATCATATATATGAAAGGAAATGGTTTGGAAATCGAAGAACGGATTATAATTATATATATATATATATATATAATTGAAATAAATCAAATAACGAAGCTGCAGTTCGTATTTTGAAACCGTGATTTCAAACGATTGTTGCGGAAGATCCGACCATCGGATTTTCTCGAAACCGAAACCGTTGGGTTCGCTTTGGAAATACCTTTCTAACGACACCAACTTTGTAAAGATCCAACGGTTGGATTGTCTGGAATGTTTAATTCAAATCTGAATGAAAATAGTGCCAGAATGGATTATATTTATATATATATATATATAAATATAATTAAATTAAATCGAATAACGACGCTGTAGTTCGTATTTTGAAATCGTAACTTCAAACGATTGTACCGTGAGATCCGACCGTCGGATTTACCAAAACTGGAACCGTTGGATTCGTTTTGAAAAGATCTTTCCAATGATATAAAATTTGTAAAGATCCAACGGTTAGATTTTTAGATATGTGTAAATCAAATCTGAAGAAAAACAGCGCCATGGCCACGTTATGGCCTGAAGCATTGTTTATATAAATTGGCTATTTTTAAATGAATAAAAATAGCGATAAATCGTGATAAAACATTATAAACGATATGGAATGGAAATAAACTGAATTTACTCGGTTTATTGGATATTTGATGGTTGAATGTGTTTGACGTGAGAATTACATTAATGAATTGAATTATGGATGTTGAATAATTTAACCATTGAAATGAATTGATTTGAATTCTAAATATATGTGAATTATTTGAAAAGGTCGAGTTAATTCTCATTTCAAATAATTGATCGATGTTTAGAAGTCGAAGATATGAAGATGGTGCAAGACCGATGATCTTCACATCGAATGGCTGGCTACTGATGCCTTTGATGGGAGTTGCTACACTAACGGGGTCACAGTGGTGGTTATCCGGACGTACTTGTTGATCGTTCAAATGTGCGAGGTATAAGGTGCCTCCGGCTTCGTTCAGACCCAGAACGGACTTGTAAATGGATGTGTGTCTGACGTTGTATATTGACAACTGGCATACAAAGATGTAGTGATCAAAGCATTTGTTGAAAAGCAGAGCTTTGTGGTTGATGATCAAAGCTCGGCTTTAATTAGCTGGCTTTGTGTTTAGCGTTGATTCGCGAGCCTCACACCCCGGTATGAACCAGAAACGGGAGAAGGATCCAGGGAGGACGTGAGTTTCCTTCTAGCTAGGAGTTGTGCTTTGGGTTTTACACGCCCAGGCATTTTACTTATGTGGATGATGGATTGCGAGGCGCTTAGGTTAATTCGGTCTCTTTAGAGCCAATGGTTTGGTCGGTATATGACCAGTTTACGCCCCATAGGGCGGAGAAACGTATTGTTCAGGCATTTTAATCCACTCCGTGTGGACTGGCCCTGTGGCTCCTAAGGGTTGACAGAGTACTTGCCTGAAACTCGGGCTAGACAGTCTCGAAGCGGTAAGGATGATCCCTTGCCTTTATTCATGACGGAAATCCAATTTCCAAATACAACATTGTGCGATTTTGATTGTATACCTATATATGGCGACATGATATATGGTACCCATGCCGTCTATGATTGATATTTATGATTGAAATTGTTTTGGAGATAGATAAACACTAACAATAATATCAAATGATTTGTTTTGCTCGTATCAAGCATATTTTGGCCATTATAAGGTAAAACTCTATTCACCGGCTTGCGTTGCATTGTTTGATGGGAACTGAGTCTTATAATGGCTTCATTTTTATAAAAAGTATTGCGATGTTTAAATGATTTACTTGTTTTAAAGCACTGGCAATCCAATGGAGTAAACCTGTTCCGCGTTAGCGGCGTGGTCCTGTGATTGGCCTTATTGTAAAACATGTTTAAGTATATTTCTCATACCAGTCCCATGACTGACTCGTAGTTTATTTCATTTGCAAACTCGGGTGCCCCTATTTCTACATGGGCAACCTTGTATTCAGGTTTTAGCAGACTCTTTCTAGATAGCTATGGAGCTGAAGATGGATTATATCATTTCTTTCTTTTTATGTTGTTCAGCTCCTATTGTACATATTATGTTTTGATTCCGCTGTAGACATTTATGTAAAGCTGAATTGTATTTTGTACGAAGTATGATTCTGTGTACTGTGTAACTCTGATGTTTATATTTATCCAGTGTATTCTGTTGTACATTATCTGGTGTATTTATATATTTATGTTCTGTTGTTATCTGTTTATGTGTTATATTCCAAAGATTACCCTTGCCACCGTGGAACGAGGGTGTGGGGTCGTCACATCGTGGTATTAAAGCTTTGGTTAAGCTTAGTTCTAGAATATAACATATTAACGAGCTTGTTAGAAATAGAATCATAAGTATTCTATGATGAATCACTCATTTCAGATAGGATCAGTAATATCCTAGAATGAGTGTAGCAGAATGAAATACACCTCGATAGACACATTTACATTCAAGTATATATGTCTCTTTGCTTTAAAAATACCTTTTCTATTGGCCTAACACTTTATCTGCTATTTGCAGACATTGAAAAATGAGTGGCAGAAGTAGAAGAGGTTGGTCAGAACTAGATATTGAAGCTGTATTAATTAAGTATCGAAATTTGGGTGGAGTACCGTTCTCGGGCAATGAGTCCATTATTCAAACTCAAGCACAGATGCGCTCTGCGGAGAAAATCTTTGAAGGTTCAAGGATGAGAGAGGATCAGAAAAGATTACTGGCGTCTTGGGCACTCAAAGAAAAAGCTCTAATCTGGTGGGAAACCATCACTAAAGATAATCCAGAAGGTGATATCAGCTAGGATAGATTCAAAGAAATTTTCAATCAGAGATTTATTCCTCCAGAAACAACTGAGCGGTTAAGTTATGAATTCTATTATCTGATACAATGGGATATGACCATTCCAGAATATCATAAGAAATTTAACGAACTTTCTCGCTTTGCCCCGCATTTAATTCAGAATCCAAAGATGAAGAATTTGAGGTTTATTAACGGGATCCAAAGAAGGTACCAAAGTAAGGTAACTGCACATGTGCAACAATCTTTTTCTAAAATGATATACATGGCTTATCAGTATGAAGATCTAGATAAGCAAGGTCTTTTGAGAGACGAAGAGGAATGTAGTTCTAGCAACAAAAGAAAATTTGAAACTGATAGCTCAGAGACAAGTACACGGCCTGAGGCAAATACGACGTTTGGGGTCAGAAAGAAGCCTAGAGTCAATAAGAAAAAGGTTAACTGAGAAAGAATCAGTAACGACAACCACATGAAATAACTGCAATAAGCAAGGGCATTTGACCAGAAATTATAAACCCTCAAGAATGCAGAAAAAGAATGAATCGAAACCCAATAAGAAGCAAAAGAAATCTCATGGCACAAGGGAATGCTATAAGTGTCACCAGATAGGTCATCTTGCTAGAAATTTCCTGCTATCAGGTAAATCTGAAGTAGTGCATGTAAATGAAGTGGCGGAAACTCCAGCACCCTCAGCTAGTCAGGGAAGGCCAGATGTTTTAGAAGGCATGCTTACTGTCAAAAATATTATAGTTAAAGTACCATTTGATACAGGCATGTCACGAAGCTTTATTGCAAAGAATGCGGTTAAAAAACTGGATTTGAATTTGAAAAAGCTCAAAACACCCATGATTGTCCATAACCCGGTTGGGGGTTCCCTTGACCTTAGTTGGATTTGTGGAGTGCCTGTTTCTTTTTCCCATTATCGATTTCCTTGCATCTCGATCGTCATGAATTTTACCGAATTTAATCTTATTCTAGGATTGGATTGGTTAACCAAATATGAAGATGAGGTCAAATGTGCAGAAAGAGTTGTTAAAGTTAAAACGAAGCTTGCCAATATTGTAATACCATGTGAAGGTTCGAATTCAGATAGAAAAGACTTTTGGTCAGCTCTAGATCTTATTCCTGCTCAATTAGAACCTGTTCCTGTCGTTACAGAGAATATTCCGGTCGACATAGAAAATATTCCTATTGTCAAGAATTATGCAGATGTGTTCGAAGAAGTTGTTAGCTTACCTCCGCGTAGAGAAATTGATTTCAAAATCTCTTTAGTTCCGAATGCAAGGCCAGTAGTTCATGCTATTCAAAGAATGACCTTGAAGGAGAAAGAAGAGTTAGATAGTCAAACTCGACAGCTTGTATGGAAGGGTCTGATCAGGCCTAGTTTCTCTAATTGGGGAGCAGCAGTGGTATTTGTCCCGAAGTCAAACGATACTCTCAGGCTATGTGTGGATTATCGTGACTTGAATAAGCAGATGCTGAAGAATAAATATCCATTAATGCGAATTGATGATTTGTTATATCGATTGAATGGTGCACAAGTATTCTCCCGAATGGACCTAGCTACAGGTTTCCATCAGCTTCGTATTGCCGAAGAGTGTGCTCCTTTGACAGCATTCAGAGGTCCAGATTTATTCTACGAGTGGTTAATAATGCCATTCGGCTTATGTAACGCTCCAGCTTATTTTGTCGATCTAATGAACTGGGTATTCAGAGAAGTATTGAATAAATTTGTTCTTGTTTTCATTGATGACATATAGATCTTCTCTAAGTAAGAAAGCGAGCATGAAAAACGTTTGGAATAAGTGTTAGAGATTCTGAGAAAGAATGTTTTAAAAGCAAAATTTTCCAAATGCATACTCTGGCAAGAAGTCAAATTCCTTGGCCATGTCGTATCAAGAGAAGGAATTTCAGTGGATCCCAGTAAAATAACTGCTATTCAGAATTGGAAACAGCCTCGTACACCCATAGAAGTCTGAAGTTTTCTCGGATTGACTAGTTATTATTGGAAGTTTGTTAATAATTTTTCGAAGACATCTATCTCCTTAACAAAGCTTACTAAGAAACATTCAAGATTCAACTGGACTCCTGAATGTGAGGCAGCTTTCCAAGAGCCGAAGTTAAAATTGACGACTGCTCCAGTGCTCACCATTATCGATGGCAATTAGGACTTGAAAGTCTGGACAGATGCTTCTAAAGAAGGTTTAGGTGCAGTATTAATGCAAAGAGGCCAAGTAGTCGCTTATGTTAGCCGTCAATTGAAGCCACATGAGAAGAATTATGCAATTCACGACCTTGAATTGTTAGCCATCGTGTTTGCGATGAAAATCTGGAGGCATTATTTATTGGGTGAGAAGTTCGAATTATATACTGATCATCAATCATTGAAATATTGATTCACCCAGAAGGATCTGAATATGAGGCAGCAGCATTGGTTAGAATTTCTCACGACATATGATCTTGATATTTTATATACTCCGGGGAAAGCCAATGTTGTGGTTGATGCGCTTAGCAGAAAGAATGTAATTATCGCCAGTCTTATCATCATGCCTTCATTGATAGATAACATATCTGCTCTTCAAAAGGATGATCACTTCATTCAGAAGATCAGAGAGAGAATTCAGAAAGGCGAGCCCTCGAGTTTTCAGCTTGATAATGATGGGATTCTGAGATTAAAAGGCCGAATATGTGTTCCGAACATTCCTGAACTCTGGAGAGAAGTATTAGATGAATGTCACAAATCCAAACTTAGTATCCATTCAGGAGTGAGCAAGATGTATAATGATATCAAACGCACTTTCTGGTGGAGATCTATGAAACGAGACATTTCTTTATATGTTAGCCAGTGTTCTACTTGTCAACAAGTTAAAAGCGATCAACAGAAAATCGCTGGACTATTGCAACCATTGGAAATTCCAGGTGGGAAGTGGGAACAGATTTCTATGGATTTCATAGATGGTTTTCCCAGAACCAAGAAAGGAAATGACAGTATTTGGGTGATCGTAGATCGTTTCACGAAGACCGCCCATTTCATACCTATCAGTTCGAGTAGAACTGCTCAGAGTCTGGCGCATATTTATTTTAAAGAAATTGTTAAACTGCATGGAGTTCCCATGAGTATCATTAGCCATCGTGACCCTATTTTTGCTAGTAAATTATGGGAAGCGTTCCAAGCAGAATTGGGAACAAAGCTGAACTTGAGCACCGCATATCATCCTCAAACAGATTGCCAAACTGAGAGGGTAAATCATATTCTTGAAGATCTGTTGCGGGCTTGTGTTATTGATTTTGGCTGATCATGGGAAGACCATTTTCATTTGGCCGAATTCTCATATAACAACAGCTATCAAGCGAGCCTGAAAATGTCTCCATTCGAAGCATTGTATGGCAGACCGTGCAGATCCCCTGCTTGTTGGGTAGGACCTGGCAATAGACTTGTATTGGGGCCAGATATGATTCGCGAAGCTGCAGACAAAGTCGATTTCGTTAAGAAACAATTACTCACCGCTCAAAGCCGACAAAAGAGCTATGCAGATAAGAGAAGAAGAAATATATCATTTGTTGTTGGTGACTATGTGTATTTAAAGTATCTCCGATGAGAGGAGTAGTCCGATTCAGTAAAATAGGGAAATTAGCGCCCAAATTTATTTGTCCGTTTCCTATTCTAGAACGGATTGGAACTCTCGCTTATAGAGTTCAATTACCTGATTGGTTGCCTGGAGTACATGATGTATTTCACGCATCTCAACTTCGAAAGCATGTACATGATCCAGATTTAGTCGTGGAAGAAGCCACGCAATGGGATTTAAAAATTACTCCAGAATTGGTTGTGATAAGAGAGCCGATCAAGATTATTGGCAAAGAAACCAAAAAGCTGAGGAACAGGAAGGTTCACTTAGTCAAAGTGCAATGGCGTGGAGATCCGTGAGACTGTACTTGGGAAACTGAGGAGAGCATTGAGGAAGCCTATCCCAATTACAGGGTGGATATCTCTGATTGACTCTGGTGCAAGGTACATTTACCATATTTTACATTTCCGTTTTGTTCTCTACTTTGAAGTTGTTTTCTTTTCATGGATGTATAATTTTTAATTATATAGTCTGATGATTTTAAAAGAGTATATTAATTAATTAGTGTATTTTTGAAAAGTTAAAAATAATTTGATTGTTGTTTGTGTTGTGTGGTTGAGAATTTGATTATCAAATTATTGGAATGATAATTAATTTAATCAATAAGAGAATAAATGGTAAATTTGTGCAATTGAATCAAGTATTTAACTGATTTGAAATAGATAGAAATATATACATGTACATTACATATGTTTGAACAGGTAAATGGATTAGCTGTTGAGTAAAGAATTTATTTGTGTGCCCGACAAATAGGTAAACCTTTATGAGTTGGATGCGCAATTTTATTATTATATCAACTCCTGTGAATGCCATTGGATGTGAGTGCTGGTTGTTCGGTGTGTAATAATAAACGTCGCCATAGAATAGTAACAATTAATTTTGAACTACACTACATGGCATACTTCTTGAAGATAGCATACTTCATCATATACCACATAAGCATTTGGAGCTTGTGTGACGAGGTTGAAGATTTACCATACGAGCGAGAGGCTTGTATGGCAATGACTATATTTTACAGGTTGAACTGATGGCTGATATGGACTATATAAAATGTAACGGTAAATAGCCAGATTAATAAAAACCCCACACGGGTCTGGAGATGACAATAAACACGTCTCTCTAGTCATTAAGGCACAAAAAAACCATTTATAGGGCGACGAGAATTTTTTCTCTGGAGTTATAATCTATACACACTCCCCTATGGACACTAGAATATATCACTATAAATATGTGTATGCTTATTAGGTTTTATTGGGTACCTAATACGACCCAATAAATTTCCAAACCCCTCCCAGTACAAAGGAGGTTATGGCGAAATTTTTCGAAAATTTAGGGTGTTAGCCAAATTTTTGAAGAATTAGAAAATTCTTAGAAACTGAAAAGTTGAAGAATAGAAGCCAGAACGAAAGTTGAGTTGGTAAATTAAACAACTTTCAACTTTATTCCTTTTCGGGGACGAAAAGATTTTAAGTGGGGGAGATAGTAACAACCCGGAAAATCTGAACCAATTTAAAATTTTTAATTTGGCTATTTCAGTGGATTTTGAATATTTAAAATAAATTATTTTAAAAAATAAAGATCAAAAGTCTATTTGAAAATAAATACATTTATTTTAATTATAAACGAGGCCCAAAATGTCGCGGCAGTTTGAAATTTTGAATTCGAACTTTGACTGACTGTACCAGGTGCAACATAAAATGGATTTTAGTGAAACCAAAAATATTTAAATATGTTTATGAATATCTTTCTAAGAAATCTGAAAAATCGTGATTTCATAGCGGGAATCAAAAGTTATGGCCAAATGAATTTTCAGAAAGGTCGCTATGGAGTTAATATAGCCCTTGAAAATGGATATTTTGCAAACGACCTCCATTTTCGACGAAACGACTTTTGTTGGATCCGGGATGTCAAATTATTGCTAGATTTCAAATTCCATAATTTTTGAAGTTAATATGTGAGCATGGCGAAGGACATTATGTTTGGTTGATTTTAGTTAAATTGGATCGACTAGAAAATGGCCATTTTTCAAACGGTCTCAGTATTCAACGAAACTAGTTTTGTTGGGACCGTATCGTCAAAACATAGCTAGATTTATTTTTCTGGAATTTTTGGGATCAGTATGTGGCCCCGGCAAATTGAAATTTACGTTCAGATCAAATATTGAATGTTTTATATTTCAATTTGAAGAGAAATTGACTGAAATAGTCGAATGGGCCTACGAAACATATTCCATTGTGTTCGGAATGAGGGTATTTAGCTAGGGACGACAATCGTTGGGTTTGGATTGGAGTTCGTATGTGGTAAGGGGTATTTTGGATTTTAAAAATATATAAATAAATAAAAAAGGGCCAATCAAATTCATTTTCTCTCCCCGACTCTTCTTCCTCGATGAAAGGAGGAAACTGCTTCAGAGCTTCCCATTCATTTTTTGGCCAAACCACGCAGAATTAGACCTCGACCAAGTTGAGGATTTTTAAGCCCTCGACGAGCTCTTCAAATCCATGCCTTCTTCGCCCGTTTCCATAGAGTGAATCTACCGGATCGACGCCTGGAAGTCAGCGACTTCAACTCGTCGCCGCCACCTCCTGCCGCGATTAAAGTGGGCCCCACCCCCGTGCGTCAGCGTGCCTCTCCAAGCTCTCCAAGGTGGCGTTGGCCGATCGTCACCAAACTCGACTGATTTCACGAAAAAGGTTGACTTAGTTTTGAACGATTTTAGAAAGGTACGGTTTAATTTATTTTAAACTGATTATAGCACTTTAAAGCGCTACAAATTTTGATTTTACAATAAAAATCATATCCTTTTCGTATGTTGACGAAATCCAGTGAAACAAGAGACATTGGACTCGTGTGGACGTCTTCTACATTTTAGAAGAGACCGGATATTTTTCTGAGCCTTCTACAATTTTTGGAGGAGTGGAACCCAATGTGATATTTCTGATTTATAAACGATATGGAAATGACGATGTATAAATTATACGGTCGATGTTAGGGCTGTCAATGGGTCGTGTCGGGTCGGGTTCGGGTCGGGTCAAGTCGGGTTCGGGTTGATTTATAAACGGGTCGGGTCAACCCGTTTATTAAATGGGTCATATTTTCCCAACCCTAACCCGACCCGTTTATAAACGGGTTGACCCGACCCGACCCGACCCGCGTAACCCATTTAACTAAATGGGTCATGTCAGGTCGTGTTGGGTCGGGTTTACCTATTTGACTCATTGATAGATATTGCCTACTAATATAAGCAACAAAAGAGCCAAATCATCAACATGCACACTGTTATATAATCACCAACATGCAACAAGTTGCAAAGTCACCAATAGACAACACATATATAAAGCATGAAATCCCCATATTCAAAAATCATTTTCTATACATAAGTATATATTCCCATACTGCATAAATTAAAGACTACCAGTATGGAAGAGATATAGGTGTTATAGGTAAAATATAACTAACAACATATAAGAATAAATTAGTAAAATATAATAGCTTACATATACGAGCATACTGATTACTGCATACATAAAAGACTAACACTAATAGTATACATAAAAGACTAACAGTATGGAAGAGATACAATATATAATCGGGTTTGGCGGGTCAAAATCGGGTTAGCGGGTCAACCCTAAACCCACCCGTTTATAAATGGGTCAAATTCGGGTTGACCCGAAAATGACCCGCTAACTAAACGGGTTGGGTTAACCTGCTAATTTCCGTGTGGGTTTCGGGTCGGGTCACGGGTCGGGTAGGAAATTGACAGCCCTAGTCGATGTATCAGTTATATAAGCGTTGTACACAATATGTATAAGCGTTGTATAAGTTGTATGTGCGATGTATAAGTTATATATGCGTTGTAAAAATTATCTATGCGTTGAATGATATTGGAATATATTGAAATGAAATCGAAATATATTTATATACGAATATATATATATATACATATACACTCCCCTCGTCCATAGACCATGGACGATATATATATATATATATATATATATATTGGTTGTGATATTGTTTGGATTTGGTTGATGTGAAATTTGGTGAATATCATGAATGGTTGATTGGAAATGATTGATTGTGGTTGAAATCCCAATAGGATTAGTATATGGGAAAATTCGTCTGCGTACGAACTAGATATTAAAATCCCCATTGTCAAAAGCTGCGAGGCTTTAAGGTAGAGCGAGCAGCCGTACTTGGGACGGTGCCGGTTTTAACTACCCTGTCGTTATGCTGTCGAAATTTTCTGAAATATCTCTTTGTTTGATTTATATTCATGTATTGAAATATATTCATGTGATGGAAAAATAAAATGGTTTGAACGATAAAAATAACATTTTTATCAAATGAATGAAATAAAATGGTTTGAACGATAAAAATAACATTTTTATCGAATGAATGAAATAAATTGGTTTGAACGATAAAGTTAACATTTTTATCAAATGAATGAAATAAAATGGTTTGAACGATAAAAATAACATTTTTATTGTATGTACGAAGTATAGAAAATATTCATTTTTGAAATAAATTGTTTTACAAATACAAATCACATTTTTATCATCTATATGAAGTGCATAAAATAATCGTGTTTTGAAATAAATTGTTTGACAATAAAAGTCACATTTTTATAATATATATGAATTGCTAAAAATCTTCATTTTTGAAATAAATTGTTTTAACAATAAAAATCACATTTTTATGATATATATGAAGTCTTAAAAATAGTCATTTGTTGAAATAAATATCTATTGGATAAAAATATCATTTTTATCACATATATGAAAGGAAATGGTTTGGAAATCGAAGAACGGATTATAATTATATTTATATATATAAATATAATTGAAATAAATCGAATAATGAAGCTGCAGTTCGTATTTTGAAACCGTGATTTCAAACGATTGTTGTGGAAGATCCGACCGTTGGATTTTCCTGAAACCGAAACCGTTGGGTTCGCTTTGGAAATATCTTTCCAACGACACCAAATTTGTAAAGATCCAACTGTTGGATTGTCTGGAATGTTTAATTCAAATATGAATGAAAACAGCGCCTGAATGGGTTATATATATATATATATATATATATATATAATTAAATTAAATCGAATAACGACGATGTAATTCGTATTTTGAAGGCGTAACTTCAAACGATTGTACCGGGAGATCCGACCGTCGGATTTTCCCAAAACTGGAACCGTTGGATTCGTTTTGAAAAGATCTTTCCAATGATATAAAATTTGTAAAGATCCAACTGTTAGATTTTCAGATATGTGTAAATCAAATCTGAAGAAAAACAACGCCATGGTCGCGTTATGGCCTGAAGCGTCGTTTATATAAATTAGCTATTTTTAAATGAATAAAAATAGCGATAAATCGTGACAAAACATTATAAACGATATGGAATGGAAATAAACTGAATTTACTTGGTTTGTTGGATATTGATGGTTGAATGTGTTTGACGTAAGAATCACATTAATGAATTAAATTATGGATGTCGAATAATTTTACCATTGAAATGAATTGATTTGAATTCTAAATATACGTGAATTTTTTGAAAAGGCCGAGTTAATTCTCATTTCAAATAATTGATTGATGATTAGAAGTCGAAAATATGAAGATGGTGCAAGACCGATGATCTTCACATCGAATGGATGGCAACTGATGCCTTTGATGGGAGTTGCTGCCCTGACAGGGTCACAGTGGTTGTTGTCCGAACGTACTTGTTGATCGTTCGAATGTGCGAGGTATAAGGTGCCTCCGGCTTCGTTCAGACCCAGAACGGACTTGTTAATGGATGTGTGTCTGGTGTATATTGACAACGTGGCATACAGAGATGCAGTGATCAAAGATTTTGTTGAAAAGCAGAGCTTTGTGGTTGATGATCAAAGCACGACTTTAAATAGGTAGCTTTGTGTTTAGCGTTGATTCGCGAGCCTCACACCCCGGTATGAACCAGAAACGGGAGAAGGATCCAGGGAGGACATTTGTTTCCTTCTAGCTTGGAGTGGTGCTTTGGGTTTTACATGCCCGGTCATTTTACTTATGTGGATGATGGATTGCGAGGTGCCTCGGTTATTTCGGTCTCTTCAGAGCCGATGGTTTGGTTTTTATATGACCAGTTTACGCCCCATAGGGCGGGAAAACGTATTGTTCAGGCATTTTAATCCACTCCGTATGGACCGGCCCTGTGGCTTCTAAGGCTTGACAGAGTACTTGCCTAAGACTCGGGCTAGACAGTCTCGAAACGGTAACGACGATCCCTTGCCTTGGTTTATGACGGAAATCCAATTTCCAAATACGACATTGTGCGGTTTTGATTGTATACCTATATATAGCGACATGATATATTGTACCCATGCCATCTATGATTGATATTTATGATTGAAATTGTTTTTGAAACATATAAACACTAGCAATAATATCAAATGATTTGTTTTTCTCGTATCAAGCATATTTTGGCCATTATAAGGTAAAACTCTATCCTCCGGCTTGCGTTGCATAGTGTGATGGGAACCGAGTCTTATAATGGCTTCATTTTTATAAAAAGCATTGCGATGTTTAATTGATTTACTTGTTTTAAAGCACTGGCAATCCAATGGAGTAAACCCGTTCCGCGTTAGCGGCATGGTCCTATGATTGGCCTTATTGTAAAACATGTTTAAATATATTTCTCATACCAGTCCCATGACTGACTCGTAGTTTGTTTCACTTGCAAACCCGGGTGCCTCTATTTCTACACGGGCAGCCTTGTATTCAGGGTTTAGAAGGCTCTTTCTGGATAGCTATGGAGCTGAAGATGGATTCTATCATTTCTTTCTTTTTATGTTGTTCAGCTCCTATTGTACGTATTATGTTTTGATTCCGCTACAGACATTTATGTAAAATTGAACTGTATTTTGTACTAAGTATGTTTCTGTGTACTGTGTAACTCTGATGTTTATATTTATCCAGTGTATTCTATTGTACATTATCTGGTGTATTTATATATTTCTGTTATGTTGTTATCTGTTTATGTGTTATATTCCAAAGATTGCCCTTACCACCATGGAACAGGGGTTTGGGGTCGTCACAATTAACATCAGTCCATTTGATCTCTACTCAAACCCAAAGTACAAACCGGCCTTTGTTCAACTTGCAAACTCCGGCATCCCCATTTTCCTCCCAAAATCGCACATCTAATGTCAAACTCCAAAATACAGACTGAGCTCCATTACCCCACTGTCACGTTCGCATCATTTTAGAATCACGCATCATTCTAGAATCACAAATCTCATTTGAAGTCCACTCCATCTTGATTGAACGACCCCATTTGAAAATACATCATCATTACACTCCTTTGAGTGTCTTCAGAACATCGACGCCCTATAGAGATCCCACGTCGAACCCAATACTTGCATTGCCTCCTCCCCGAATCGTGAGTGCCTCCAATTGGTTCGAACTTCAGGAACCCCGGTTCGCTTCATCCGTAAATCGTGACTTCGGCCTCCTAAAACCGAGCACCCTAGATTTGCACCGCATGAAACTTGAAGGCCATAGGGTTAAAGCCCTTGTTTACGTGATTTCAAAGAATCCAAACTTGAATGATTTGGTTACAGATTATATTTTATATAATTTGGGGAAAGAATTCGATGAAAACTGAAAATAAAAGGAAAAGATGAGACTTTGATTACATTCAGGGGAATGAAAATGGGAATAAGAAGGGAGTGTGGTCGCGACATATATATAAACAAGGGAGAGAGGACAGACGTACCAACGCCATTAAATTGGTTGTCCTGTTTAATACTGAAATTAGGAGACAAATTTCCAGCTTGAGGAAGGAAGAGGTCTGCGTTATTTTCAGTATATAGGTCAGCTTTGTCAAAATCTTAGGGTTCGATGTGTTTTTATTTTGATTTGATTTTTCTAATTAAATAACTAAAATATCTCGTGGTTCTTTAGCTTGAAAATCCCGAACCTCTTATTCAACTGTAACAACTGATGTTCCCAACGTTATTTGGTATTCCGGCCTCAATGAAGAGGTCTCTAAAATTAAATTTGACTGTATAAAGAAGATAACCAATTTAAATTGACGAGTAAAAATAAATTCAATTGATATAAATTGATTTCAAAACAATTTAATCCGTCGATAATAGATTATTTTTATTATTATCGTCCCAATTCAACTAGAATTTATGTTAATCTATAGAATTGTTTCGATTCAGTTTTGTATCTGAATTCAATTATTATAGTTATATTCTATATTAAATAATATACTGATTATTAAACCGATAAATTCCATAATAAAAACCCATTTATATTCAAATCAATATTTAAAATTAATTTAAACTTTTAATATTAAACAATCAAAAATCCGGGATGTTACAGTCGCGCCGTGGGCCGGCGACTCGAGTAGTGTTGCCAGCTCCCGTGCTCAGGGTGACGATCGTAGCCATTGTGTTTTGGCCTCGAGGTTGGCTTGATGCTTGGACGATGGTGCCAACTCCCATGCTTGGGGGATGATACGGCAACCGACTGTTTAAGCGTAAGCTAGTTGTCAAAATTAGTCAAATGCGTCATGCGCGGAGTAAACACAGACAGGAAGAGATGGGAGGTTGAACATCATTTACACTTATAACTTTGGCAGTAATAGCCCTTACAATGCATTGAATTGCTAGAAAGCAAAACATTGTTGGAAAGTGTGAACAACTATGTACTAAGTTATGTAAAGTAGCGGTGGAGATGTTCGCTATTCCATGCCCTTGGGAGTTCAGCACCGTCCGCGGTCGCGAATTTGAAAGATCCATTGCTGAGCTTCCATTGTATGAAGTACGAACCTTCTTGCCATGACCCATATTTTTAACGATATAATAATTAATTTATTTAATTATTTAAAAAATTATGTGGTAATTTAAAATTACCAAAATTAAATAATATTGAATATTTAATTAAATTAAATAACTGAATATTATATTTAATTCTGAAATAATAAAAAATAGTGAAATTCACAATATTGTGTGAATCAGATTAATTGTAAGATTTAATTCAGTTTAGAATTTAATTATAATAACGAATATATTCCATAAGCAGCGTTAGAACGTATAAATTATATTATAATTATAATCGAGCTAGAAATGGCGTGGCAGTTCGCAATTTGGCGATTCGAACTTTAAACGAATATACCAAATCCGTTTTAAATCGGATTTCTGTGAAACAAGAAACATTCGGAGCTGGTGAAGTATATTTTACTAATGAAAGAGAAAAATCGGGATTTCATCGGTAGATTTTGATTTATGATCAAATCAAATTTTCAAATAGTCACTATGAAATTCCTTTATAATTTATAACGATTTATAAAAGGATTTAAATATAAATCGAATATCGATATAACTCGGAATTTTGAAATATCGAGTTAAAAATCCTGATATATTTATTTTGGAGCCAAATCATAATCTATGTGAATATATACGATAATATAAATTTATTTATATTTAATTTAATTATTTTTAAATATATTAATATTTAAATGGGTTTATTTAGAGATTTAAAAATAGCCATTTTTGCAAACGATCTCCATTTTCGACGAAACTAATTTTGTTGGATCCAAAATATTAAATTATTTCTAGAATTCAATTTCCATGATTTTTGGAGTTCGTATGTGGCTGTACGGAATTTTAATGTGAAAAACAGTCAATAATTTGACTTTAAAAATACGCTGTGTGAGCAAACGGACTCAAAATTCGATGAAACCTGTTTCGTTCGGTCCGTAATGTCAAATTGTAGCTGCATGTCAATTTTCATCGAATTTGGATATTATATGTGATCATAGGAATTTTTAATGATAAACACAAATAGCTTAGGAGTAAAAATAAATATAATAATAGAATATTAAAATATTAAATATATACTATAAATAGCCCAAAACATTTCCTAACTCTAATCACTTTTTCCTTGGTCAAATATTGCGTTGTCACTTGTTCGCTCTCAGCAAACATGGATCGTCCAACGTAAAAAATAAAAGCAAATGATATAAATTCCTGTAAATCATCAAACAAGGATATTCAATCTTCTTTAATCTCCCTCTTCAATTCTATGTTAGTATTATTTAGTGCGATGCATGTTCCTGGACATGCGGAAGTTAGCTGAGTGTCTAGGGCTCAGGTTTTAGCCAAAATAAGGAAAAGTTGGTTCGATTCGTTGTTATTTTTGGATTGAGGATGTAAGACAGCAACTAGTTTGAATTTGTGTGATTTTATAAAAATAAATGTTGTCACAATTTTTCTCGTGAACTACTGTCAATGCCCCGATGTCGAGATTCAGAAATGGAGTGCTAGTTGAACTTTGGGAGAGAGTGGTGTGCGGTTTGAGATGAGGAAGATAGCGGTGCTGGCGAAAGGGAGAACGGTGGTGCATCGATGGAGGAAGATCGGTTTTTGGCTGTTGAATAAAGGAGGAACGGGATTTTTATGTTCTGGAGGAAGATGAAGATTTAATTGGATGCGGGTGGGTATTTTGGGAGGAGTGGGCCAGATAATATAAGGTTAAAGCCCAAATAGTTCAATTAATTAGGTTTTAATTAAATTCAATATGGTATAATAACTTATAAATTATATAACTTTGTCATACGTTATCGAAATTGGATGAAACAGGATCCGTTAGGATTGTATTGAAGAGGGCTATGCAATGGAACTGATTGAGGGTGAATTGGAATTCGTTACAATTTATAACAAAATAAATTGCCTATTTGAATCAACCGACAATTATCGTTATTTAACGATGCGTCCAATGTGAGTAAAACTCACTAACTCTGCACAATTTATATTTTTGTAACGTATTTTTAGAATTGATAAATGCTGGTTGGTTACTTTTTGTTGATTGTTTGGACGAACTGCTAATTAATTAGTTGAAATCATAAATATAATTATATATATAAATCGTTGATCAAATATTGATTCTGTTTATTAGAATATTTCATATTATAATGAAATTGATGTTATTTATATTGTTTAACATCTGTGGATGCAGAGAAACAGGTTGGAGGGATCCAACTGGATTCCTCAACATGTATGTTACTGTTTTTCATATATTGTGATATATGATGTGATATATAATCTATTAATGATTATATGTGTTTGGATAATATTGATCCTTGTTATTTGGTATTTTAAATACCATAAGAAATACCGGAATGTAAAAAGGCGATTTTCAAAGGTTTTTATAAAAGAAATTATTTATAAAATCAAAGGATTTAACAAAAGAAATTATTTTAGAATAATAAAGATTTCATAAAAGAAATTATTTAGAAAATAAATAGAATTATAAAAGGAACATTTATTTAGAAAATAAATAGAATTATATAAGGAATATTTAGAAAATAAATAGAATTATAAAAGGAATATTTATTTAGGAAAATAAATAGAAATATTTATAAAATAAATTGGAATTATTTATAAACCAATAGAAATTTATAGAAGGAAATATTGGGAAAATAAATATTAAATAGAAATCTATTTTAACAGATAAATGGAAAGATTTATTTAAAGTGGAATTAAATAGAAATTTGTTTTAATAGATAAATTGGGAAGGTCGATTCATAAATATGTTATATAAAGTAAGTAAATTATTTTATCATTAGATAAATTGGATATATAAGTCTGAACTTATATAGAGAAGTAGAAATCGGTTTTGACACCGATATGTTAAGTAGAATGTGGACTCAACATTTATAAAGGGAATTATAATTGAGATTTAGTTGTTAGAAATAAAAAGGAGATTTCGTATGTATAATTCTATAAATAGAAGTATAAATAGAATTTGGAAATGGGATATTTTTTTTAAAATACAAAATCAAATTGAATTGATATATAAAAGAGATATTATTCACATTCGATGTGAATAATGGATTAAAATAGTTATTTTATAAATTAAAATATTTTTAAGGAAAATTGGGTTTTTGAAATAGGAATTCAAATGGGAAATTGAATAAGATAGGAAATAGGGTTAAAATAAAATTAATTATTCAAATAAGAGTAATTCGAATAAGAGTTATTCAAATAGAGTTAATCGAACAGAGTTAAATCGAATTAGAGTTATGAATAGAGTTAATTGAATAGAGTCAATCGAATAGAGTTAAATCGAATAATAGTTATTCAAATATAGTTAATCGAATAGGGTTAATCGAATAGAGTTAAATTCTATGAACAAATTCCTGGGAAATTAGTTAACCTTATTCGATAATTAAAATTCTGATTTTTGTTCCAAAAATCAATCGGCTTACTCCGCTTGAGTTCATATTTGTTTTATTGCTCAAATCCGGATTTTTCTAATGGAAATTTAGATTTTTATCCATTCAAAATCCTTTTATTCAGTTTAATAAACCGTTATGGTTTAAAACGATTATGACGCTGTTTTTTCTGAAAACTTGATTTTGACATAACTCAAAATCTATACGATGAAATCTAGAATTATCTCTTCCATTAGAAAATTATTATTCAATAGGTCTGGGCGTTTCTTGTTTCATCGAATTTCGACTTATATTGAGTTCTATATACTCAATTAAAGTTCAAATCGCCAAATTACAAACTACCGCGCTGCGGTAAGTTCATTTTAATTTAATTTAATTATGAACGTTTAAAAACTTCGTTTATAATTCAATTCCAACTTCATTTTCAAAATTTATAATATATTAAACCAGCTTTCCAAATTAAACTTAATATTTTCGATTACTCTAAATCGTCAATTATTCCATTCCCAATTCATAACTTGATTATGAATTTATTCACATTAAATATCAATTTCTATATAAACCCGACGGTTTTATCCGACTTCAGCTTTGAAGATTACAATTGGACATCAATGGAAAAATAACTCATTTCAATAACCTTTAACCATTACAAACTAATATCATCCCTTGATAATAGTGAAGTCGTTTAAGTATAGGTATTTTAATTACCTCTCATACCTTGATCAACAAAGTTCTTACCTTGAGATGGATAAGAGCTTGTAATACAAACCGACTCTTATCATAAAAATCCGCTTTTATATCTCATTTAAAAATATGATTCTTAAATGTCGGTTCTTATATTTAGAAATATCTATTTCCAATTTATCTATTGAAAATTTATTTCATTTATAAACATAGTTTAAAAATCACTTCCTTATTTTATGTTAAGCAAACATCCATATTTGAACTTCATTTGGAATTAACTTTCGAATTATCCAACGACAATAAATATCAATTGTAAATTAACTTCCTTGTTTAAAACAAGTTTTCCCTTTTCAAAATTCATTTGAAATCCAAATTATACTTTGCAGAAAGTAAATTTCCTTTTTCATTTACCTTCGAAGATATTATATAATTATAACTTATATATGTATAAACATAGAATTTGTTTCATATTTAATTTAGATTTTAGCTTCTAATTAATACAATTCCATATTCCTTCTGAAAATAGTTTATTTAATTTATTTATTTTTATTCGACGTAGTCGAATTCGAAATCATAAATCCTTATCTTACATTCTGACCATCAGAATAAATTTCATCGTTTCTTTTTGAAACGATTCCAAATTATAAATCTCTTTTTAAATTCATACTTGAACCGTTTATAAGTTCTACTTCTTATTTTATATATTTAAAACAAGTTCCTATTTCAAATCTTATTTGAAATCTGATTCCCATTCTGGAAAATAAATTTCCCTTTTTAAATTCAACTTGAAATTTAGAAAAAATCTAGTATCATCAAATAATATTTTTCTTTCCATTTATAACATTCTTATAAATTCAGCTACTTGTTTTTATTATTAAAAACAAGTTAATGCTTCTCAATCCATTCGAAATTCCATTTCCATTTCGGAAGGTAAATTTTCCCTTTTGAATCCAAAAATCCCTTTTGATATTTTTAAATATAAATATCTAGGGCCAATGATATTCAATATCCAAACATAAACAATTAATCCAATTCAACACATCACACATACATACACAGGTAAACAATAATAATAAATTTTGAGGAATCCAGTTGGAATCCTCCAACCTGTTTTCCTACATCCACAGATGTCAAACAACATAAATAATACCAATCCTGCTTCAAGGCAGGATATCGTGGTATAGAAGATTATCGACTCATATGTCGTGGGGCGATAGGGTCATCCGCTAATGATACTACGGGCATCCGCTAATAGTACTGCGGGAAATCTAATATATATATAATAACCACAATCGCCAAGCCTAAATAACTAATATATATAATAACCAAGACTGTAAATAATTTATAAATGCACACAAGCATCCATCAAATCATTTTAATGATAAAAGTAAATTTTTAAGTGAGATTTACTCACCTTGATTTTAATTGTTGAATATTCCAATTTAAACTAAACCGAATGCCATTCAATTTAAATTAAATCCACGCCACTTCTGATCAATTCCAAATGAATTCCAGATTATAGTATCTGCAATTACGAATTTTATTTTATGATCTTCCCACTTTGTATAAATTTAATATATTCCATTAGAGATTTATGAATATATATATAATTGACATCTTTAATTAACTAAATTTATTATTGAATTTATACCTTAAGCTTGAACTTCCTCAACATCAGTGAACAACCATCCTTACCCATCTGAACCCATACACCTAACATCTCTTCACTACTGTTATGTCAATAACCAGCGCAAGCAAAAGCTCTGACCACATCTACTTGCCTAAATCCTCCTCATCATACTACAATAGCCTTCCTCAACAACAAATCATCCTGCCGAACCCGAACCTCCACCAACAACTACTCCCGATCGCATTATATTGCCTTAAACATTGTAAGCCATTATTGAAAATCCTAGTTCATCATTTGACTTCACACTCCACAATAATGTAACAACCCGGAAAATCTGAACCAATTTATAATTTTTAATTTGGCAATATCAGTAGATTTTGAATATTTAAAATAAATTATTTTAAATAATAAAGAACAAAAGTCTATTTGAGTCGATGTTTGAAAATAAATATATTTATTTTAATTATAAACAAGGCCTGAAATGTCACGGCAGTTTGAAATTTTGAATTCGAACTTTGACTGACTGTACCCGGTGCAAAATAAAACGGATTTCAGTGAAACCAAAAATATTTAAATCTGTTTATGAATATCTTTCTAACGAATCTGAAAAATCGAGATTTTATTGCGGGAATCAAAAGTTATGGCCAAATGAATTTTCAGAGAGGTCGCTATGGAGTTAATATAGCCCTTGAAAATGGATATTTTGCAAACAACCTCCGTTTTCGACGAAACCACTTTGTTGGATCTGGGACGTTAAATTATTGCTAGGTTTCAAATTCAATAATTTTTGAAGTTAATATGTGAGTGTGGCGAAGGAAAATGTGTTCGGTTGATTTCAGTTAAGTAGGATCGACCGGAAAATGGCCATTTTTCAACCGGTCTAAGAATTCGACAAAACTAGTTTTGTTGGGACTGTATCGTCAAAACATAGCTAGATTTATTTTTCTGGAATTTTTGGGATCAGTATGTGGCCCTGACAAATTAAAATGTACGTTCAGATCAAATATTGATTGTTTTATATTTCAATTTGAAGAGAAATTGATTGAAACAGTCAAATGGGCCTACGAAACATATTCCATTGTGTTCGGAATGAGGGTATTTAGCTAAGGACGACAGTCGTTGGGTTTGGATTGGAGTTCGTATGTGGCAAGGGGTATTTTTGGAATTTAAAAATATATAAATAAAAAAATGGGCCAATCAAATTCATTCTCTCTCCCCGACTCTTCTTCCTCAATGAAAGGAGGAAACCGCTTCAGAGCTTCCCGTTCATTTTCCGGCCAAACCACGCAGAATTAGACCTCAACCCAGTTGAGGATTTTGTAGCCCTCGACGAGCTCTTCAAATCCATACCTTCTTTGCCCATTTCCATAGAGTGAAACGCCCGGATCGACTCCTGGAAGTCAGCGACTTCAACTCGCTGCCGCCACCTCCTGCCGCGATCGAACTGGGCCCCACCCCCGTGCATCAGCGCGCCTCTCCAAGGTGGCGTTGGCCGATCGTCACCAAACTCGACTGATTTCGCGAAAAAGGTTGACCTAGTTTTGAACGATTTTAGAAAGGTATGGTTTAATTTATTTTAAACTAATTATAGCACTTTAAAGCTCTATGAGTTTTGATTTTACAATAAAAATCATATCTTTTTCGTATGTTGATGAAATCCAGTGAAACAGGAGATATTGGACTCGTGTGGACGTCTTCTACATTTTAGAAGAGACCGGATATTTTTCTGAGCCTTCTACAATTTTTGGAGGAGTGGAACCCAATGTGAGATTTCTGATTTATATACGATATGGAAATGACGATGTATAAATTATACGGTCGATGTATGAGTTATATAAGCGTTGTACACATCATGTATAAGCATGTTATAAGTTGTATGTGCGATGTATAAGTTATATATGCATTGTAAAAATTATATATGCGTTGAATGATACTGAAATATATTGAAATGAAATAGAAATATATTTATATACGAATATCTATATATATATATATATACTCCCCTCGTCCACAAACCATGGACGATATATATTGGTTGTGATATTGTTTGGATTTGGTTGATGTGAAATTTGGTGAATATCTTGAATGGTTGATTGGAAATGATTGATTGTGGTTGAAATCCCAATAGGATTAGTATATGGGAAAATTCGTCTGCGTACGAACTAGATATTAAAATCCCCATTGTCAAAAGCTGCGAGGCTTTAAGGTAGAGCGAGGAGCCATACTCGGGACGGTGCCAGTTTTAACTACCCTGTCGTTATGCTGCCGATTTTTTCTGAAATATTTCGGTGTTTGATTTATATTCATGTGATGGAAAAATAAAATGGTTTAAACGATAAAAATAACATTTTTATCAAATGAATGAAATAAAATGGTTTGAACGATAAAAATAACATTTTTATCGAATGAATGAAATAAACTGGTTTGAACAATAAAAATAACATTTTTATTGTATGTACGAAGTATAGAATATATTCATTTTTGAAATAAATTGTTTTACAAATACAAATCACATTTTTATCGTCTATATGAAGTATATAAAATAATCGTGTTTTGAAATAAATTGTTTTGACAACAAAAATCACATTTTTATAATATATATGAATTGCTAAAAATCTTCATTTTTGAAATAAATTGTTTTGACAATAAAAATCACATTTTTATGATATATACGAAGTGTTAAATATAGTCATTTGTTGAAAAAAATATCTATTGGATAAAAATATCATTTTTATCACATATATGAAAGGAAATGGTTTGGAAATCGAAGAATAGATTATAATTATATTTATATATATAAATATAATTGAAATAAATCAAATAACGAAGCTGCGGTTTGTATTTTGAAACCGTGATTTCAAACTATTGTTGCGGAAGATCCGACCATCGGATTTTCCCGAAACCGAAACCGTTGGGATCGCTTTGGAAATATCTTTCCAACGATACCAACTTTGTAAAGATCGAACGGTTGGATTGTCTGGAATGTTTAATTCAAATCTGAATGAAAACAGCGTCGGGATGGATTATATATATATATATATATAATTAAATTAAATCGAATAACGACGCTGTAGTTCGTATTTTGAAATCGTAACTTCAAATGATTGTACCGGGAGATCCGACCGTCGGATTTTCCCAAAACTAGAACCGTTGGATTCATTTTGAAAAGATCTTTCCATTGATATAAAAATTTTAAAGATCCAATGGTTAGATTATTAGATATGTGTAAATCAAATCTGAAGAAAAACAGCGCTATGGCCACGTTATGGCCTAAAGCGTCGTTTATATAAATTGGCTATTTTTAAATGAATAAAAATAGCGATAAATCGTGATAAAACATTATAAACGATATGGAATGGAAATAAACTGAATTTACTCGGTTTATTGGATATTTGATGGTTGAATGTGTTTGACGTGAGAATTACATTAATGAATTGAATTATGGATGTTGAATAATTTAACCATTGAAATGAATTGATTTGAATTCTAAATATACGTGGATTATTTGAAAAGGCCGAGTTAATTCTCATTTCAAATAATTGATCGATGTTTAGAAGTCGAAGACATGAAGACGGTGCAAGACCGATGATCTTCACATCGAATGGCTGGCTACTGATGCCTTTGATGGGAGTTGCTGCACTAACGGGGTCACAGTGGTGGTTATCCGGACGTACTTGTTGATCGTTCAAATGTCCGAGGTATAAGGTGCCTCCGCCTTCATTCAGATCCAGAACGGACTTGTAAATGGATGTGTGTCTGACGTTGTATATTGACAACTGGCATACAAAGATGCAGTGATCAAAGCATTTATTGAAAAGCAGAGCTTTGTGGTTGATGATCAAATCACGGCTTTAATTAGCTGGCTTTGTGTTTAGCGTTGATTCGCGAGCCTCACACCCCGGTATGAACCAGAAACGGGAGAAGGATCCAGGGAGGACATGCGTTTCCTTCTAGCTAGGAGTGGTGCTTTGGGTTTTACATGCCCAGACATTTTACTTATGTGGATGATGGATTGCGAGGCGCTTAGGTTATTTCGGTCTCTTCAGAGCCGATGGTTTGGTCGGTATATGACCAGTTTACGCCCCATAGGGCGGAGAAAAGTATTGTTCAGGCATTTTAATCCACTCCGTGTGGACTGTCCCTGTGGCTCCTAAGGCTTGACAGAGTACTTGCCTGAGACTCGGGCTAGACAGTCTCGAAGCGGTAAGGATGATCCCTTGCCTTGGTTCATGACGGAAATCCAATTTCCAAATACGACATTGTGCGGTTTTGATTGTATACCCATATATGGCGACATGATATATGGTACCCATGCCGTCTATGATTGATATTTATGATTGAAATTGTTTTGGAGATAGATAAACACTAGCAATAATATCAAATGATTTGTTTTGCTCGTATCATGCATATTTTGGCCATTATAAGGTAAAACTCTATTCACCGGCTTGCGTTGCATTGTTTGATGGGAACTGAGTCTTAAAATGGCTTCATTTTTATAAAAAGTATTGCGATGTTTAAATGATTTACTTGTTTTAAAGCACTGGCAATCCAATGGAGTAAACCCGTTCCGCGTTAGCGGCGTGGTCCTGTGATTGGCCTTATTGTAAAACATGTTTGAGTATATTTCTCATACCAGACCCATGACTAACTCATAGTTTGTTTCATTTGCAAACTCGGGTGCCCCTATTTCTACATGGGCAGCCTTGTATTCAGGTTTTAGCAGACTCTTTCTGGATAGCTATGGAGCTGAAGATGGATTCTATCATTTCTTTCTTTTTATGTTATTCAGCTCCTATTGTACATATTATGTTTTGATTCCGCTGTAGACATTTATGTAAAGCTGAACTGTATTTTGTACGAAGTATGATTCTGTATACTGTGTAACTCTGATCTTTATATTTATCCAGTGTATTCTGTTGTACATTATCTGGTATATTTATATATTTATGTTCTGTTGTTATCTATTTATGTGTTATATTCCAAAGATTACCCTTGCCACCATGGAACGAGGGTTTGGGGTCATCACATCGTGGTATTAAAGTTTTGGTTAAGCTTAGTTCTGGAATATAACATACTAACGAGCTTGTTAGAAATAGAATCAGAAGTATTCTATGAATAATCACTCATTTCAGATTGGATCAGTGATATCCTAGAATGAGTGTAGCAGAATGAAATACACCTCGATAGACACATTTACATTCAAGTATATGTCTCTTTTCTTTAAAAATACCTTTTCTATTGGCCTAACACTTCATCTGCTATTTGCAGACATTGAAAAATGAGTGGCAGAAGTAGAAGAGGTTGGTCAGGACTAGATATTGAAGCTCTATTAATTAAGTACCGAAATCTGGGTGGAGTACCGTTCTCGGGCAATGAGTCCATTATTCAAACTCAAGCACGGATGCGCTCTACGGAGAAAATCTTTGAAGGTTCAAGGCTGAGAGAGGATCAGAAAAGATTATTGGCATCTTGGGCACTCAAAGACAAAGCTCTTATCTGGTGGGAAACCGTCACTAAAGATAATCCAGAAGGTGATATCACCTGGGATAGATTCAAAGAAATTTTCAATCAGAGATTTATTACTCCAGAAGCAACTGAGCGGTTAAGTGATGAATTCTATTATCTGATACAAGGGGATATGACCATTCCAGAATATCATAAGAAATTTAACGAACTTTCTCGCTTTGCCCCGCATTTAATTCCGAATCCAAAGATGAAGAATTTGAGGTTTATTAACGGGATCCAAAGAAGGTACCAAAGTAAGGTAACTGCACATGTGCAACATCTTTTTCTAAAATGATATACATGGCTTATCAGTATAAAAATCTAGATAAGCAAGGTCTTTTGAGAGACGAAGAGGAATGTAGTTCTAGCAACAAAAGAAAATTTGAAACTGATAGCTGAGAGACAGGTACACAGCCTGAGGCAAATACGACGTCTGGGGTCGGAAAGAAGCTTAGAGTCAATAAGAAAAAGGTTAACTGAGAAAGAACCAGTAACGACAGCCACATGAAATAACTGCAATAAGCAAGGGCATTTGACCAGAAATTGTAAACCCTTAAGAATGCAGAAAAAGAATGAATCGAAACCCAATAAGAAGCAAAAGAAATCTCATGGCACAAGAGAATGCTATAAGTGTCACCGGACACGTCATCTTGCTAGAAATTGCCTGCTATCAGGTAAATCTGAAGTAGTGCATGTAAATGAAGTGGCGGAAACTCCAGCACCCTCAGCTAGTCAGGGAAGGCCAGATGTTTTAGAAGGCATGCTTACTGTCAAAAATATTATAGTTAAAGTACCATTTGATACAGGCGCGTCACGAAGCTTTATTGCAAAGAATGCGGTTAAGAAACTGGATTTGAATTTGAAAAAGCTCAAAACACCCATGATTGTCCATAATCCGGTTGGGGGTTCCCTTGACCTTAGTTGGATTTGTGGAGTGCCTGTTTCTTTTTCCCATTATCGATTTCCTTGCATCTCGATCGTCATGAATTTTACCGAATTTAATCTTATACTAGGATTGAATTGGTTAACCAAATATGAAGATGAGGTCAAATGTGCAAAAAGAGTTGTTAAAGTTAAAATGAAGCTTGCCAATATTGTCATACCATGTGAAGGTTCGCATTCAGATAGAAAAGACTTTTGGTCAGCTCTAGATCTTACTCCTGCTCAATTAGAACCTGTTCCTGTCGTTACGGAGAATATTCCGGTCGACATAGAAAATATTCCTATTGTCAAGAATTATGCGGACGTATTCGAAGAAGTTGTTAGCTTACCTCCGCGTAGAGAAATTGATTTCAAAATCTCTTTAGTTCCGAATGCAAGGCCAGTAGTTCACGCTATTCGAAGAATGACCTTGAAGGAGAAAGAAGAGTTAGATAGTCAAACTCGACAGCTTGTATGGAAGGGTCTGATCAGGCCTGGTTTCTATAATTGGGGAGCAGTAGTGGTATTTGTCCCGAAGTCAAACGGTACTCTCAGACTATGGGTGGATTATCGTGACTTGAATAAGCAGACGCTGAAGAATAAATATCCATTACCGTGAATTGATGATTTGTTGTATCGATTGAATGGTGCACAAGTATTCTCCCGAATGGACATAGCTACAGGTTTCCATCAGCTTCGTATTGGCGAAGAGTGTGTTCCTCTGACAGCATTCAGAGGTCCAGATTTATTCTACGAGTGGTTAATAATGTCATTTGGCTTATGTAACGCTCCAGCTTATTTTGTCGATCTAATGAACCGGGTATTCAGAGAAGTATTGAATAAATTTGTTCTGGTTTTCATTAATGACATATAGATCTTCTCTAAGTAAGAAAGTGAGCATGAAAAACATTTGGAATAAGTGTTAGAGATTCTGAGAAAGAATGTTTTAAAAGCAAAATTTTCCAAATGTATACTCTAGCAAGAAGTCAAATTCCTTGGCCATGTCGTATCAAGAGAAGGAATTTCAGTGGATCCCAGTAAAATCACTCCTATTCAGAATTGGAAACAGCCTCATACACCCATAGAAGTCCGAAGTTTTCTCGGATTGGCCAGTTATTATCGGAAGTTTGTTAAGAATTTTTTGAAGACATCTATCTCCTTAACAAAGCTTACTAAGAAACATTCAAGATTCAACTGGACTCCTGAATGTGAGGCAGCTTTCCAAGAGCTGAAGTTAAAATTGACGACTGCTCCAGTGCTCACCATTATCGATGGAAATTAGGACTTGAAAGTCTGGACAGATGCTTCTAAAGAAGGTCTAGGTGCAGTATTAATGCAAAGAGGCCAAGTAGTCGCTTATATTAGCCGTCAATTGAAGCCACATGAGAAGAATTATGCAATTCACGACCTTGAATTGTTAGCCATCGTGTTTACGATGAAAATCTGGAGGCATTATTTATTGGGTGAGAAGTTCGAATTATATACTGATCATCAATCATTGAAATATTTATTCACCCAGAAGGATCTGAATATGAGGCAGCAGCGTTGGTTAGAATTTCTCACGGCATATGATCTTGATATTTTATATTCTCCGGGGAAAGCCAATGTTGTGGTTGATGCGCTCAGCAGAAAGAATGTAATTATCGCCAGTCTTATCATCATGCCTTCATTGATAGATAACATATCTGCTCTTCAAAAGGATGATCACTTCATTCATAAGATCAGAGAGAGAATTCAGAAAGGCGAGCCCTCGAGTTTTCAGCTTGATAATGATGGGATTCTGAGATTAAAAGGCCGAATATGTGTTCCGAACATTCCTGAACTCCGGAGAGAAGTATTAGATGAATGTCATAAAGCCAAACTTAGTATCCATTCAGGAGTGAGCAAGATGTATAATGATATCAAACACACTTTCTGGTGGAGATCTATGAAACGAGACATTTCTTTATATGTTAGCCAGTGTTCTACTTGTCAACAAGTTAAAAGCGATCAACAGAAAATCGCTGGACTGTTGCAACCGTTGGAAATTCCAGGTGGGAAGTGGGAACAGATTTCTATGGATTTCATAGATGGTTTTCCCAGAACCAGGAAAGGAAATGACTGTATTTGGGTGATCGTAGATCGTTTCACGAAGACCGCCCATTTCATACCTATCAGATCGAATAGAACTGCTCAGAGTCTGGCGCAGATTTATTTTAAAGAAATTGTTAAACTGCATGGAGTTCCCATGAGTATCATTAGCCATCGTGACCCTATTTTTGCTAGTAAATTTTGGGAAGCGTTCCAAGCAGAATTGGGAACAAAGCTGAACTTGAGCACCACATATCATCCTCAAACAGATTGCCTAACTGAGAGGGTAAATCGTATTCTTGAAGATCTGTTGCGGGCTTGTGTTATTGATTTTGGCGGATCATGGGAAGACCATTTGAATTTGGCTGAATTCTCATATAACAATAGCTATCAAGCGAACCCGAAAATGTCTCCATTCGAAACATTGTATGGTAGACCGTGCAGATCCCCTGCTTGTTGGGTAGGACCTGGCAATAGACTTGTATTGGGGCCAGATATGATTCGCGAAGCTGCAGACAAAGTCGATTTCGTTAAGAAACAATTACTCACCGCTCAAAGCCGACAAAAGAGCTATGCAGATAAGAGAAGAAGAAATATATCATTTGTTGTTGGTGACTCTGTGTATTTGAAGTATCTCCGATGAGAGGAGTAGTCCGATTCAGTAAAACAGGGAAATTAGCTCCCAAATTTATTTGTCCGTTTCCTATTCTAGAACGGATTGGAACTCTCGCTTATAGAGTTCAATTACCTGATTGGTTTCCTGGAGTACATGATGTATTTCACGCATCTCAACTTCGAAAGCATGTACATGATCCAGATTTAGTCGTCGAAGAAGCCGCGCAATGGGATTTGGAAATTACTCCAGAATTGGCTGTGATAAGAGAGCTGATCAAGATTATTGGCAAAGAAACCAAAAGGCTGAGGAACAGGAAGGTTCACTTGGTCAAAGTACAATGGCATGGAGATCCGTGAGACTGTACTAGGGAAACTTAGGAGAGCATTGAGGAAGCCTATCCCAATTGCAGGGTGGATATCTCTGATTGACTCTGGTGCAAGGTACATTTACCATATTTTACATTTCTGTTTTGTTCTCTACTTTGATGTTGTTTTCTTTTCATGGATGTATAATTTTTAATTATATAGTCTGATGATTTTAAAAGAGTATATGAATTAATTAGTGTATTTTTGAAAAGTTAAAAATAATTTGATTGTTGTTTGTGTTGTGTGGTTGAGAATTTGATTATCAAATTATTGGAATGATAATTAATTTAATCAATAAGAGAATAAATGGTAAATTTGTGTAATTGAATCAAGTATTTAACTGATTTGAAATAGATAGAAATATATACATGTACATTACATATGTTTGAATAGTTAAATGGATTACCTGTTGAGTAAAGAATTTATTTGTTTGCCCGACAAATAGGTAAACCTTAATGAGTTAGATGCGTAATTTTATTAATATATCAACTCCCGTGAATGCCATTGGATGCGAGTACTGGTTATTCTGTGTGTAATAATAAACGTCGCCATAGAATAGTAACAATTAATTTTGAACTACACTACTGGCATACTTCATCATATACCACATAAGCATTTGGAGCTTGTGTGACGAGGTTAAAGATTTACCATACGAGCGAGAGGCTTGTATGGCGATGACTATATTTTACAGGTTGAACTGATGGCTGATATGGACTATATAAAATGTAACGGTAAATAGCCAGATTAATAAAAAAAAAACCACACGGGTCTGGAGATGACAATAAACACGTCTCTCTAGTCATTAAGGCACAAAAAAACCATTTATAGGGTGACGAGAATTTATTCTCTGGAGTTATAATCTATGCACACTCCCCTATGGACACTAGAATATATCACTATAAATATGTGTATGCTTATTAGGTTTTATTGGGTACCTAATACGGCCCAATAAATTTCCAAACCCCTCCCCGTACAAAGGAGGTTATGGCAAAAAAAATCGAAAATTTAGGGTGTTAGCCAAATTTTTGAAGAATTAGAAAATCCTTAGAAACTGAAAAGTTGAAGAATAGAAGCCAGAACGAAAGTTGAGTTGGTAAATTAAACAACTTTCAACTTTATTCCTTTTCGGGGACGAAAAGATTTTAAGTGGGGGAGATAGTAACAACCCAGAAAATCTGAACCAATTTAAAAATTTTAATTTGGCTATTTCAGTGGATTTTGAATATTTAAAATAAATTATTTTAAAAAATAAAGATCAAAAGTCTATTTGAAAATAAATATATTTATTTTAATTATAAACAAGGCCTAAAATGTCGCGGCAGTTTGAAATTTTGAATTCGAACTTTGACTGACTGTACCAGGTGCAACATAAAATGGATTTTAGTGAACCCAAATTATTTAAATATGTTTATGAATATCTTTCTAACGAATCTGAAAAATCGTGATTTCATAGCGGGAATCAAAAGTTATGGCCAAATGAATTTTCAGAAAGGTCGCTATGGAGTTAATATAGCCCTTGAAAATGGATATTTTGCAAACGACCTCCATTTTCGACGAAACAACTTTTGTTAGATCCGGGATGTCAAATTATTGCTAGATTTCAAATTCCATAATTTTTGAAGTTAAGATGTGAGCGTGGCGAAGGACATTGTGTTTGGTTGATTTCAGTTAAATTGGATCGACCAGAAAATGACCATTTTTCAAACGGTCTCAGTATTCAACGAAACTAGTTTTGTTGGGACCGTATCGTGAAAACATAGTTAGATTTATTTTTCTGGAATTTTTGGGATCAGTATGTGGCCCCGGCAAATTGAAATTTACGTTCAAATCAAATATTGAATGTTTTATATTTCAATTTGAAGAGAAATTGACTGAAATAGTCGAATGGGCCTACGAAACATATTCCATTGTGTTCGGAATGGGGGTATTTAGCTAGGGACGACAGTCGTTGGGTTTGGATTGGAGTTCGGATGTGGTAAGGGGTATTTTTGGATTTTAAAAATATATATATAAAAAATGGGCCAATCAAATTCATTTTCTCTCCCCGACTCTTCTTCCTCGATGAAAGGAGGAAACTGCTTCAGAGCTTCCCATTAATTTTTTGGCTAAACCACGCAGAATTAGACCTTAACCCAGTTGAGGATTTTGTAGCCCTCGACGAGCTCTTCAAATCCATGCCTTCTTCGCCCGTTTCCATAGAGTGAATCTCCCGGATCGACGCCTGGAAGTCAGCGACTTCAACTCATCACCGCCACCTCCTGCCGCGATCAAAGTGGGCTCCACCCCCATGCGTCGGCGTGCCTCTCCAAGCTCTCCAAGGTGGCGTTGGCCAATCGTCACCAAACTCGACTGATTTCACGACAAAGGTTGACCTAGTTTGAACGATTTTAGAAAGGTACGGTTTAATTTATTTTAAACTGATTATAGCACTTTAAAGCGCTACAAATTTTGATTTTACAATAAAAATCATTTCTTTTTCGTATATTGACGAAATCCGGTGAAACAAGAGATATTGGACTCGTGTGGACGTCTTCTACATTTTAGAAGAGACCGGATATTTTTCTGAGCCTTCTACAATTTTTGGAGGAGTGGAACCCAATGTGATATTTCTGATTTATAAACGATATGGAAATGACGATGTATAAATTATACGGTCGATGTATCAGTTATATAAGCATTGTACACATCATGTATAAGCGTTGTATAAGTTGTATGTGCGATGTATAAGTTATATATGCGTTGTAAAAATTATATATGCGTTGAATGATATTGAAATATATTGAAATGAAATCGAAATATATTTATATACGAATATATATATATATGTACACACGTATACACTCCCCTCGTCCACAGACCATGGACGATATATATATATATATATATATATATATATATATTGGTTGTGATATTGTTTGGATTTGGTTGATGTGAAATTTGGTGAATATCATGAATGGTTGATTGGAAATGATTGATTGTGGTTGAAATCCCAATAGGATTAGTATATGGGAAAATTCGTTTGCGTACGAACTAGATATTAAAATCCCCATTGTCAAAAGCTGCGAGGCTTTAAGGTAGAGCGAGGAGCCGTACTTGGGACGGTGCCGGTTTTAACTACCCTGCCGTTATGCTGTCGAAATTTTCTGAAATATCTCTGTGTTTGATTTATATTCATGTATTGAAATATATTCATGTGATGGAAAAATAAAATGGTTTGAACGATAAAAATAACATTTTTATCAAATGAATGAAATAAAATGGTTTGAACGATAAAAATAACATTTTTATTGTATGTACGAAGTATAGAAAATATTCATTTTTGAAATAAATTGTTTTACAAATACAAATCACATTTTTATCATCTATATGAAGTGTATAAAATAATTGTGTTTTGAAATAAATTGTTTTGACAATAAAAGTCACATTTTTATAATATATATGAATTGCTAAAAATCTTCATTTCTGAAATAAATTGTTTTGACAATAAAAATCACATTTTTATGATATATATGAAGTGTTAAAAATAGTCATTTGTTGAAATAAATAACTATTGGATAAAAATATCATTTTTATCACGTGTATGAAAGGAAATGGTTTGGAAATCGAAGAACGGATTATAATTATATTTATATATAAATATATAAATATAATTGAAATAAATCGAATAACGAAGCCGCAGTTCGTATTTGAAGCCGTGATTTCAAACGAATGTTGCGGAAGATCCGACCATCGGATTTTCCCGAAACCGAAACCGTTGGGTTCGCTTTGGAAATATCTTTCCAACGATACCAACTTTGTAAAGATCCAACGGTTGGATTGTCTGGAATGTTTAATTCAAATCTGAATGAAAATAGCGCTGGAAAGGATTATATATATATATAATTAAATTAAATCGAATAACGACGCTGCAATTCGTATTTTGAAATCGTAACTTCAAACGATTGTACCGGGAGATTCGACCGTCGGATTTTCCCAAAACTGGAACCGTTGGATTCGTTTTGAAAAGATCTTTCCAATGATATAAAATTTGTAAAGATCCAACTGTTAGATTTTCAGATATGTGTAAATCAAATCTGAAGAAAAACAGCGCCATGGCCGCGTTATGGCCTGAAGCGTCGTTTATATAAATTGGCTATTTTTAAATGAATAAAAATAGCGATAAATCGTGATAAAACATTATAAACGATATGGAATGGAAATAAACTGAATTTACTCGGTTTATTGGGTATTGATGGTTGAATGTGTTTGACGTAAGAATTACATTAATGAATAGAATTATGGATGTCGAATAATTTTACCATTGAAATGAATTGATTTGAATTCTAAATATACGTGAATTATTTGAAAAGGCCGAGTTAATTCTCATTTCAAATAATTGATCGACGATTAGAAGTCGAAGATATGAAGACGGTGCAAGACCGATGATCTTCACTTCGAATGGATGGCTACTGATGCCTTTGATGGGAGTTGCTGCCCTGACGGGGTCACAGTGGTGGTTGTCCGAACGTACTTATTGATCGTTCGAATGTGCGAGGTATGAACTAGAAACGGGAGAAGGATCCAGGGAGGACATGCGTTTCCTTCTAGCTAGGAGTGGTGCTTTGGGTTTTACATGCCCGGGCATTTTACTTATGTGGATGATGGATTGCGTGGCGCCTCGGTTATTTCGGTCTCTTCAGAGCCGATGGTTTGGTTTTTATATGACCAGTTTACGCCCCATAGGGCGGGAAAACGTATTGTTCAGGCATTTTAATCCACTCCGTGTGGACCGGCCCTGTGGCTCCTAAGGCTTGACAGAGTACTTGCCTGAGACTCGGGCTAGACAGTCTCGAAACGATAAGGACGATCCCTTGCCTTGGTTTATGACGGAAATCCAATTTCCAAATACGACATTGTGCGGTTTTGATTGTATATCTATATATGGCGACATGATATATGGTACCCATGCCATCTATGATTGATATTTATGATGGAAATTGTTTTTGAAACATATAAACACTAGCAATAATATCAAATGATTTGTTTTTCTCGTATCAAGCATATTTTGGCCATTATAAGGTAAAACTCTATCCTTCGGCTTGCGTTGCATAGTGTGATGGGAACTGAGTCTTAAAATGGCTTCATTTTTATAAAAAGCATTGCGATGTTTAAATGATTTACTTGTTTTAAAGCACTGGCAATCCAATGCAGTAAACCTGTTCCGCGTTAGCGGCATGGTCCTATGATTGGCCTTATTGTAAAACATGTTTAAATATATTTTTCATACCAGTCCCATGACTGACTCGTAGTTTGTTTCACTTGCAAACCCGGGTGCCCCTATTTCTACATAGGCAGCCTTGTATTCAGGTTTTAGAAGGCTCTTTCTGGATAGCTATGGAGCTGAAGATGGATTTTATCATTTCTTTCTTTTTATGTTGTTCAGCTCCTATTGTACGTATTATGTTTTGATTCCGCTATAGACATTTATGTAAAACTGAACAGTATTTTGTACTAAGTATGTTTCTGTGTACTGTGTAACTCAGATGTTTATATTTATACAGTGTATTCTGTTGTACATTATCTGGTGTATTTATATATTTCTGTTATGCTGTTATCTGTTTATGTGTTATATTCCAAAGATTACCCTTGCCACCATGGAACAGGGGTTTGGGGTCGTCACAATTAACATCAGTCCATTTGATCTCTACTCAAATCCAAAGTACAAATCGGCCTTTGTTCAACTTGCAAACTCCGGCATCCCCGTTTTCCTCCCAAAATTGCACATCTAATGTCAAACTCCAAAATACAGACTGAGCTCCATCACCCCACTGTCACGTTCGCATCATTTTAGAATCACGCATCATTCTAGAATCACAAATCTCATTTGAAGTCCACTCCAGCTTGATTGAACGACCCCATTTGAAAATACATCATCATTACACTCCTTCGAGTGTCTTCAGAACATCGACGCCCTCTAGAGATCCCACGTCGAACCCAATACTTGCATTGCCTCCTCCCCGAATCGTGAGTGCCTCCAATTGGTTCGAACTTCAGGAACCCCCGTTCGCTTCATCCGTAAATCGTGACTTCAGCCTCCTAAAATCGAGCACCCTAGATTTGCATCGGATGAAACTTGAAGGCCATAGGGTTAAAGCCCTTGTTTACGTGATTTCAAAGAATCCAAACTTGAATGATTTGGTTACAGATTAGATTTTATATAATTTGGGGAAAAAATTCGATGAAAACCGAAAATAAAAGGAAACGAGGAGACTTTGATTACATTCAGGGGAATGAAAATGGGAATAAGAAGGGAGTGCGGTCGCGACATATATATAAACAAGGGAGAGAGGACAGACGTACCAACGCCATTAAATTGGTTGTCCTGTTTAATACTGAAATTAGGAGACAAATTTCCAGCTTGAGGAAGGAAGAGGTCTGCGCTATTTTCAGTATATAGGTCAGCTTTGTCAAAATCTTAGGGTTCGATGTGTTTTTATTTTGATTTGGTTTTTCTAATTAAATAACTAAAATATCTCGTGGTTCTTTAGCTTGAAAATCCCGAACCTCTTATTCAACTGTAACAACTGATGTTCCCAACGTTATTTGGTATTCCGGCCTCAACGAAGAGGGCTCTAAAATTAAATTTGACTGTATAAAGAAGATAATCAATTTAAGTTGACGAGTAAAAATAAATTCAATTGATATAAATTGATTTCAAAACAATTTAATCAATCGATAATAGATTATTATTATTATTATCGTCCCAATTCAACTAGAATTTATGTTAATCTATAGAATTGTTTCGATTCAGTTTTGTATCTGAATTCAATTATTATAGTTATATTCTATATTAAATAATATACTGATTATTAAACCGATAAATTCCATAATAAAAACCCATTTATATTCAAATCAATATTTAAAATTAATTTAAACTTTTAATATTAAATGATCAAAAATCTGGGATGTTACAGTCGCGCCGTGGGCCGGCGACTCGTGTAGTGTTGCCAACTCCCGTGCTCGGGGTGCCAATCGTAGCCATTTTGTTTTGGCCTCGAGGTTGGCTTGATGCTTGGACGATGGTGCCAACTCCCATGCTTGGGGGATGATACGGCATCCGATTGTTTGAACGTAAGCTAGTTGTCAAAATTATTCAAATGCGTCATGCGCGGAGTAAACACAGACAGGAAGAGATGGGAGGTTGAACATCATTTACACTAATAACTTTGGCAATAATAGCCCTTACAATGCATTGAATTGCTAGAAAGCAAAACATTGTTGGAAAGCGTGAACAACTATGTACTAAGTTATGTAAAGTAGCGGTGGAGATGTTCGCTATTCCATGCCCTTGGGAGTTCGGCTCCGTCCACGGTCGCGAATTTGAAAGATCCATTGCTGAGCTTCCATTGTATGGAGTACGAACCTTCTTGTAATGACCCATATTTTTAACGATATAATAATTAATTTATTTAATTATTTAAAAAATTATGTGGTAATTTAAAATGACCAAAATTAAATAATATTGAATATTTAATTAAATTAAATAACTGAATATTATATTTAATTATGAGATAATCGAAAATAGTGAAATTCACAATATTGTGTGAATCAGATTAATTGTAAGATTTAATTCAGTTTAGAATTTAATTATAATAACGAATATATTCCATAAGCAGCGTTAGAATGTATAAATTAATTTATAATTATAATCGAGCTAGAAATGGCGTGACAGTTCGCAATTTGGCGATTCGAACTTTAAACGAATATACCAAATCCGTTTTAAATCGGATTTCTGTGAAACAAGAAACATTCGGAGCTGGTGAAGTATATTTTACTAATGGAAGAGAAAAATCGGGATTTCATCGGTAGATTTTGATTTATGATCAAATCAAATTTTCAAATAGTCACTATGAAATTCCTTTATAATTTATAACGATTTATAAAAGGATTTAAATATAAATCGAATATCGATATAACTCGGAATTTTGAAATACCGAGTTAAAAATCCTGATATATTTATTTTGGAGCAAAATAATATTCTATGTGAATATATACGATAATATAAATTTATTTATATTTAATTTAATTATTTTTAAATATATTAATATTTAAATGGGTTTATTTAGAGCTTTAAAAATAGCCATTTTTGCAAACGATCTCCATTTTCGATGAAACTAATTTTGTTGGATCCAAAATATTAAATTATTGCTAGAATTCAATTTCCATGATTTTTGGAGTTCGTATGTGGCTGTACGGAATTTTAATGTGAAAAACAGTCAATAATTTGACTTTAAAAATACGCTGTGTGAGCAAACGTACTCAAAATTCGATGAAACCAGTTTCATTCGGTCCGTAATGTCAAATTGTAGCTGCATGTCAGTTTTCATCGAATTTGGATATTAGATGTGATCATAGGAATTTTTAATGATAAACACAAATAGCGTAGGAGTAAAAATAAATATAATAATCAAATATTAAAATATTAAATATATACTATAAATAGCCCAAAAAATTCCTAACTCTAATCACTTTTTCCTTGGTCAAATATTGCACTGTCACTTGTTTGCTCTCAGCAAACATGGATCGTCCAACATAAAAAATAAAAGCAAATGATATAAATTCCTGCAAATCATCAAACAAGGATATTCAATCTTCTTTAATCTCCCTCTTCAATTCTATGTTAGTATTATTTAGTGCGATGCATGTTCCTGGACATGCGGAAGTTAGCTGAGTGTCTAGGGCTCAGGTTTTAACCAAAATAAGGAAAAGTTGGTTTGATTCGTTGTTATTTTTGGATTGAGGATGGAAGATAGCAACTAGTTTGAATTTGTGTGATTTTATAAAAATAAATGTTGTCACAATTTTTCTCGTGAGCTACTGTCAATGCCCCGATGTCGAGATTCAGAAATGGAGTGCGAGTTGAACTTTGGGTGAGAGTGGTGTGCGGTTTGAGATGAAGAAGATAACGGTGCTGGCGAAAGGGAGAACGGTGGTGCATCGATGGAGGAAGATCGGTTTTTGGCTATTGAATAAAGGAGGAACGGGTTTTTTATGTTCTGGAGGAAGATGAAGATTTTATTGGATGCGGGTGGGTATTTTGGGAGGAGTGGGCCAGATAATATAAGGTTAAAGCCCAAATAGTTCAATTAATTAGGTTTTAATTAAATTCAATATGGTATAATAACTTATAAATTATATAACTTTGTCATACGTTATCGAAATAGGATGAAACAGGATCCGTTGGGACTGTATTGAAGAGGGTTAAGCAATGGAACTGATTGAGGGTGAATTGGAATTCGTTACAATTTATAACAAAATAAATTGCCTATTTGAATCAACCGACAATTATCGTTATTTAACGATGCGTCCAATGTGAGTAAAACTCACTAATTCTGCACAATTTATATTTTTGTAACGTATTTTTAGAATTGATAAATGCTGGTTGGTTACTTTTTGTTGATTGTTTGGACGAACTGCTAATTAATTGGTTGAAATCATAAATATAATTATATACATAAATCATTGATCAAATATTGATTCTGTTTATTAGAATATTTCATATTGTAATGAAATTGATGTTATTTATATTGTTTAACATCTGTGGATGCAGAGAAACAGGTTGGAGGGATCCAACTGGATTCCTCAACATGTATGTTACTGTTTTTCATATATTGTGATATATGACGTGATATATAATCTGTTAATGATTATATGTGTTTGGATAATATTGATCCTTGTTATTTGGTATTTTAAATACCATAAGAAATACCGAAATGTAAAAAGGCAATTTTCAAAGGATTTTATAAAAGAAATTATTTATAAAATCAAAGGATTTAACAAAAGAAATTATTTTAGAATAAAAAAGATTTTATAAAAGAAATTATTTAGAAAATAAATAGAATTATAAAAGGAATATTTATTTAGAAAATAAATAGAATTATAAAAGGAATATTTAGAAAATAAATAGAATTATAAAAGGAATATTTATTTAGGAAAATAAATAGAAATATTTATAAAACAAATTGGAATTATTTATAAACCAATAGAATTTTATAGAAGGAAATATTGGGAAAATAAATATTAAATAGAAATCTATTTTAACAGATAAATGGAAAGATTTATTTAAAGTGGAATTAAATAGAAATCTGTTTTAACAGATAAATTGGGAAGGTTGATTCATAAATATGTTATATAAATTAAGTAAATTATTTTATCATTAGGTAAATTGGATATATAAGTCTGAACTTATATAGAGAAGTAGAAATCGGTTTTGACACCGATATGTTAAGTAGAATGTGGACTCAACATTTATAAAGGGAATTATAATTGAGATTTAGTTGTTAGAAATAAAAAAGGAGATTTCGTATGTATAATTCTATAAATAGAAGTATAAATAGAATTTGGAAATGGGATATTATTTTAAAATACAAAATCAAATTGAATTGATATATAAAAGAAATATTATTCACATTCGATGTAAATAATGGATTAAAATAGTTATTTTATAAATTAAAATATTTTTAAAGAAAATTGGGTTTTTGAAATAGGAATTCAAATGGGAATTTGAATAAGATAGGAAATAGGGTTAAAATAAAATTAATTATTCAAATAAGAGTAATTCGAATAAGAGTTATTCGAATAGAGTTAATCGAATAGAGTTCAATCGAATTAGAGTTATGAATAGAGTTAATTGAATAGAGTCAATCGAATAGAGTTAAATCGAATAATAGTTATTCGAATATAGTTAATCGAATAGGGTTAATCGAATAGAGTTAATCGAATTAGAGTTAATCGAATATTAGTTATTCGAATAGAGTTTATCGAATATAGTTTATTTGAAGAAAAGAGTTATCGAATATAGTTATTCGAAGAAAGATTATCGAATATAGTTATTCGAAAGAGAGATTATCGAATATAGTTTATTCGAAGAAAAGAGTTATCGAATAGAGTTTATTCGAAAGAGAGTTATCGAATAGAGATTATTCGAGATAGAATTATACATTGAAATTTGATTTTATCGAATTCGGGAAAGTACTATTCGCTTTCCGTTTTTAATCAAGATTTATTTATTTATTGATAAATTAGTTGTTTGTTTATTTATCCAAATAAATAAATAAAAGTTATAGTTAAGTTATTATATTTCGGAAGCATGGGATTATAACACTATTGTTATAGTCAAATGATTTCTGTAAAAGAACTGGATTCATAAATAGAATCCGAGAGTTACATAAGGAAGTTTGTTAAATATTTAGAAGGTGAACTTTGTCTATTTCGAAGTTAGAAATGTTGTTCAGTTAAGGTCTGAGAGGTTGTTATACCCCAACTTGATTGACTTTGTTTTTTACTAAGGAATGGTTAAGGTTCGGCAGTGAAGGTTGGTTAAGTGAATTTAGTTAATGAATGTAATGGTGTGAGTTGGCATCGTGATGTTTTATTTAAACATCTATTTAAATCCAATGAAGGAGTTTTAGAATTTTTTCCAAATAAGAATCAGAAATGTTTCTAATATAGAAAATAAGAAATGAGAGTAAATATGGAAATGTTTTCCAATGATTAATAACGTATATTTTCTAAATTTGGAAAATAAGAATTTACGAATATATGGAAAAACGGGAATAGGGAAATGGAATAAATTAATGATAATTTAATTTAAAGCGATAAATGTTGATTGATGATTGATTGATAAGATTTCCATTTGGAAATACGACCATTGGTTGTACACATGTTTTCCTTTGATAGTTAAATAACAGATTATCAAAGAATTGACCATTTCCGTTGTCAATATGGAGATACCGGGATCAGATATATTATCTGAAAACCACTCCGTATGGCATTAGCGTTGCGAATCAAATATGATGAAGATAATTGAAGAAGGAGTTAAGCAAGGGCTGTTCAGTAATTCCTAGTTAGAAATTGCCTAAGATGGATTTATAGAATAGCGCCTTCGGGTGTCCAGTCCCAGGACAACGTGTATGGACGAATGTCTGACAGAGTATATCTGGTAGATCGCGTAAGTTGATTGTTTCAAACATATTTACGTTGGTGGTGGAGGAATTCGTTTCTCTTAGCTTATATCCGTGGTATTTTTAGGAAAATCAATTTGTGATTTGATGGGTATGATGATGTGGCATTCAAAGTAAATGAAGGAGTGTTCTGTTAAAAAAATACATTATGACCTCAAGCCTCATCAACTGGGAAATGACATAAATTGGGCAGGCGGCATGGCTAAGTGGGCCGCACCCAAGTAGGGTATATTGTCACCATCTAGAGAATATTCATATTTGTTACTTCTTTTAATTTTGTATCTCCCGGGAACGGTTATGTTGGTATACCAACCGTAGGTGACAATATATTCGGAACATTCAAGCGAAATGAATGGCTGGTCATTGTGGCCGAGTTACAAGATGTTCTTGTTGAACTCCAGTGTATCGCTTCTAAAGTACACTTATCGGAAGGTGGTTCCATACCTTGTCATAGTTGGAATCCATTACCCAATAAGAGCCCGAGGTTTTTGATTGTATATTATATATATTGAGCGTGAGATGAAAGCATTCTACTAGATTTCTGTCTATTTGATTTAGACATTATTATAATATCAGAGAATATTGATCTTAAGAAATATTTTGGGTTATCGTAAGGTAAAAATCATCCATATTTATGTGTGGATCGGTCTTACAATTATCATTGCTTTTGAAAAGGATTTGGAAAAGTTAAACCAAGTGTTTGGAGTTTACTCACACCAATCACATGACTGACCCAGAGTTTATTTTGTTTTGTTTTCCCTAAACTCTTGGGTGCCCAATTTTGTACGGGCAGACAAGTAGTCGAGATTTTACAGATACTTGAAGAGCCGGAGCAGGAGGCTTTAGGATTATATAGCTTTTGTTATTTTGCTGTGTTGTAAGTGTAGTACTCTGATAATAGTAGTATACCAATACTGTTTTATTGCAAAGTTATGTTATATAATATATTTTATTCGTTTCCCTATGATATTCATGTTACTCTGATTCTGTTCTTGTGATCTTCTTCTATTCTAATTTTCTGTTTTATCTATTCTCACCCTCTAACTTCTTTCTATTAACTATCTGGTATTTTCGATGCTTGGGTAGTCGGCATTGAGTTTATGTCGATAACCAAGGTTACAAATTACCTGGGTTGTTACAGCGGTATCAGAGCTGAAGGTTAAGTGATTATCTTGGCTCTATGGCGTGACTCAATAGAGATGGGGTTAGTAATGTCGTAGATTGAGTTGAGTGTATATATACGAGAGAGCGTATTTGTAGATTTTATAAATATTGTTTTGTATTGTGGAGATTTATTGGTTGAGTTGTTTATGGGTTCTGGTCGATCAGTTTGATCCACTGTATCGGTAGGGGTTTATAAACACTTGAATAAGATGGACCGAGACAATATGGTTTGAAAAGATGGTAAATGAAATAATTTTATCCAAATTATATTTTGATATAAACAAAGTATAAATATTTGATATATTATTGTATATTGGATGTGTTGGTTGTTATATTAATCGAATAAGATTAAAATTGAGTTGGTTATACATATATAACCAAATAAAATTTGAGTAAGTGTTATGAAATGAATTAAATCTGAATTTACATCAGAATTGAAAAATTAAAACCCTGGAAACCTGGAAAGGTATTAACAAATGAATTTGGGTTAAGTATATAAGGAAAATTTAAAATCCTGGGAGATTTTAAATTGTTTACAAGCATCGTGAATAATATTTTGAATGTATTTCAAAATGGAAATGGTTACAAATGGTTTTGAAAGTGATATAGTATTGAACTCACTTCGGTCGCTGGGAAATAACTCCGATGATGATCTAGACATCATCGGTGTTCATTTTCGAGTTTCTAAGTGACAGATTACTACCAAATTTTTTTTTGGAATTGTTTTGAGGAAACAAGTTGTTCAGAAATTCAAAGTGTTTTGAAATGTTATTATGATTTCAAATTGATTTGAAATAAAAATCAAGGATTTAAATCTTGAAATTTAAATTTAACTTATTAAGTTAAATAGATTGAGATGGTAAAAGTAAATAAATTAATTAAAATTTAACTTAAACTAAGTTAAATAGAACTAGATTTGATTAGAGGATAATCTGGAATGGAATTGAGTTGATAAGTTAAGTATATTGGGTTAAGTAGTTAAGAGTTTGAAAATCAAGAATGTAACATTGGTTTGAAATGAAATCTGACTTGGATATAAGTGAACGATTGGGTTTGAGGATAAAACCGTTTGGAGTTTGATTGGGATGACATTGGAATATACAGAAATGGGTAACAGATGGAAGGGATATAATGATATGCCCGACAAAAAGGTACAAGTTTATATTTAATATGGGTTTGGAGATTTATGAGTCGAATTGGCAAGCCGCTTGGCTATTTGATTTTCTTTTGGACTGGGAATGGCCTAGAGAGGCGAGTTGTAGTTGTATCGGTTGACCGGTACAAAGGAGGTGTTGGCGAAATTTCTCGAAAATTTAAGGTGTTAGAAAATTTTCAGAATTTTTGAAAATTTTGGTTATTCGGAATGAGTTAATATTTTAGTTAAAAATTTGTTGATTCAGTTGAAACTGAAGTTAAGAACTAAACAAATAATTTTAACCCAGTTAATAGGGTTTGTTTTACATTTAGCAATTTAGAGGACGAAATTATTTTAAGGGCGAAAGAATGTAACGACCCATATTTTTAATGGTATAATAATTAATTTATTTAAATATTTAAATAACGATGTGGTAATTTAAAATGACCAAAATTAAATAATATTGAATATTTAATTTATTTAAATAACTGAATAATATATTTAATTCCGAAATAATCGAAAATAGTGAAATTCACAATATTGTGTGAATTGGATTAATTATAAGATTTAATTCAGTTTATAATTTAATTATAATAACGAATATATTTCATAAGCAGCGTTACAACGTATAAATTATATTATAATTATAATCGAGCTCGAAATGGCGTGGCAGTTCACAATTTGGCGATTCGAACTTTAAACGAATATATCAAATCCGTTTTAAATCGGATTTCTATGAAACAAGAAACGTTTGGAGCTGATGAAGTATATTTTTCTAATGGAAGAGAAAAACTGGGATTTCGTCGGGTAGATTTTGATTTATGATCAAATCAAATTTTGAAATAGTCGTTATGGAATTCCTTTATAATTTATAATGATTTATAAAAGGATTTAAATATAAATCGAATATCAATATAACTGGGAATTTTGAAATATCGAGTTAAAAATCCTGATATATTTATTTTGGAGCCAGATAATATTCTATGTGAATATATACGATAATATAAATTTATTCATATTAAATTTAATTATTTTTAAATATATTAATATTTAAATGGGTTTATTTAGAGCTTTAAAAATAGCCATTTTTGCAAACGATCTCTGTTATCGACGAAACTAATTTTTTTGGATCCGGAATATAAATTATTGCTAGATTTCAATTTCCGTGATTTTTGGAGTCCGTATGCGGCCGTACGGAATTTTAATGTGAAAAACAGTCAATAATTTGACTTTAAAAATATGTTGTGTGAGCAAACGGACTCGGAATTCGATGAAACCAGTTTCTTGGGTCTGTAATGTCAAACTGTAGCTGCATGTCAATTTTCATCGAATTTGGATACTGGATGTGGTCATAGGAATTTTTAATGAAAAATACAAATAGCGTAGGAGTAAAAATAAATATAACGATCGAAAATTAAAATATTAAATATATCCTATAAATAACCCAAAACACTTCCTAACCCTAATCACTTTTTCCTTGGTCAAATATTGCGTCGTCACTTGTTTGCCCTCAGGAAACATGGATCATCCATTGTAAAAAATCAAAGAAAATGATATAATTCCTGCAAATCATCAAACAAGGATATTCAATCTTCTTTAATCTCTCTCTTCAATTCTATGTTATTATTACTCAATGCGATGCATGTTCCTGGACAAGTGGAAGTTAGCTGAGTGTCTAGTGCTTGGGTTTTAGCCAAAATAAGGAAAAGTTGGTTCGATTCGTTGATATTTTTGGATTGAAGATGTAAGATAGCAGCTAGTTTGAATTTGTGGGATTTTATAAAAATAATGTTGTCGTAGTTTTTCTCGTGAGCTACTGTGAATTCCCCAATGTTGAGATTCGAAAATGGAGTGCGAGTTGAACTTTGGGTGAAGTGGTGTGCGGTTTGAGATGAGGAAGATAGCGTTGCTGGCGGAACGGAGAATGGTGGTGAATCGATGGAGGAAGATTGGTTTTTGGCTGTTAAATAAAGGAGGAACGGGATTTTTATGTTCTGGAGGAAGACGAAGATTTTATTGGATGCGGGTGGGTATTTTGGGAGGAGTGGGCCGGATAATATAAGGTTAAAGCCCAAATAGTTCAATTAATTAAGTTTTAATTAATTCAATATGGTATAATAACTTGTAAATTATATAACTTTATCATACTTTATCAAAATTGGACGAAACAGGATCCTTTGGGATCGTATGGAAGAGGGCTACGCAATGGAACTGACTGAGAGTGAATTGGAGCTCATTACAATTTATAGCAAAATAATTTGTCTGTCTGAATCAACCGACAGTTATCGTTATTCAACGATGATCGTCCAATGTGAGTAAAACTCACTAACTCTGCACAGTTTATATTTTTATAACGTATTTTTAGAATTGATAAATGCTGGTTGGTTGCTATGTGTTGATTGTTTGGACGAACTGCTAATTAATTGGTTTAAATTATAAATATAATCATATATATAAATCTTTGATCAAATATTGATTCTGTTTATTAGAATATTTCGTATTGGAATGAAATTGACGTTATTTATATTATTTAACATCTATGGATGCAGGGAAACAGGTTGGAGGGATCCAACTGGATTCCTCAACATTTATGTTACTGTTTTTCATATATTGTGATATATGATGTGATATATAATTTTCTAATGATTATATGTATTTGGATAATATTGATCCTTGTTATTTGGTATTTTAAATACCATAAGAAATACCGGAATGTAAAACGACAATTTTCAAAGGATTTTATAAAAGAAATTATTTATAAAATCAAAGGATTTTATAAAAGAAATTAGTTATAAAATAAAAAGGATTTTGTAAAAGAAATTATTTAGAAAATAAATAGAATTATAAAAGGAATATTTATTTAGAAAATAAATAGAATTATAAAAGGAATATTTAGAAAATAAATAGAATTATAAAAGGAATATTTATTTCGGAAAATAAATAGAAATAGTTATAAAATAAATAGGAATTATTTATAAATCGAATAGAATTTTATAAAAGGAAATATTGGGAAAATAAATATTAAGTAGAAATCTGTTTTAACAGATAAATGGAAAGATTTATTTAAAGTGGAATTAAATGGAAATCTGTTTTAACAGATAAATTGGGAAGATTGATTTATAAATATGTTTTATAAATTAAGTAAATTATTTTTTCATTGGATAAATTGGATATATAAGTCTGAACTTATATAGGGAAGCAGAAATCGGTTTTGACACCGATATGTTAAGTAGAATGTGGACTCAACATTTATAAAGGGAATTATAATTGAGATTTAGTTGTTAGAAATAAAAAGGAGATTTCGTATGAATAATTATATAAATAGAAGTATAAATAGAATTAAAAATGGGATATTATTTTAAAATACAAAATCAAATTGAATTGATATATAATAGAAATATTATTCACATTAGATGTGAATAATGGATTAAAATAGTTATTTTATAAATTAAAACATTTATAAGGAAAGTTGGGTTTTTGAAATAGGAATTCAAATGGGAATTTGAATAAGATAGGAAATAGGGTTAAAATAAGACTAGTTATTCAAATAAGAGTAATTTGAATAAAAGTTATCCGAATAGAGTTAATCGAATAGAGTTAAATCGAATTAGAGTTAATTGAATAGAGTCAATCGAATAAAGTTAAATCGAATAAGAGTTATTCGAATAGAGTTAATCGAATAGAGTTAATCGAAGTAGAGTTAATCGAATATTAGTTATTCGAATATTGTTTATTCGAAGAAAAGAGTTATCGAATATAGTTATTCGAAGAAAGATTATCGAATATAGTTATTCGAAAGAGAGATTATCGAATAAAGTTTATTCGAAGAAAAGAGTTATTGAATAGAGTTTATTCGAAAGATAGTTATCGAATAGAGATTATTCGAGAGAGAATTATACATTGAAATTCGATTTTATCGAATTCGTGAAAGTACTATTCGCTTTCCGTTTTTTATCAAGATTTGTTTATTTATTAATAAATTAGTTGTTTGTTTATTTATCCAAATTAATAAGTAAAAGTTATATTTAAGTTATTATATTTCGGAAGCATGGGATTATAACACCATTGTTATAATCAAATGATTTTTGTAAAAGAACTGGATTTGTAAATAGAATCCGAGAGTTACGTACGGAAGTTTGTTAAAGATTTAGAAGGTGAACTTTGTCTATTTCGAAGTTAGAAATGTTGTTCAGTTTAGGTCTGAGAGGTTGTTATACCCCAACTTGATTGACTTCGTTTTTAACCATGGAATGGTTAAGGTTCGGCAGTGAAGGTTAGTTAAGTGAATTTAGTTAATGAGTGTAATGGTTTGAGTTGGCATCGCGATGTTTTATTTAAGCATCAATTTAAATCCAATGAAGGAGTTTTGGAAATGTTTTCCAAATAAGAATCAGAAATGCTTCTAATATAGAAAATAAGAAATGAGAATAAATATGGAAATGTTTTCCAGTGATTAATAACATATATTTTCTAAATTTGGAAAATAAGAATTTACAAATATATGGAAAAATGGGAATAGGGAATTGGAATAAATTAATGATAATTTAATTTAAAGCGATAAATGGTGATTGATGATTGATGATTGATCGATAAGATTTCCATTTGGAAATACGACCGTTGTTTGTACACATGTTTTCCTTTGATAGTTACATCACCGACTATCAAAGATTTGACCATTTCCATTGCCAATACGGAGAGACCTGGATCAGATATATTATCTGAAAACCACTCCGTATGGCATTAACGTTGCAAATCAAATATGATGTAGATAATTGAAGAAGGAGTTATGCTAGGGCTGTTCAGTAAATCCTAGGTAGAAATTGCCTAAGATGGATTTACAGAATAGTGTCTTCGGGTTGTCCAGTCCCAGCACAACGTGTATGGCTGACAGAGTATATCTTGTAGATCGCGTAAGTTGATCGTTTCAAATGTATTTACGTTGGTGGAAGAGGAATTCGTTTCTGTTAGCTTATACCCATGGTATTTTTAGGGAAATCAATTTGTGATTTGACGGGTATAATGATGTGGCATTCAAAGTAAATGAAGGAGTGATCTGTTAAAAAAATACGTTATGACCTCAAGCCTCATCAACTGGGAAATGACAGAAATCGGGCAGGCAACATGGCTAAGTGGGCCACACCCAAGTAGGGTATATTGTCACCATCTAGAGAATATTCATATTTGTTACTTCTTTCAGTTCTGTATCTCCCGGGAACGGTTATGTTGGTATACCAACCGTAAGGTGACAATATATTTGGAACATTCAAGCGAAATGAATGACTGGTCATGTGTGGCCGAGTCACAAGATGTTCTTGTTGAACTCCAGTATATTGCTTCTAGAGTACACTGATCGGAAGGTGGTTTCATATCTTGCCATAGTTAGAATCCATTACCTAATAAGAGCCAAGGGTTTTTGATTGTATATTATATATATAGAGTGTGAGATCAAAGCGTTCTACTAGATTTCTATCTACTTAATTTAGACATTATTATTATATCAGAGAACATAGATCTTAAGAAATATTTTTGGTTTTCGTAAGGTAAAAATCATCCGTATTTATGTGTGGATCGGTCTTACGATTATCATTGCTTTTGAAAAGGATTTGGAAAAGTTAAACCAAGTGTTTGGAGTTTACTCACACCAGTCACATGACTGACCCAGAGTTTATTTTGTTTTGTTTTCCCTAAACTATTGGGTGCCCAATTTTGTATGGGCAGATAAGTAGTCAGGATTTTACATATACTTGGAGAGCTGGAGCAGGAGGCTTCAGGATTATATAGCTATTGTTATTTCCGCTAGGTTGTAAGTGTTGTACTCTGATAATAGTATTGTATACCGATACTGTTTTATTCCAAAGTTATGTTATATAATATATTTTATTCGTTCCACTGTGATATTCATGTTACTCTAATTATATTTTTGTGATCTTCTTCTTCTATTCTAATTTTCTATCTTATCTATTCTCACCCTCTAACTTCTTTCTATTAACTATCTGGTATTTCCGATGCTTGGATAGTCGACATTGAGTTTATGTCAATAACCAAGGTCGCAAATCACTCGGGTTGTTACACTTCCCAACGAGGAGAGAGGCCTGTTGGTGGAGGGAAGACCCGTTTTAAGACGAGGTCACCGACGTTGAGGTCCTTATGGCAGACCCTAGAATTTAAGTATCAGGCGACTCGTTGCCATTGGGCAGTGGCTTGGACATCAGCCTTGTCCCTTTTCTCTTCCAGCAAGTCAAGTGATCCTAAAAGTTAATCTTGGTTTGTCCTTGGATCGAAATAGGTGACTCAATGGGATGGAAGCTTGAGTTCAATAGGAATGATGACTTCTGATCCGTAGGCGAGGCCGAAGGGAGTGTGTCCGGTGGCTGTTTTGTGGGTGGTTCGGTATGCCCATAGGGCTAGAGGAAGTTCATCTACCCACATGCCCCCAGCCTTTTCTAGGCGCTTCTTGATGACGGACTTAATAACTTTGTTGGCCGCTTCGACATGCCCATTGGCTTGAGGATGAGCCACTACGGAGAATCTATTTTCGATGTTATGCCGCTGGTAGAAGGCTTTGAATTCAGCGCTCTTGAATTGAGTGCCGTTATTAGAGATGATAGCTTGTGGGACCTCATATCGAGTAATGATGTTGCATACAACGAAGTTGATCATCTTTTTTAGTGGTGATTGTAGCAAGAGCTTCGGCCTCTGCCTATTTGGTAAAATAATCAACTGCGACGATGACGTATCGTGCCCCGCCTCTGGCCATTGGAAGAGTTCCAATGATGTCGATTCCCCACATGGTGAAAGGCTATAGGCTAATCATTTGTGTCAGCTCTATAGGCGGGGCTCTTGGGATTTTTGAGAAGAGCTGGTACTTGTCGCACTTGCGAGCATAGTCTACGGCGTCTTGATCGAGCATGGGCCAATAATAGCCATGTCTAAGTATTTTTCTTGCCAGGGTTTGCCCTCCATTATGGCCTCCACACTCCGCTTCATGTACATCAGTTAATACTTTAATAGCATCATGATGGGCTACACATCTGAGCAATGGGACGGAGAAACCTCTAAGGTAGAGCACCCTATCCATAAGAAGATAACGAGTCGATTGGCGGGTGAGTGCTCGTCTTTCCTTGTAGCCCCTCGGAAGGGTCCCATGCTGTAGGTAATTCCTGATTGGTGTCATCCAAGATTCAGGTCTGGGTTCGGCATTTAAGACCACCTCGGTTTGAATTTGCTTGTTACTACGGAGTTGAGCACTTCGATGGAGGTGAATCCCAAGAGCTGCGGATCCTTGGAGCTTGGCAGTTTGGATAGTGAATCTTCTTTTTCATTCTGTTCTCGGGGTATGTGAGTGATGACGAAGTGATCGAGGTAAGTAAGTAATTCCTGAACCTTGGTTAGGTACAGGGCGAGTCGTTCCCCTTAGCTTGATATTCCTTTTGTACCTGACACACGATGGGTTGTAAATCAGAGAAGATTTGGATTGTCTTTAGTTTGGGCTCGATCGCGATTCTAAGTACGACAATCAAGGCCTCATATTCTGCGTCGTTGTTGGCAGTAGGGAAATTCAGTTTTAGCGCGTAGCACATCAGTCGTTCCTCGGAGGTAATGAACATGACTCCGGCCCCAGAGCATTTGTTGTTGGAGGACCTGTCCATGAACAATTTCCATTGAAAACCGAGAGCTTCCGTGTTCTCTGCCGGAGTCTCTTCGGGGGCAGTGAACTCTACTATGAAGTCAGCGAGAGCTTGGCCGAGGATGGCTCGGCAGGGAATGAATGTTATCTCAAATTGGCTCAGCTCTATACTCCATTGCAGTATCCATCCAGACGCTTCGGGTCATTGCAAGACCGGTCGTAGTGGTTGGTTGGTGAAAACCTTTTTAGGATGAAACTGGAAGTATGGTTGAAGTTTCTAAGAGGAAAAGGGCAAGCAGAATGCCATCTTTTCCAGCTTCGGATAATTCTTCTCTGCCCCTGTCAATCGTTTGATTATGTAGTAGATGGGACGTTGGATGCGGTCCTCGAGATGGATTAATGCCGAGCCGATTGTCTGCGTAGAAACAGCCAAATAAATGTATAATTCCTCATGGTCTACGAGCTTAGACAGGATAGGTGGTCGCTCTAAGTGATCCAGGAGTTCTTTGAATGAATAAATGCATTCTGGATCCACTCGAAATTGCGTTTTCCTTTTCGAAGTAAATCGAAGAAAGGAATGCACTTGTCGGTGGCCTTAGATATGAACCGACTTAAACCGGTGACCTTTCCATTTAAATTTTGGACATCCTTGATGTTTTTAGGGATTTGGATGTCCCGAATAGCTTGGTTTTTTTTTTGGATTGGCTTCTATTCCCCGGGATTTAACGATGAAACCCAAGAATTTTCCTGAAGCGACTCCGAAGAAGCATTTCAAAGGGTTGAGTTTCATGTCGTACCGATGGAGGTTATCGAACATTTCAGAGAGGTCGTGGACGTGACAGCTTGATACTTTATATTTTACCAACATGTCATCCACGTACACCTCTATGGACTTTCCGATTTGGTTTTTAAAGAGTCGATTAACCGTTCGCTGATAAGTAGCACCGACATTCTTGAGGTCAAAGGGCATGATGCGATAGTAGTAAAGTCCAAGGTCTGTTATGAAGGAGGTATGATCTTGGTCGCGAAGGTTCATTGGGATCTGATTGTATCCTGAGTAGGCGTCCATGAAAGATAGTAGCTGGTATCCGGCGGTTGAATCAACAAGTCGGTCGATCTTTGGGAGTGAAGTTGTCCTTTGGGCATGCTTTGTTTATATCAGAGAAGTCGACGCATGTTCGCCATTTACCGTTGGCTTTCTTGAACAGGACCGGATTGGAGACCCATTCAGGGTAGTCAGCTTCGCGAATAAAGTTGTTGTTGAGTAGACGGTCCACTTCTTCCTCGAGTGCTTTGGACCTTCCGGGTCCCAAGAAGCGGCGCTTCTGCTTGATTGGAGGCATCGTGGGATCGATGCTTAGACAATGGCATGCGATCGCAGGGTAGATGCCTCTCATATTGGAGTGAGTCCATGCGAACACATCCAAATTTGCCTTCAAGAAATCTACATGATCTTCTTTGATTGCGGGATGGAGTTGCGATCCTATCTTCATGATTGTAACAACCCGAAAATCTGGGCCAGTTTAAAATATTTATTTTGGCAATTATAGCGAATTTTCTATATTTAAAATGGATTATTTTAAATAATATCGACGAGGAATTTAATTTGAATAGATTAGAACGTATATATTATATACGTCGTCGTTAGAATATAAATAATTATATATAATTATATAAGGAATTGAAAATGGCGCGTTAGTTCGATAATTCGATTTTAAAATTCAATTGAACGTACCGGGTGCAAAACAATCCGGATTTTAGTGAAACCAAAAATAATAGGATCTAATTGAGAATATCTTTCCAACGAATCCGAAAAATTGAGATTTCATAGCGGGAATCAAAAGATATGTCCAGTTGAAAATTCTGAATAGTTGCTATGGAATTTCGGCCTTTGAAAATAGCCATTTTGCAAACGACCTCGGATTTCGAGGAAACCACTTTTGTTGGATCCGTGTTGTCAAATTATTGCTAGATTCCAATTTTCATAATTTTTGAATTCAATATGTGAGCGTGGCAAAGGAAAACGCGTTTGACCAATTTCAGTTGATTTTAATCGACTGGAAAATGGCCATTTTTCCAACGGTCTCAGAATTCGACGAAATTAGTTTTGTTAGGACCGTATCGTCAATACGAAGCTAGAAAATATTTTTCTGGAATTTTTATAGTTAGTGTGTGACCCCGGTAAATTGAAATGCGCATTCAAATTCAATATATAGAGTTATATGTTGATTTTAACGGAAACTGATCGAAACAGTCGAATCATCTTATGGTACATATCCCATTGTGTTCGGAATGGGGGTAATTAGCTATGGACGACAGGCGGTGGGCCTCGTTTAGAGGTCGTTTGAAAAAGTCAAATTTTTGAAAATAAATTAATAAAAAATATATATCTCTCCCCTTCCCCTTAAAACCCGTTGCCCCCCCCCCCTCTTTCTCTTCCACTCAGAAATCAAAACAAGAAAAGAAAAAAAACCGATGCCCTCGTCGATTAACCCCCTCCGTCCACCGCACCCCTCCCCTTCAGCCTCTCGCACGCCAAACCCCCCCCCCCCCTCGTCGTTGGAACCCCACAGCGAGCCCCTTTTTCTTCGTACCCCCCTGCGCCTCCTCAACGCCGGCAAGCTGGCCCCTCCTCCGGCCGATTGTGGAGCTCGATTCGCTCAAGGCGAGGGCTTTGGATGGAGATCACGATGAGGGTTTGGGGCGCAAATTCGAAACCTAATCTAGAAAAAGGCAAGCGGATTTCCACCTGTTGAAACGAGGAAGAAGAAGGGTAGCAGTCCCTCATTCGATTGGAAAATGGTAACGTTTTTATTTTGTTGTTTCAAATTTATTTAAACTATGTATTTATGAATATGGTTTTAAAATATAAAATATACATGGTTTTGAAAATAAAATATATACTGTTTTAAAAATAAAAATAACATTCTTTTTGAAAATAGTATTTGGGCTGTTTTAAAATAGAAGATATACATTGTTGTTTTTAAATAAAAGAATAATGATGTGTAAAGATTAAACTTTTACTAATGAAAAGATTGAAATTTTACTCATGGAAAGATTTGATTTTTAATAACGAGAAGATTAGATTTTAAAATGAATAAAGATACAATTTTTAGAACTGTAAAGATATGAATTAATTTTTAGAAGAATGAAAATATAATTTTTATATAGCAGAGATTAAAAATATGATTTTTATATTGTACAAAGAATAAAGATACGATCTTTATATTATATAGATAAGAAAAATGTGATCTTTATATGGTAGGATATAAAAGGACGACATCTTTATAATAGAAAAGGTGAAACCTTTATATTCGAAAATATGAAATCTTTATAATAGAAAAGATGAAATCTTTATATTTGAAAATATGAAATCTTTATAATAGAAAAGGTGAAATCTTTATATTTGAAAATATGAAATCTTTATAATAGAAAAGGCGAAATCTTTATATTTGAAAAGGCAAAATCTTTATAATAAAAAAAGGTGAAATCTTTATGTAGAGAATAACGATGTAAAAATAGAATTTTTATCTATATAGTAACGATGTAAAAATAGAATTTTTATCTATATAGTAACGGTGTAAAAATAGAATTTTTATCTATATAGTAACGATGTAAAAATAGAATTTTTATCTATATAGTAACGGTGTAAAAATAGAATTTTTATCTATATAGTAACGGTGTAAAAATAGAATTTTTATCTATATAATAGCGATGTAAAAATAGATTTTTTATCTATATAGTAGCGGGGTAAAAATTCAATTTTTATATATTGAATAGCGAAGTAAAAATTCGATTTTTATATATTGAATAGCGAAGTAAAAATTCGATTTTTTTATATATGTAGTGAATACGGATGACGAAAGTGACGAAAGAAGAAACGGCGGAGATTTTCTACATATGAAGAGTCGTGGAGTTAGGATAGCTATTGGTGAGAATTTCTCACTCTAAATCTCTTTTTCTAGTTATATATATATATATATATATATATACTAGGATGCAGACGGTGCTTAGTAGCACCCGACACCCGTCATCCACAGACCATGGATAGCTTGTTTGTTTGATTGATGTGTTGTGAAAATTGTTTGTGATGTTGATGTGAAATCGATAATAAAATGTAGATGGTTGAAATAAATTAATTATCGTTAAAAATATAATTTTTAACGTGAATGTGAATAAATAAATATTTATAAACAAATCGGCCGATTTGTTTATATACACTGATTTGACGGATATTGATTGGGGTAATAAATTTTACACATCGCCCAACTGCACAAATAAAAATCTGTGTTTGTTGATTTGAAACCCCACACGGGTGTTAGGATGAAATTTGGCGTACACTAATCCCAATTATTTAATTGTATGTCGATCGATTGGTCGACAGACTGTGTAAGCGTTAATTATTTATATTTGATGCTTATGCAGTTGTGTGGTGCACTATGGATGATGGTTGATTGTTTATCATTGCTATTATATACATGTGTTGTATGGGATCCATATAATTAACATTATATGGTGATTGATTGAGCCTCATTCCAATCGGGAAAATAATAAATATTATAAAAGAAAATTCATGTGTTGAATATAAAAATAGTCATGTGTTGACGATGTTCATGTGTTGAAACTATTCATGTGTTGAGTAAAATATTTCAACAATAAAATTTACATCTTTATCATATTTAAAATTAGAACTACTTTACGGTTGAAGTCTAATTAAAAATCAAACGATAGATACCATAGTTTTATAAAATATTTTACATAATAAAATAGTCGTGTGTTGACAGTACTCATGTGTTGAGATTGGCCGTGTGTTGAAAGAAATATAGATTCATGTGTTGAATAGAATAAATATTCATTTGTTGAATAGAATAACGAATTTATTGAAATATATAAAGCCGTGTTGATTAGAGTTACGCTATTTTGACGTGAACGATATTTATATCGATTATATTCGTTTTTATAATGAATACAGAAAAGAAGTGATTTCAAAATATAACGTTTTGAAAATATTATCATTTATATAGTAATGATACGAAATATTCAATTTTGATTTGAAATTGAATATAGAGTTGAAATGGTTTAGAAAACGAATTTAAAACGATTTATAAAATATGTTTTAAAAGGAAATCGACGAAATATATATAATATATATATTATATATATATATATAATGGCCTGAATAGAACGCGCTGCGGCAGTTCGTGAATTTCGACCATTGACTTCGAATTGACATTGCGGGAGATCCGACCGTCGGATTCTCCTAAAACAGGAACCGTTGGGTTCGTATCGAAAAAAACTTTCCAATGAATATTAGAAATTTGAAATCTAACGGTTGGATTTGGAATTATGTCCAAATCAAATTTAGAAAAGGTCGTTGTAAGTGCAGTTCGATGGCCGTTGATGGAAATCGACTATACGGGCCTTGATTAAATTATTAAAAATATCTATAATTTGTGTAAAATCATAAGAAATGATTTGGGAAAAATTGGGCTGAAGAATTCCACATTTGAAAAGATAAAAATAGATTTTTGTCGAAATGAACTAGTTTGAACTAGAATTAAAATCAATTTATTTTTGAAATAAATAAATTGAATTTGGAAGTGATTTTAAATATAATCAATATTCCCAATTCGTGAGTTGGACTGGAGTTGAATCGAAATTATCTTCGGAATATTTCGATGTTGGATTTCGTGACTATACAAATATTGTTATGGGGATTTGAAAGATATATTTTATATCGTTATTTCCAATACGATATTTGTTGGTTCCAGAATTTGATATTGAATATAAGCCGATATATTTTCTATTCAGAGCCTCGTATTTAATATCAAATATGATTTGGGTTTATCGTGAATCGTGTTTTAGATGACATTGGTTCTTTAACCCAGTTAAAGGCAGGATGTTGATTTTTGAGAAGATTAAAACTAATTGGAGTTTTAATGAATCTTTAATTAGATTAAAATGTGAATTGATAATTTAAATTATGAAATCTGAAAGGTGATCGAGAATGGAGTGCCACCAGTTTTGCTCCAAAGCGATAGTTAAATCTTTAATTCGATTTGAACGTGAAATGGTAATTAATTTTACCAATAACACCGTGGTGTTAGCTGTGGAGTATTAACAGTTTTCTCCATGGGATATATAGGTTGGGATTGGGAAATAAAATAAATAATTACTTCGGTGTGATTCGCTAATCCCGACTAGTTTGAAATGATATCCAAAGGAAGATTAAAGAATAAATTTAAAAGAATTTGTCTTGGACAAAATTAATGGGAACCTTTCCCCTAAGAATGTGATTTTGCGAATAGAAGAATATTCTGAATTGGAATGAGGCGTTTGTGTGCCTGTGTAACATTTGTTTATTATATACGTGGGATATTCAGAAAGGCTGGGTTTATACCCATTCTGAATAACCGATTCGGCGTGATGTCGAAGATGAAGACGGTGGTTGAAGACCGGAAGTCTTCACATCGTTTGGGTGATTACTGATGATCTTGATTGGGCTGTACACCCAGGATAAGGGAAACAGTTGGTGATCGTCCATACGTACTTGGAGATGGATGGATATGCGAGGAAAGTGCCTCCAGTTTCGTTCAGACCCAGAACGAACTTGTAAATGGATTGTGTGTCTGACAATGGATTTTATTCTGTGTTGATTGATCTCTATTAAATATACATCTGTTTGGTGGCAGAGAATTTATTCTCTTGCTTAACGCCCTTCTCTGAGACGTATGAGCTCAGAGGTTGTATATCGATGGACATCAGTCGCATGGAGTGAATTGCCAGTGTGGCACGCGTAAGTGGCAATTGATCAGGGCTTCTGTTGAAAAGCAAAGTCATGTGGTTAATGATCAAAGCACGGCCTGTGTGGCGTAGCTTTGTGTATAACGTGAATTCGCGAGCCTCACCCCTCGGTATGAGTCAAAAACGGCAGACGAACCGCTGGGAGAGCACGACGTTTCTTTCTAGCTAGGGTGGTGTCAGTGACCTACCAGCTCTGACATTTATATACTTTTCACCTGTGTGGTTGTTGGAATGCAAGGCGCCTCGGATATAGGTCTGTAAGGACCGGGAAACGTGTGTTCAGGAATTGCCAATCCTCAAAAGTAAGAGAGGACCGACCCAGCCGATTCCAAGGATCAAAGTGGGGTCCTGAGACATTTGCTAGAGTGTCTCGAACGGAGAGGAGCTTGCCCCTTGCCTCGGCTCATGACGGAAATCCAATTTCCAATACGTGATATTGCGGTTTTAATTGTAGAACTAGTATGGCGACATGATAGATGGTACCCATGTCGCCTATGATTGATATTTATGATTTGAAATTGTTTTGACAATATACACTCATTATAGTATCAAATGATTTGTTTTAAACGTATCAAGCATTATTTGGCTATTATAAGGGAAAACCCTATCCTCTGGCTTGCGTTGCATTGTGTGATGGGACCTGGGTCTTATAATAGCTTCATTTTTCCAAAAAGCATTGCGTTGTTTTGTTATATGCACTAGTATTCTTGGGAGGAAACACGTTCCGTGTTATACGGCGTGGTCCCTTGAATTACTATCTTTAAAGTAAAGTTTTAAATAACTGTTTTAGTTCTCACACCAGTCACATGACTGACCTGGAGTTTATTGTTTTAACCTAAACTCTGGGTGCCCCTATTTTCCACACGGGCAGCTAGTAGTTTTGGTTTTGCAGATTTATATTCACAGGATCCTGGTTTACAGCTGGAATGATATCCGGAAAGCTCTGTATCCGTATATCTCTTTCAGTTGTGTTTTGTATTATTTTCCATTGCGATGTATTTAAATGTAATTTAAATCTCTGATATTTGTTGAATGTAATTTATTCAGTTATACTCTGTATATTCTTGTATCTGATGGAATTGTTGTAATAACAATGAAATGTTCTTCCGTCTGCGTTCTATTTTGTCTTGTCCTCAATTCTATCCGTGCTTTCCTTCACGAGGAAGTTCGGGTCGTCTCAATGATGGATCATCGGGATTAACGGGAATATCCACTGTAGATTTGACTAGGATAGCCCTATCGTACTTGGGCTCTTCGTCCTTCCGTGGGTCGAGGTCTTCGGAAAGACGGTAGTGGCGCATGAGCCAAGGCCCAGACGCCGTTGATTGCTATGCTAAAATTGTCTTGGCGCAAGAAGGCGTGGGCACTGCTTTTCCCTTATCCTTGTTGTGTGCATTCTTCCATTCTGTTGCATAACACTCTCTAGCGCTTACTTGGTCGCCTTTGACTGTTCTAATCCCGTTTTCTGTTGGAAATTTCATTAGGACAGGCCATGGATACATGCAGACCTGAAACTCTATGAGAAAAGGGCGTCCAAGGAAAGCGTTGTAGGGGAAATCAATGCCTATAACCATGAAAGTGAGGATTTGGACCCAGCTCCGACCCCCTCGCCTAGCTTCACAGGTAAATCGATCACTCCCACTGGGAAACTAGAATCCCCATTGAAGCCGTGGATCGTGGCGCAGCATGGCTTTAAGTCATTCGTTTCTAACCTCATTTGGTCATAAGCAACTTTGAAAATGATGTTGAATGAGCTTCCGGAATCGATTAACACCTTTCAGACAGAAGCGACACCGATCTAAGCTGTGATAACTAGTTGATCGGTTGTTGGGATTTCCACCCCGGTAGAATCTCTTTTGCGGAAAACGATGTCATCCCGCATGGTCTTTTGGAGCTTGGTTGGGGCGAATTTGTTGGGTGCGGAGCAAGTTTCATAAGTAGCATGCCTTATTGAACTAACATACTCTTGCATCTTTTGGAAGTTGTCCTGCATGGGATAAGGTCCGCCACATATGGTGTTGATTACGATCCCATGCCTTGGGTTAGACGGACCTGGAGCTAGTCTGGCGGCTGCTTGAGGTGCTGGTGCTTGAGGCTTTGAATTGGCTTTGGGAGGAAAAGGTTCTTGGACATATTGCTCCAGTCACTTCTCACATATGAGTTTTTCGATTGCGCCCCTGAGCTGGTGACACTCATTGGTATTGTGGCCGTATACGTCGTGGTATCGGTAGTACCTTCCAGTATTTTTCTCAAAGTTAGTTGATTCTCTAGCGCGTGGCTTCTTATATGGCAAAGTATTGCATGTCTCCAAGTAGATCGCTTCTAGATCCTCGTTTATCAGGGTGTATGTCTCGAAGGCTCGGTAAGGACCGGGCTTTCTTGGCTCAGTCGGGGCCTGATCATTGTTCCCGCCACCTTGCCTGCCATTGTTCGGTCTTTGCCTGTTGAGATTTGCCCCCTTGTTCTGATCAAAGGGCTCTCCTACTTGTTTTCTTCTGAGATTGTTATTTGTAGGGCCTGCTTGAGAGTCACTGAGGTGACTGGTGCCTGAGAGTCGGTTGCGTCTTGCCTCCTCTTGGCATAAGTACTGATCTGCCTTCTCATAGAAGGCGTCGAGGCTTTTTGGATGCTTCCGATTGATCCATGCCACGAATTCAGAAGTAGGGAGGACACCTTTGGCCAATTGAAAGAGTACGATGCTAGGGTCCGGATCCTCAGACCTCATCAAGGGCAGCGTTGAACCTATAGAGGTAGCTTTTGAGCGACTCGGCGGGCCCTTGGTATAAGTTGGAAAGGGTGAGGGAATTATTTGGAGTTGGTACATGCATTCTGAATTGCTTGACCAACTGCATCATTAACTGGCCGAAGTTATTAATGGAATCAAGAAGGAGGTGAGAGAACCATAACAAAGCAGTTCCTAATACGAAGACCGAGAAACACTTGCATTTGACGGCATCGTTTCCTCGGCATGAGTCCATTTGCCATTCATATCAATTTAGGAAGGTACAGGGGTCAGTAGTGCCGTCGTAGAGTGGCATTTGCAGTATGTTGAAGTGTCGCGACCATTCAGCTTCGTTTACCCTTCTTGTGAAGGGGTTACGCCTAATGTGCGCTTCCCAGGTGTAACACCCCATGTCCGTTAATGTCACTCACAAAGGGAATGCATTAACTTCCATGAAGCATTATAAGTAAATAGAACATAATATTACAAGACAGATACATAAAGTAGTACTTGAAAATTTTATAACTTTATTACAGCAGAAACAGAAGTAAGTTTGGTTACATCTTTCAAAACCATAATATCGGAATTCAAGTACATAAATATCAGTCTTGTACAAAAGCCTTCAAAGTACGTAATTTTAAAGCTATAATCCGCAACAGAAAATGCCATAAATAGGTAGAATCAAAGCCAAGCAATACTTCAAGCACTCTAGCACTTCAAGCAGAGAGAAATCTAAGTCAAGCTCTTACGTTTCCAACCTGAGTACCTGGGGGGAAACAGAAGAAAAGAGGTGAGACAAACTAGGTCATACATACGTCTGGTGAGTCCAGTGACTTTCAGCATATAAGCAGATAATAGTATCATGACATGTAAATAAAATTGGATGAGAGATAGCCATAATAGGAGTAGCAGGTTAACAGAAGAAATAGAATGATATAGGCTAAGCTAAGCTCCTTACTTAGTTTTCACTTCTCTACACTAATACTAGTATAACAGAATTAGGTGTTGTCCTACTATCTAAACAGAAAACAGAATGATCTCTTCAGAAACACGATGCTAGAAATGGGCCTTTACCACCCGAACAGAGGCAAACGGTACAGAAACAGAATCAGGAACGATATCAAAGGCAGAAACAGAATAATACTTACGGAAACAGAATATTAGAGTTAAGTGTACACTAGTTATGGGACTTTACCACCCCAACAGACGGTACCACATAGAAACAGGCAGGTGTTACCGCCCCAACAGAAACAGACGGTACCCCAACAGAAACAGACAGAACTAAGTATACCCTAAGTTCTATCCCAAGCGATCGACTCCCTAATACATAAATACCCCGTGTCGGCCCCACAGAAGGGTGTATCACTCCTTACAGTGGCAACCTATAGACACAAACCTATTTACGGATGTCACGGTGTCTTACATCCTCAAAGCAAACCGGATCCATGCACGCACATGACCCGGTTGGAATGCGCCGTCAACACCCCTCACCATTATCAGAGTGGACCTCTTACAATTAGTTCAGTAAGCATGCCCGAACCCCTCTTAGTGTTGGGTCAAAGTTTTGATACCAGAAAGGGTTACTGACTAATATGGGTCCCAAACAACAGATGCCACAAGTAATTATCCCTCCTAACCTTGTGTCCCCAGACTAAAAGATTTCAGATTAACTTGTTTACAGATTTCGGATGTACAAAGTTCAGATTAACTAGTTTTCAGATCAGACACACAAGTTAACAGGTTTTTGGACTAACGGATCAGATGTACAGATTAACAAGTTCTTAGACTAACGGATCAGATATACGGATTAACAGACTTACAGATTGTTTTACCTAACTTCGTATTGGACCTACAGATTCACGAAACGGGTTTATTAGATTCATCATTCCAGCTGTTTTAACCCTATCCACCCAACACATTTTAGGCATCATATTTATCTTAGATTTGCATTAATTAAATATTAATGCACAGACCTCTCACATTAGGTCGGTAGCTTGCGGCCGCTGAATGTGCCGGGCGGTTCCGGGCAGACTTCTGCCACAAGCCAGACCTAACCTCGTGTCTAAGCATCCTTATGCCTACGACCTATTACAGTAGACTGATAGTTTGCGGTTGCTGGTTAAGCCGGTTGGGTCCGGGCAGGTTTCCACCGCAAACTGAGTTTAACCTTGTGTCTCAGTATTCTTATTTGTAGCTAAAGTTTTCATTCATAGATTATGCCAATATCAGATTAATTATGCCAATTCAACAAATTAACTTCTTTACAAGTTACAGCAGATTATTCAAAGTTCCATTAACATGTTTTTCTCAATTTTAGATCGAGCCTACATATTACATACCCAAATCACAGTATTCAATTCCAACAGATCTAGCGGATTGGGCAATTTAATAGATTTAAACATATCCTAAAGTTCTATTGACATATCTTGCCTAATCATAAATAAAGCCTTATTTTACATGCTTAAATTATGGTCATAATTCTCAACATAACATATGCCCAAATTTAGTTAAATTTTCCACAATACAGAATATTCTCTAGAAGCCCCAAATCATGATATACAATATGAATTATGCCAATTTATAACCGTTGATTACCGCGTATGTCAAATATCCAAAAATCCAAATTAGGCGTATTCACATTAATAGTTATCCCTATTTTAATATAGGTTTTTCAGGCCTAAGTCACATATCCTTTTTCTTCCAAGTCATAGATCGTCATATAAAATATGACCCAAATCTAGCTCTTAAATTACAACATGTATTATGTCCTCAAAATCAGATCTTGAATTATAACATGCATTATGTCCCCAAATTACAAGTCATATGTTGTCATACATTAATTCTCCTTCTTCCAAATCATAACCGTCATATATACTATGCCTAGATCTAGATCTTAAATTATAACTTATGTTGTGTCCTCAATTCAGTCATAAATTAGTTATGTCCAATTATGCATCATTCAATATTTTCCCCAATTTAGCGTTCGCGTGTCAATCTCTTATGAGATTTGGCTCAGGCTCGTAGTAGCCTGGCTATAGAACAGAAGGAAGGAAGAGATACAGAACAGTTATAATAAGATAGATCTACATAGAAGAACAGATCTGATAAACAAGAATAAGATGGATCTACACAGAAAAACAGATCTGATAAACAAGAATAATATAGATCTCCAATTCAGATTTATACCCATGTCAAGACCATAATTAAATTTCATATCTGAAAATAACTGTACTCACAAATCGTGGTTTAAGAAAGAGAAGAACGATTCTGGGATCTGATTTTCTGGAGTTGATTTAGCTTTCCGTTGATGTAGGCATTGATTTGTTATCTTATCTTTGTCTTCTCTTTTGAATTGATTTATTAGGGTGGAGGCTAGGTCACTTTAGGTTTTAGGAGCATGGAGGCACTATTCCTCTTTGTTAATGAATTAGGGTTTAGGTTTAGCTATGTATATATAGATGTCTAGGATCGATTAGAACTCTTAGATTAACCCAGAAACCATCAGGACCACTCAGATGCCATATCAGCCCTTAGGGCGAATCGGGCCACGGGTTGACAGTCAAACACCCTAGATCGACCCCCAGTCGACCCAACGGGGCTTGGGTCGACTCCAAAAATGGTGCGGTTCGGCTATTCCCCCTCCCGATCACTGGTTTGAACTTTTTTGAATATTTATTTATTTAATTTTTTTATATATCTATATATATATATATATATATATTTCTCTCATATGCATACAAACTTCAAGGCTTAATAACATCTTCATAAGGTATCCGTTTTGTGCAAACCAAATGTCTGTCTTGACCCAAAATTTTGAAACGAACATAATAGCGCAACCCATTTCACTTAATTCTTCTTCTAAAAATTAAGTATACTTTAATTTGTGAATTTTAATGTTATAAAATTACGGGGTGTTACATTCTCTCCTCCTTAAAGGATTTCGTCCCCGAAATCTCCAAGTTAAGAGGAATGTATCCTACTATCCAATCATCCATCTACTCAACCATCATCCACAAGCATCCATTGTCCTTAAAAGGTTTCTAATGTCGTATGAACATATGCAGAGTGTGTGTATATGTTTCTTATCTAATGCAAAATCAGGCGGTCTACTGATCCAGTTAACCTCCTTAATGTGAATTATGTTAGTGCCATGAGTCCAATTATGTATGCAAGAAATCCTATTTGATACACATCATTTCTATATGAGTACATAACCATTCATCCAAATGCAACATCCATGTGATGAGTCAATCATTTTGCATCCACAAAAATTGATAAATGCACACACATCCATATGCAATATGAGAGTATTTTTGAGCCGATCTAGTGCCTAGTGTGTGTATATGCATCCACGAGCAACCACTAACAACCACTTGCATCCACTTGCAACCATCAAACATAACATGTCTCAGACATGTTCACACCATTAGTTTCTACCTAAAGGTCGAAGACTCGATCGATATGATTCAGCCGAGTGATAGAAGCAAGTATAATTAAAACAAAAGTTATGTTCCCATTAGACATCGGTTAAGAGAATAAATCCCTAAGTATCAACCCCAAAGATCGAAATCAACATCAGATTGACACCTAGAGAATTACTCCCATTAAACAATGTCAAAACTAGAAATATACTTCACGCTTCGAGTAAAAACCCCTATCCTTTTCAGAAATATTCATATACTTACAGCCTACTGGTACATATCAGATTATCAAATGATTCTTAGGAATCTAAGCATGATAAAACCCCACCATATCCTACAAAAACCAGAATGTATGCATCATAGTCAACTTAACGCTTAACACAGATACCTTCAAACCCCAACTTATCACGAATAGATGAGTCGTAACCCTTATGGGGTTTGAGACTATAGCGGGATCGGAAACAAGACTAGTATTAAAGTGCAGAGTCGTAATTACAGAATCAAAATGCCAGAATCAAAAAGAGTTTTAACTCAATAATCAGATAAGGAAATTAAACCTTCTACAGAAATTTTCCTATCTCTATCCTGTCCACCAGCCACGAGAGCATTCGCCTGCCCTCTAGAAGTAGGTTCTTCCCTCTGCCCTTGCCCTCGTTTCTTCGGGCAGTCCCTAGTGAAGTGTCCCATTTCTCCACAGTTGAAGCAAGCGCCCTTCCTCTTTCTGCAATCCTTGTTCAGATGAGTCAAGCTTCCACAAGTAAAGCACTTTTTCTCCTTCTTATCTTCAGACTTTTCATCCTTCTTTTGTATTTCCTTTTTGGGCCACACTTTCTTGTTTTGTGGTCCTTCGAGCTTTTCCTCTTTCTTCTCACTTTTGGCTTCCTCTTCATGCATTAATGCCATGTCAACCAATTTCTCGAAGGTAGCCCCCATAGGAATGTGTGTCATAGCCAACCCGTGTAGCGGTTCATTCAAACCTTTAACGAATCTCAGGGCCTTCTTATCAGGTGTGTTCATCAAGTCTAAGCCAAATCTCGCCAATTGGTTGAACTTGTTGACATACTCCTTTACTGATAAATTCCCTTGCTTCAATGCTAAGAACCTCCACATGTATAAATTCTCTTCTGCTCATAAGAGAAATTTCATCTCGAACCTATGCCTGAAATCCCTCCATGTCTCCACTGGACGCTCTCCATTCGTGACCTCCCACCAAAACGAGGCTTCGTCCTTCATTAACCAAGCAGCTAGTTAGACCTTCCTTCCGTATTCTATCTCGAAGATACCAAATAAATCTTCCACCTCCTTAAGCCAATTTCGAGCTTCAACAAACGTCTCTGACCCGTGAAAAGATTTCCCGCCCATCGCCCGAAAGTCCTTGCATATGTTCGAAAAAGTATCAACGCATGGAGGGGGAGGAGGAGGAGGAACGTCTGCTGGGCCTGCGGCGGTGGCCCAAGCCTCCAAATACCTTCAGAACCAAGTTGGTATTGGTATGCCCTCGGTATCTAGGGTACCCTAGACATGCTGAAAAGAAAAAGGGAAGAGATTCAAAACGGAAAATCGAAAGAAACATATACGGCTTTTGGGGATTATGTATTCCAAAATAAACTCTACTTTTGAAAATACTTCCTTTTTAAAACCTTTTTGAAAATAGTTTTCAAAAACTTTTATCTAATCTGGTAACCTTCAGCTCTGATACTAAGTGTAACACCCCATGTCTGTTAATGTCACTCACAAAGGGAATGCATTAACTTCCATGAAGCATTATAAGTAAACAGAACAAAATATTACAAGACAGATACATAAAGTAGTACTTAAAAATTTTATAATTTTATTACAACAGAAACAGAAGTAAGTTTGGTTACATCTTTCAAAACCACAATATCGGAATTCAAGTACATAAATATCAGTCTTGTACAAAAGCCTTCAGAGTACGTAATTTTAAAGCCATAATCCCCAACAGAAAATGCCATAAATAGGTAGAATCAAAGCCAAGTAATACTTCAAGCACTCTAGCACTTCAAGAAGAGAGAAATCTAAGTCAAGCTCTTACGTTCCCAACCTGAGTACCTGGGGGGAGGGACAGAAGAAAAGAGGCAAAACAAACTAGGTCAAACATACGTCTAGTGAGTCCAGTGACTTTCAGCATATAAGCAGATAACAGTATCATGACATGTAAATAAAACTGAATGAGAGATAGCTGTAACAGGAGTAGCAGGTTAATAGAAGAAACAGAATGATATCGGCTAAGCTAAGCTCCTTACTTAGTTTTCACTTCTCCACACTAATACTAGTCTAACAGAATTAGGTGTTGTCCTATTGTCTAAACAGAAAACAGAATGATCTCTTCAGAAACACGATGCTATAAATGGGCCTTTACCACTCGAACAGAGACAGACGGTACAGAAACAAAATCAGGAACGAAATCAGAGACAGAAACAGAATAATCCTTACGGAAACAGAATATTAGAGTTAGGTGTACACTAGTAATGGGCCTTTACCACCCCAACAGACGGTACCACATAGAAATAGACAGGTGTTACCACCCTAATAGAAACAAATGGTACCCCCAACAGAAACAGACAGAACTACGTATACCCTAAGTTCTACCCCAAGCGATCGACTCCCTAATACATAAATACCCTGTGTCGGCCCCATAGATGGGTGCATCACTCCCTAAAGTGGCAACCTATAGACACAGACCTATTTATGGATGTCACGGTGTCTTACATCCTCAGAGCAGACCGGATCCATGCACGCACATGACCCGGTTGGAATGCGCCATCAACACCCTTCACCATTATCAGAGTGAACCTCTTACAATTAGTTCAGTAAGCGTTCCTGGACCCCTCTTAGTGTTGGGTCAAAATTTTGATACCAGAAAGAGTTACTGACTAATATGGGTCCCAAACAACAGATGACACAAGTAATTATCCCTCCTAACCTTGTGTCCCCAGACTAACAGATTTCAGATTAACTTGTTTACAGATTTCAGATGTACAAAGTTCAGATTAACTAGTTTTCAGATCAGACATACAAGTTAACTGGTTTTCAGACTAACGGATCAGATGTACAGATTAACAAGTTCTCAGACTAATGGATCAGATGTACAAATTAACAAACTTACAGATTATTTTACCTAATTTTGTATTAGGCCTACAGATTCATGAAGCGGGTTTATTAGATTCATTAGTCCAGTTGTTTTAACCCTATCCACCTAACATGTTTTAGGCATCATATTTATCTTAGATTTGCATTAATTAAATATTAATGCACAGACCTCTCACATTAGGTCGGTAGCTTGCGGCCACTGGATGTGCCGGGCGGTTCCGGGCAGACTTCTGCCATAAGCCAGACCTAACCTTGTGTCTAAGCATCCTTATGCCTACGACCTCTCACATTAGACTGACAGTTTGCGGTTGCTGGTTAAGCCGGTTGGGTCCAGGCAGGCTTCCACCGCAAACTGAGTCTAACCTCGTGTCTCAGCATTCTTATTTGTAGCTAAATTTTCATTCACATATTATGCCAATATTTGATTAATTATGCAAATTCAACAAATTAACTTATTTACAAGTTACAGCAGATTATTCAAAGTTTCATTAACATGTTTTGCTCAATTTTAGATCGAGCCTACAGATTACATACCAAAATCACAGTATTCAATTCCAACAAATCTAGCGGATTGGACAATTTAATAGATTTAAACATATCCTAAAGTTCTATTAACATATCTAGCCTAATCATAAATTAAGCCTCATTTTACATGCCCAAATTATGGTCATAATTCTCAACATAACATATGCCCAAATTTAGTTAGATTTTCCACAATACAGAATATTCTCTAAAAGCCCCAAATCATGATATACAATATGAATTATGCCAATTTATAGCCGTTGATTACCGCGTATGTCAAATATCCAAAAATCCGAATTAGGCGTATTCACATTCATAGTTATCCCTATTTTAATATAGGTTTTTCTGGCCTAAGTCACATATCCTTTTTCTTCCAAGTCATAGATCGTCATATAAAATATGCCCCAAATCTAGCTCTTAAATTACAACATGTATTATGTCCTCAAAATCAGATCTTGAATTATAACATGCATTATGTCCCCAAATTACAAGTCATATGTTGTCATACATTAATTCTCCTTCTTCCAAATCATAAACCATCATATATAGTATGCCTAGATCTAGATCTTAAATTACAACTCATGTTGTGTTCTCAATTTAGTCATATCAGTTATGTCCAATTTTGCATCATTCAATATTTTCCCCAAATTTAGCGTTCGCGTGTCAATCTCTTATGAGATTTGGCTCAGGCTCATAGTAGCCTGGCTATAGAACAGAAGGAAGGAAGAGATACAGAATAGTTACAATAAGATAGATCTACACAAAAAAACAGATCTGATAAACAAGAATAAGATGGATCTACATAGAAAAACAGATCTTATAAACAAGAATAAGATAGATCTCCAATTCAGATTTATACCCATGTCAAGATCATAATTAAATTTCATATCTGAAAATAACTGTGCTCACAAATCGTGGTTTAAGAAAGAGAAGAACGATTATGGGATCTGATTTTCTGGAGTTGATTTAGCTTTCCGTTGATGTAGGCGTTGATTTGTTATCTCTATCTTCTCTTTTGAATTGATTGAATAGTGGAGGCTAGGTCACTTTAGGTTTTAGGAGCATGGAGGCACCATTCCTCTTTGTTAATGAATTAGGGTTTAGGTTTAGCTATGTATATATAGATGTCTATGATCGATTAGAGTTCTTAGATTAACCCAGAAACCATCAGGACCACTCGGATGCCATATCGGCCCTTAGGGCGAATCGGGCCACTGGTTGACAATCAAACACCTTGGATCAACCCCAGTCGACCCAGCGAGGCTCGGGTAGACTCCAAAAATGGTGCGGTTCGGCTATTCCCCCTCCCGATTCGTTGTTTTGAACTTTTTTGAATATTTATTTATTTAATTTTATATATATATATCTATATATATATATGTATATATATATATATATATTTCTCTCATATGCATACAAACTTCAAGGCTTAATAACATCTTCATAAGGTATCTGTTTTGTGCAAACCAATGTCTATCTTAACCCAAAATTTTGAAATGAACATAATAGTGCAACCCATTTCACTTAATTCTTCTTCTAAAAATTAGTATACTTTAATTTGTGAATTTTAATGTTATAAAATTACGGGGTGTTACATTAGGACTCGTGCACATTTCCGCGCATCTCCCTCATTATCCTTCAGACCATGTCGGGAAGGTAAGTTGGATGAGGGTCCGCCGTTGGGACCCATGGATTTTGGCAAGGTTCCGGAGTTCTGTTGCGAGGGAATCTTCTATGATGGATGTCCGGATCGTCTTTCTCCATGTCCGCGTCATCTATGATTGGGTCCTGGTGTGGACGGTGAGGTAGACCAGGGTGATGCGGTTCATGTTCAGGAGGAACGCGGGCCATTGGAATAGCGAGCCCATCATCTTGATTAGTGACCGTCGGGTTATGTCGAGGAAGAGGTTGGTTAGTAGGACCTGGTCCATCATTGATAATCATGCGAGAGTAGTCTCGGTACTGTGCCCCCTCGCTATATGTGACGGTAGTTCGGTCGCCATTCCCATTGCCGTTGGCGTAGCCATTGCCATTACCATTTTCGAGGGAATTGGTGCGGGCGGCGACGTTGTTGATGAGGCTAAACCTCCTCCTTTGATGTGGGCCCCTTGACACGGAAGAGGAAGATTCCAGGATAGTTGGTCGGGGTCAAGCGTTGTTCTGAGTTAGTTGAAGTCGAGCGACGATACTGACTCTCTTGAAGTTGTCGCATAAGGTCGATGTTATTCCTTAATGCTGATTAAGCTCGACTACCGTGCTCTCATATTTTTCATTAAGCACGCGGATTTGAGTTTGTGTTGCAGGCGCTTCGGGGTCCACAATAGGAGGGACGGTTTCATTAGTGGTCGGGATGTCCGCCGATTGAGGTTGTTGGGACGTATCGGCCTCGGCTGCGGTTGAAGAGCCAACCATTGCGTTCTTTGGTCACTTTGCCATCGTGAACAGACTTGACGGCAGGTTTAGCAAGGAACTTCAAGCTTGTCGGTGGTCGAGATGACAATGTGCGACAAAGGCGCAAAATCCGAGTTGTTCTCAGTGAAAGCACCAAATGTTGACGACAAAAATGTCGTAAACACCAAAGATTCCAATTACTAGGAATAATTAATTTGGTCGCATAGACAAGAGCAGGAATCAGTAAATAAAACAAGAGACTTATAGTGGTTCGGCCTCACGAGGGGCCTATGTCCACTTTGAAGCCTTGTTGGAATATTATTAATCACTCAAAGTTACAAGTGTGAGACCATCCCATTACATTCATCTTTATGCTAGATGATGTCATCATTCTCATATATGATGTCATAATTATCATATATTTAATATATTAAGAAAAGGACACTTTTTTCCTTCTTCTTCCTCAAATGTGAGATGCCATTAATGGAGCTCTCTAGAGGTCCCAAGGTCTCAAATTCCAACCCATTTCAAGTGTGAAGTCATGGGGTATTTATAGGAAAGGGAGTAGGTAGAAGTAGGTTGGAGTATGTAGAAATGGGGGACCACACCCAGAAATTCGCACCTGGAGCCTGCACATGCCAGAATTTCGCACTTGGAGCCTACGCATGCTGAAATTCGCACCTCAGCCTAGGATGCGAAATTTCGCACCTCGTGGGTGAGAAATTCTGCCCCTCGTTGGTGCGAAATTCCATACCTCATGGGTGCGAAATTCCGCACCTCGTTGGTGCGAAATTCCGCACCTCGTTGGTGCGAAATTCCGCACCTCATGGGTATGAGATTTCACACCTCGTGGGTGTGAAATTCACACCTCACGGAGGCGTGAAATTTGTGCCTCCTAGGGTGCGAAATTCGCACCCAACTGGGTGCATATTTTGCACCCCGCGTGCGAATTTTGCACCCTTGGGGGTGTGAAATTCGCACCTCCCGAGGGTACGAAGTTCGCTTCATGAGGTGCGTGAAGGCTGCATGAATAGGTGTTTAGGGTGCCACGAGGTCTCCATTGGCACAATCCCTCTTCATCATGTTTCCTTCGCTCCTAAGCATCCCTTTCGGCTTTAGTTCCATGTGATGCTTTGAGTCGAGCATGTCTTGTGTACTTTCGGGGACCGAACCAAAAAGTCGGTTAACATCAAGGTTATCTTTTATGTTTTTGGTAAAGAAACATAGCTTGAGTGTTGACATTAAACACAAATGACAAATCTTACTAACTGGCTACAATGATTATCCTGTCACGTACAAATTATACTACACATCTATGACTTGAAGTGATTCAGAAAAAGAGAAAGCTCCAGAAGTTGAAGGACAAAGATGACGGAGATAGGGAATGAAAAAACGATATTCTAAGCCAAATTTCCTGAAGTTTGCATATCTAGGAAGCAATAAAACTTGACCAACTATCAAGCCTATACCTAGGACACAATGAAACTTGTGGGTTAGCCTGAAAGTGCTGCAGAGATCAGCCAGACACTTGACCAGGGAAATAACCTATGACCCAACTGGAGATTATTATCATCATTTTCCCTTTTTTCGTGAGCTTGTCTAATAGTAATGGCAGGTTATACTATGGAGCTGATGCATATTTCTCCACAGGCAAGTTAATGATGGTAATCGTTTCAGCGATCTAATTACAGTAATTCCTCTACTTTACTTAGTGACGTTCTAACTTTAACTTGGTTCTTGATTTGAGTTTTCTTTAGAATCGAAAAAAAATAATTAGTCTTACAAATCAGTACCGTGAAAAATGAAAAAGGGTATTTCTATTGTTAACAACCCAATAAGGAAAACAATATTTGATACAAATGAGAAGTAAGAATGCACTAAAACACTTATGTATGCTGGTACATACATGGCTACCGACAACCTAGCAACAGCCAAGTTAGCATCAACCTTGATTCGATCAACACTGGATGCAACAACCACCTTTATATAATTATCCTTGCACTAATTTCAAATAGTGATACAGATAAATATATTTCTTTAGGTTCATTTTAACATCCAAAGAGAAATCCAAAAAATGGTTTTATGTGAAACCTGCATGATAAGTTCGAGCGCTCCAGGGAATCAAATCCCTGAGTTGGGTTTTTGCATACTTCAATAGCTAAAAAAACAATAAAAAATATAATATAATGCAAAAGATATGCAATTCATATGTTGTGCGTCATGTATGTGACCTTATCAAGAAGTATCTCGATAAATCTCTTTTTAATCTTTTCGGAATCAAAGTCTTTCACTCCTTTAGCTGATGCAACTCCTCCTAAGAAGTTTGCCTTTTCTGCTCAACTTAAAAGAAATGGTTTGTATAAAGAAGTAGGTATCAAAATTTCGAGTGCATTGTCTGAGATGATCAAATCTAACATTAAAAGGAATTTTGAAGTTATTGAGGAAGTTGATAAATGGGAGAGGAAAACATAAAAAGAAGGATAATGCAGCAAATACAAACATGTATATCGTATGCATTCCCAGAATTAGTAGAAAGATGGTTTTCCGTGATGTCGAATGCAAACTATTACTATCACAAGAAAAGGCCCATGGAATTAAGTCTTAATCAGACATACACAACTAAGTGATTAGGTACAACAATTATGATTGGCTAAGTCTAGAAGCTCTTTCCAAATTCACAAATCCTTCTTGACAAAACATCTAACATAAAACAATCAGGCTGGTTTCAAATAAAAAGGAAATCTTATCCCTTCAATTATGATTCTATTATTCTAGGTCCATATTAATCAATGTTCTAAAATTTCATCATACTAAATTAATTTATAAACGATTAAGCATATTAATCAAATAGGAAAAAAAATGAAAATAGTATAATCAATCAAGCAAAGGCATCAAAAGCATTACATAAAATAATCTAAAATTCGGTAGAATAGGTTCGTTTACGGGAATCCGTGGAGATTAGGGTTCTAGCATGCAAATAATGGAATTGAGCGAATGTGACAAACGATGAAGGGCGCGGAGAATTTGGTGGAGAAGAACAATGTAAAGAAATTCTTTTTGGTGAGGAAATTTTTTTTGGCGAAGGGAGAATAGCTGGAGAAGAACGTGAAAAATATTTTGTTTTTGGGAGAGAGGCAAAAGAATTTGGAGGGAGTGACAAAATTTTTAGTGGAATAGAGCAACCACAAATAAACAAAATGCATAAAATAAGTAAATATCCAGGTCTAATCAATAATAGTTTAGAATAATATGCTATCAAATGGCATTATTATTAATATTTTTTTGTAGTGTACTAAGTTCTCTCCATACAGAGAAGACGGTTATGAGTCCTCTATTCGCTCTATCAATTGCAAAGCTTTAACAATTGATTTACTACATCCACATGAGCAGATTGTATCGGCAACTAGTCCAAGTTGACGTTTTTGTAATTCAAGTGTACTTTAGTATAAAAACAATCAATAACATTTATTTCAGTTAACAAATAAAACAAACTTACAACACACATGAGTATCGACTTCTCCTCGGTTCTATTCGCAGGTTCAGTTATTCTTCTTGATGGATTTGCAACCACCGGATGAGAAGCTTGCTGATACCACTGTACATAGCTTTCCTCATAGGCCCAGGGTTTAACCACTTGTTTTGACGTTATACTTTCATTCAATAGGTGATTTTCCCATTCAGCCCAGACAAAATCCCCAACATTAAAGTAAGTGGCATTGAAACCTCTACTAGAGGACTTTTACTTCTTCTCGTTAAGCGTGAAGAGATTAGTGGGGATGGGTTGAAAAAAATCCAAACTGGCGTAGAAATCTCTAGGGTAAGTACAATTCTTCATTTTCAAAACAAATAACATGGTCATTATACAACGAACATTGCTGAAGTGGATACAACTCACATTTCTTTATAAAGCAATCCTATATAATTGCACTTCAAATCATCAATTCTTTCTCTTAGTGTGAACAAATATAATTCTAACTGCGAACTCTTTTTCTTTGCAAAGTAGAACGCGGATCTAGTTTCTCCGTCGGTTATACCAATAGCACAATTATGTCATCGAAGAACTGGGAAATGCTCAAATTTCCACACTTGCATTAAGGTAAATCATGTACACACATATAATAAGGCTACACTATTTACATATAGTTACAATACAATGGTAGCAAAAATTTTTTTTCGAATTTACATTTAGCAAGGTCATGCAACCAGTTATTTTATGAACATCGCTTCGAGTTGTTATACCAAGATTACGTAATAACCAAATCAAACATGCAATGGCCCAAAAATATGAATCCACCTCATTTAAATTCTTCAAACACTACAGAAAATGAACTGACACTTTATTCACGGATTTGCCGCAACAGACTAAACTACCAATTGTGTACAAAAGATATGTTATTGCATAATGCATCTTTCGTTCTTCAGTATCAGTCTCCTTTGAACCCTTAAACTTACTTCGTAACCATTCAAATCTATTTTTTTTTTATCGCTTCCTAGTACTTCAATAGCAGTTGGTCTATCAACACCAAAGCAGTCTTCAAGTTGTTTGTACACTTCTTCATAACCTATGCCCCTCGAGCCATCAAGAGAACCATTAAATGCTACTCCTTCCACTGGAAGTCCAGTTATGTGCACTACTTCATCAACGGTTATCACCAACTCGCCAAATGGAAGGTGAAATGTGTTTGTCCCCGGATAAAATCTTTCGACGAATGCATTGATTAAGACTTTGTTTAATGTCTCATGATCATGTAGCACTAGCTTATGGAATCCCGACTGAACTACAACCCCTTTAACAAAAGAACATTCTTTTCTATAATCCCACAATCGTTGCGTGCTAACATGAGTATGGACTCTCACCAGTTTGACTTCTCCTCGAGGTTTTTATACGGTATGTACATAAATATATTATATATTTATAAATAGATAACAGTACATAAATATAAATAAAATCAATGAAATAACATAAGAAAAACTTACAGTAGAGTTCCACATTTTATGAGCAATGTGATCTTTGAATGCAAACAACATTGTCCGTTCGTCTTCAGTGGTGGATGATTTCAGTTCTTTCCGCTTTTGCTTAGCTTTAATTGTACTTTTTTCTTTTCCACATGTTGCACCTATTTCTCTCCTACCCTTCCTTCCTTAGTGTCACGTTCCTCACTACTCTCCCATTCCCACTATTTTCAGACTTAGATTCTTCACAAGAAACTTGATTCATACGTCTCTTACCCTCTCGTACATGTGCAATTGTGGCATCCCCTTCTTTATCCGCTTCCTCCTCAAGTACATCGCATTGCAAAACATCAACATCTCCTTCTTCACTCTCACTATCATCTCCGTTTCTATATTCTCCATCATCATCTTCTTCATGCTCATTACCACTTCTGTTGCCTTCTTCTTTGTCGTCGTCTTCTTCAAGTTCACAACCAGCTTTGTTGCCCTCTTCTCTGTCGTTGTCTTATTCATGATCACTACCACCTTTGTTACCCTCTTCTCTGTCATCGTCTCGTTCATGATCACTACCACCTGTGTTTTCCTCCTCTCTATCATCATCTTCTTCATGTACGTCGACATCTGCTTCTTCCTGGCTACTATGATCACTACTTTTTTCATCTCCATCGGAACTACACCTTCTTGACCTCTTCTCTATCACTTGAACTGTGCTCAAAGTTATTGGCTTTAGATTCAATTACTTTCTTTTTCTTTTGCTCTTCCAATATGTGTTGCCTTTCCTTAGCAATTTTCTCAAAATTAGAAGCAGTAGGCGGTACATGACCAGACGTTGATGAAGTCGGGTTCTTGCAATCAGTCACGTAAACAATTTAGTAATGTGCCGTCAACAAACTGCAACAATATATAACCAACCTTTTTAGTAAAAGACGATACAGAGCCACCGCTTAAACATCATGTAAAACCCAATGTTTAATCCAAATTTCGACAACAAGTAACCTGATTTATAATACACAAAGACACTCCACTGTTGTATGCATACATACTTAAATCCTAAACCATAAAATCCTTTTTCAACCATAAGTTGACATCAATCAACCGTTTTTAATACCTATATTCGGCCAACACAAACCGAAACCAAATACAAAGCACTTTGAATAAATAAAAATTATATATGACAAACCGAAGCCGATTTTGAATGATACAAACGGTGACAAGATGCCGAATACTACAAGGGACAAGCTTTCATATTGCAAAAGATTAACCCACCCAAAAATGTTACCCACCAACCGTATTTTCTGCAAATCGAACAAAATCCCCTACCGTTTTGCCCTTTTTCCTAGCAATCCCTACCATACGCAAACCCATTGCTCATGATTAGTAATACCAAACCCCACCATATCTTACATCTGCTAATACCAAGTGAAATTAACTTTAACCTACTACAAACAAATCTCTTCGCCACGACTTGCTCTTTGGAAATGGACTCCGTAATATTCCCCTTAGTATGCTTGAATCACACCATGTTTAATGCCAAACCAGATAAGAACGTGAGCTTTGAAGAAGGGAAGATGTAACGACCCGTATTTTTATACGGTATAATAATTAATTTTATTTAATTATTTAAAATATAGTTTGATAATTTAAATTTTTTAAATTAAAATAACTATTGAATATTTAATTAAGGTAATAATTAAATAATATATTTAATTTTGAAATAATCAGAATTAGCTGAAATGGCAATATTGTGTGAACTGGACAATTCAAAATATATAATTCAGTTTAAAATTGAATTACGATAACGAATAGATTATATAAATGAAGTTTGAACGTAGAATTATAATATAATTATAGTCGAGCTCGAAATGGCGCGGTAGTTCGTTATTTGGGGATTCGAACTTCAATTGAATATACAGGGTCCGTTTTAAATCGGATTTCCGTTAAATAAGAAACGTTCGGAGCTGGTGAAGTATATTTTTCTAATGGAAGAGAAAAATCGGGATTTCATTGTGTAGATTTTGAGTTATTCCAAATAAAATTTTCAAATAGTCGCTATGGAATTCCTTTATAATTTATATCGATTTATTTATATTTTAAAAGGATTTAAATATAAATCGAATATCGATATAACTGGGAAATTGGAAATATCAAGTTATAAATCCAATTGGAGCTGTGTGATATTCTATTGTGAATATATACGATAATATAAATTTATTTATATTTAATTTAATTATTTTTAAGTATATAAATATTTAAAAAGGGTTATTTAGAGCTTTAAAAATAGCCAGTTTTGCAAACGACCTCCGTTTTCGACGAAACTAATTTTGTTGGATCCGTAATATTAAATTATTGTTAGATTCCAAGTTTCATGATTTTTAGAGTCAGTATATAGCCGTACGGATTTTTAATGTGAAAAACAGTCAATATTTTAATGGTTAAAAATACGATGTGTGAGCAAACGGAGTAGGAATTTCAACGAAACTAGTTTCGTTGGGTCCGTAATGTCAAACTATAGGTGCATGCCCATTTTCATGATTTTTGAATATCGTATGTGATCATAGGAATTTTTAAGAACAAATACAAGCAGCATTGTATTAAAAATAAATTAAATAATCAAATAAAATTATCCTATAAATACCCCTCATTCCACTCTAACCCTAAATCACTTCTCTGGTCAACCTAAAATTTTCTGTCGTTCGGAAACCTAATAATAAAAGAAAATTGATGTTTTTGAAAATCAAATACCAATCAAAAGAAAATTCTTTAAATCTCCAAACAAGTTTCTTTGTGATCCTCATAGCCTTCTCTTCACTCTCATACCCTTTTTAGCCCGTGCGATTCAGTTTTTGGGGTTATGAAAAAAACACAGTAAAACTAGGGATGAGATATTTCGGCTATTCGATGATCGTTGGGCAAAAAGGAGGTTATCCTCGAGTTCGTGATGTCGATTAGCACCTGGGTGCGATTGCCGACGGGTTTCTGTGTGTATTTTTATCGATGGTATACTGTACGTTGCTCGAGAAACCGCCTGACACAAGGAGGAAATGAGGTGCGAGTGTGTCCTTTCGATGACAAAGTGGAAGTGGTCGCAAAGAGAAGAACTTCGGTGGAAGTTTGAGTGAATTTCGTTTGAAAACATGAAGGGAAATGAAGCTTAAAGTTTCGAAAATGGCTGGGTTTTTCTTTTCGCTGCTGGTATTCTACGAAGTGAGGAAGAAGGGTATGCGGTCACGGGTTGAAGGTGATTGGGCTGGAGTCTGAATGTGTGAGACCCATTTAAATAAATGTTGAGTTAAATTAAATTTAAATAGTATATTTACATTAAATTATTGTATCTTCTCCATATGATATTAGAATTTAACGAAACAAGATCCGTTGGGATCGTATGGACAGGATCTACATGATGGAACTGACTAGGAGTGAATTGGAGCTCGTTACAATATATTGCAAAATAAATTGTCCATCTAAATCAAAGATAGTTAATCGTTATTTAACGATAACTGTCCGATGTGAGTAAAACTCACCAAACTCTATCAGCTTATATTTCTATAACATATTTTTAGAACTGATAAATGTTGATTGATTGTTGTGTGTTGACTGTTTGATTGAACTGCTAATTGATTGGTTGAAATTATAGACAACGATATATATATAGATCGTTAATCAAATATTAATTCTGTTTAGCAGAATATTTCATATTGAAATGAATTTGAGGTGAATTATATTGTGTAACATCTGTGGATGCAGGGAAACAGGTTGGAGGGATCCAACTGGATTCCTCAATATTTATAATACTGTTCTTTTCCTATATTGTAATATATGATGTGATATATAATATGTGTTGATTACGTGTGTTGAATGATATCGATCATTGTTATTTGGTATTTTAAATACCGTAAGAAATACTGGGAGGTAGAAAGGGGGATTTTTCAAAAGTTTTGAAAATAAATTATTTATATAAAATCAATGGATTTTATATATAAAAAGAAAAGGGTTTTATAAAAGAAAATAATTATAAAATCAAAGAATTATATAAAAGGAATATTTGTGAAAACAAATATAAAAGGAATATTTGTGAAAACGAATAGAAAAGGGAATGTTTTTAAAAACAAATAGAAAAGAAATATTTGTAAAACATTTACAAATAGAATAGAAAAGGAAATATTTGTGAAAACAAATATAAAAAGAAATATTTGTGAAAACAAATAGAAAAGGAAATATTCGTAAAACATTTACAAATAAAATTGAAAAGGAAATAAGGGTAAAACATTTATAAATAGATTATAAATGGAAATATTTATTTAGAAAATAAATAGATTATAAAAGGAAAATATTTATTTGTTAAATAAATAGAACTGAAAAGGAAATATTTATTGGTTAAATAAATAGAATAAAAGGAAATATTTATTTAGAAAACAAATGGAATTGAAAAGGAAATATTTATTTATAAAAATAAATAGAATTGAAAAGGAAATATTTGTTGAACAAATAGAATTGAACAGAAATATTTATTTGTTAAATAAATAGAGTTATAAAAGGAAATATTTATTTATGGAATAAATAGAGTTAAAAGAGTAATCGAATATAGTTTATTCGAACAAAGTTAAAAGAGTAATCGAATAGAGTTATTCGAAATAGAGTTAATTGATTAGAGTTAATCAAATAGAGTTATTCGATTAGAGTTAATTGAATTAAAGTTAATCGATTAGAGTTAATGGAGTAAGAATTAATCGATTAGAGTTAATCGAGTTAGAGTTAATCGATTAGAGTAAATCCAATTAGAGTTAATCGAATTAGAGTTAATCGATTAGAGTTAATCGAGTTAGAATTAATCAAATTAGAGTTAATCAATTAGAGTTAATCGAATTACAGTTAATCGATTAGAGTAAATTGAATTAGAGTTAATCGAGTTAGAATTAATCGAATTGGAGTTAATCGATTAGAGTTAATCGAATTAGAGTTAATCGAGTTAGAGTCAATTGAATAGAGTTTATCGAACAAGAGTTAGTCGAATATTAGTTATTTGAATTAGAGTTAATTGAATAGAGTTAATCGAACAAGAGTTAGTCGAATATTAGTTATTTGAATTAGAGTTAACTGAATTAGAGTTAGTCGGATTAGAGTTATTCGAATATAGTTATTCGAAAGAAGGTTATCGAATATTGTTTATTCGAAAGGAGTTAATCGAATATAGTTTATCCTAAAGGAGTTAATCGAATATTGGTTATTCGAAAGGAGTTAATCGAATATTGGTTATTCGAAGGGAGTTAATCGAATATAGTTTATTCGAAAAGGAGTTAATCAAATATTATTTATTCGAAAGGAGATAATCGAATATAGTTTATTCGAAAAGGAGTTAATTGAATATAGTTTATTCGAAAAGGAGTTAATCGAATATTGGTTATTCGAAAGGAGTTAATCAAATATAGTTTAATCGAATAGAGTTAATCGATTAGAATCAGAGTTAATCGAAAGGAGTTAATCGAATTAGAGTTAACCAAATAGAGTTAATTGAATTAGAGTTAATCAAATAGAGTTATTGATTAGAGTTAATCGAATACAGTTAATCGAAATAGAGTTAATCGATAGGAGTTAATCGAATAGAGTTAATTGAATTAGAGTTAGTCGAATATTAGTTATTCGAACAGAGTTAATCGAATATAGTTCATTCGAAGGAAAGAGTTATCGAATAGAGATTATTCGAAAAAGAGTTACATAAGGAAGTTTGTTAAAGGTTTAAAAGGTGAACCTTGTCTATTTCGAAGTTAGAAATGTTGTTCAGTTAAGGTCTGAGAGGTAGCAACTTGATTGGATTCGTTTTTAACTAAGGAATGGTTAAGGTTTGGTAGTGAAGGTAATGGTTTGAGTTGGCATAACAATCTTTTATTTAAACATCTGTTTAAATCCAAATGTAGGAGTTTTGGAAATGTTTTCCAAATAAGAATCAGGAATGTTTTCTGATATAGAAAATAAGAAATGGAAATGTTTTCCAATGTTAATAACGTATATTTTCTAAATTTAGAAAATAAGAAATGTTGATTATATAGAAAAATGAAATGAATAAATTAATGAACTAAAGAGATAAATGTTCAATGATGATTGATCGATATAAATTCCATCTGGAAATAATATCATTGTTTGTACACATGTTTTTCTTTGATAGTTAACTCACCGACTATCGAAGTTTTTGACCATTTTTCCGTTGACAATACGGAGAGGCCGGAATCAGATTCATTATCTGAAAACCACTCCGTATGGCATTAGCATTGTGAATCAAATATGATGGAGATAATTGAAGACAGAGTTATGCAAGAGCTGTTCTGGCGATCCTACGTAGAAATTGCCTAAGATGGATTTACAGAATAGTACTTTGGTTTGTCCAGTCCCAGGACAACCTGTATGGAAGAATGTCTAATAGAGTATATTTAGTAGATCGCGTAAGTTGATCTCTTCAAACGTATATACGTTTGGTGGCAAAGGAATTCATTTCTCTTAGCTGTATACCCATTGTATTTGTGGGGAAATCAATTTGTGATTTGGCGGGTATGACGATGTGACATTCAAAGTGAATAATTGCGTGATCTGCCAGAGATAAGCCTGGCCTCTAGCCTCACAACCAGGAAATGATGAAAAAATCGGGCAGGCAGCATGGCTATGTGGGTTGTTTCCATTAGGGTTTATTATCACCTATCTAGAGATATGCATTTCATTCTTTAATCTATTCGATGCTGTCCCATTCGTGAAACGGTTGCTGATCCCAACCGTTGGTGATATGCATTCAAGCGAAATGAGTGGTCGGTCATGTGTGGCCGGGTAGCAAGATGTTCTTGTTGAACCCAGTGTATTCCTCTCTAGAGGTACACTATCGGAAGGTGGTTCCATACCTTTTCATAGTTGGAAATCCATTATCCAATAAGTGCTCGCGATTTTGATTGTATACTATGTATGTATAACGTGAGATGAAAGCATTTCTGCTAGATGATTATTATATTGCGGTTGATAGACACTATTATAGTATCAATGAGTTTTGATAAAAAGATTATCGTTTCTTTCAAAATGATTTGAAAGTTAAATCAAATTGATTTGGGTTCTCATAAGGGAAAAACCCGTTCCGTTATACGGCGTGGTCTTATGAGATATCATTTAATTGCTCAAACTGTTTTAAATTGTTTTACTCACACAAGTCTCATGACTGACCCAGAGTTTATTTTGTTTTGTTTTCGCTAAACTCTTGGGTACCCAATTTTGTACGAGCAGTCAAGTAGTCAGGATTTTACAGATATACTTGGAGAGATTGGAGCAGTAGGCTTCAGGAATATATAGCTATTGTTTATTTCCGTTGTGTTATGAGTGTTATACTCTGAAAATGTTACTGTATACATATACTTATTTTATTTCAAAGTTACGTATCTATTATATATTGTTCGTTCCGCTGTGAGATTCGTGTTTACTCTGATGTTGTATGTTCTTCTTCTTCTATTCTAAGTTTCTATCTTATCTATTCTCACCCTCTGTTTTCTTTCTATTAGTTTTCTGGTTTCTAGTGCAATTTGTGTTGGACTTGTGTTATTGGGTCAGCTCAAATTGTACCGAAATTTCGGGACACTACAGTTGGTATCAGAGCTGAAGGTTAAGTTATTACCATGGCTCTATGGCGTGACTCAATAGAGATGGGGTTAGTAATACTCTAGATTGAGTTTGAGTGTATATATATGAGCACGTATTTGTTATTGATATAAAAATTGTTTTATATTGTGGTGATTTATTGGTTGAGTTGTTTATGGGTTCTGGTCGATCAGTTTGATCCACTGTATCGGTAGGAGTTTATAAACACTCGAATACGATGGGTTGACACGATATGTTTAGAAAAGAGGGTAAATGAAAATAAGTTTACCCGAAGTATATTTTGATATAGAGAAGATATATATATTGGAATTATAATATATTGGTTGTTATTATAATCGAGTAAGATTATAAATTAAATGGTTATGTAAATAACCAATCAGAATTCATATAAGTGTAATATATGGAATCAAATGAATTAAATCAGAATTGAAATTAAAACCCTGGAGATTTGGAAATGTGTTTGTAGATGGATTTGAATTAAATATATGAGAATTTCAAATTCTTGGGAGATTTTAAATTGTTTTACAAGTATTGTGAATGATATTTTGAAATTATTTCAAAGTGGAAGTGTGTAGAAATGGTTTTGAAAAGTGATATAGTATTGAACTCACTTCGATCGCTAGGAAATAAACTTCGATGATGAAGTCGACCATCATCGGTGTTCATTTTCGAGTTGTAAGTGATGGATTACTACCAAAGATTTTGTTTTTGAATTGTTTTGAGGAAAACAAGTTGTTTGGATCCTTAAAAGAATAGTTTGATTTTTGAGAAAAACAAATCTGTTTAAAACTCCGAGGAAAATGACTGTTTGAATTAAAAACAAATTGAATAGAAATTTGTGGAGATAAACTGGAATTGAAACCAGTTAAGTGGAAATTGAATTGTAATAGAAATATCAAATAAAATTGGATTGGGAGATGTCTGGACTTATGTTGAATTGATAAGTTAAGTATTGGATTTGAGAATGAAATTTGGTTTGGATATAAGTGAATAGCTGTGTTGAACAGATATTGGTTGAAAATGGGTTGAGATGACATTGGTATATGCTAAATTAACAACAGATGGAAAGGATATATTGATATGCCTGACAAAAAGGTACAAGTTCATATTTCATATGGTATGAGATTTTTATGAGCCGATTTGGCAAGCCGTTTGGCTGTTTGATTTTCTTTTGGGTTGGAGATGGCCCAGAGAGGCGAGTTGTAGTTGTACCGAAGGACCAATACAAAGGAGGTGCTGACGAAATTTTTCGAAAATTTCGGGTGTTAGAAAATTTTCAAGATTTTTGAAAATATTCGGTAATAGAAATAAATTAGTATTTAATTGAAATTAAATCGGTTCAATTGAAATTGAAGTTAAGATGTAACAAATAATTTTTAATCCGGTTAATAGAGTTTGTTTTCTACCTTAGCAATTTCGAGGACGAAATTATTTTAAGGGGGAAAGAATGTAACGACCCGTATTTTTATACGGTATAATAATTAATTTTATTTAATTGTTTAAAATATGGTTTGATAATTTAAATGGTTTAAATTAAAATAACTATTGAATATTTAATTAAGGTAATAATTTAATAATATATTTAATTCTGAAATAATCAGAATTAGCTGAAATGGCAATATTGTGTGAACTAGACAATTCAAAATATATAATTCAGTTTAAAATTGAATTACGATAACGAATAGATTATATAAACGAAGTTTGAGCATAGAATTATAATATAATTATAATCGAGCTCGAAATGGCACGGCAGTTCGTTATTTGGCGATTCGAACTTCAATTGAATATACATGGTCCGTTTTAAATCGGATTTCCGTGAAATAAGAAACGTTCGGAGCTGGTGAAGTATATTTTTCTAATGGAAGAGAAAAATCGGGATTTCATTGTGTAGATTTTGAGTTATGTCCAAATCAAATTTTCAAATAGTCGCTATGGAATTCCTTTATAGTTTATATTGATTTATTTGTATTTAAAAGGATTTAAATATAAATTGAATATCGATATAACTGGGAAATTGGAAATATCAAGTAATAAATCCAATTGAAGCTGTGTGATATTCTATTGTGAATATATAAGATAATATAAATTTATTTATATCTAATTTAATTATTTTTAAATATGTAAATATTTAAAAAGGGTTATTTAGAGCTTTAAAAATAGCCAGTTTTGCAAACGACCTCCATTTTCGACGAAACTAATTTTGTTGGATCTGTAATATTAAATTATTGTTAGATTCCAAGTTTCGTGATTTTTAGAGTCAGTATGTGGCCGTATGGATTTTTAATGTGAAAAACAGTCGATATTTTAACGGTTAAAAATACGCTGTGTGAGCAAACGGAGTCGTAGTTTCGACGAAACAAGTTTCGCTGGGTCCGTGAGGTAAAAATGTAGGTGCATGCCCATTTTCATGATTTTTGAATATCGTACGTGATCACAGGAATTTTTAAGAAAAAATACAAGCAATGTTGTATTAAAAATAAATTAAATAATCACATAAAATTATCCTATAAATACCCTTCATTCCACTCTAACCCTAAATCACTTGTAACGACCCGGATTTTGCCCGACCCCAATCGATCGCAAGACCTGATCAAGACCGTTCAAAACCCGCATACATTAACTTTGGGCATACAATACATCAGAACAACAACACAGACTTTTATAACATCAATAGTAAATGTTACATCAGAGTACATAATATATCAGAGTACATCGGAATAAAATTACAGCGGAAGATACATTTACAATAAATTACAATATATTAATACATTGCAGCGGAACTAATCTCAGCGGAAGGCCATCAATATTCTGGACCCAGCTTCAGGCTTCAATCCAGGATCCTGCTTAACTATATCTGCAAAAAGCTACACGACTGCCCGTGTGGAAAGAGGGCACCCGAGTTTGCAAAGTGAAACAAACTACAGGTCATTCGTGGGACTGGTGTGAGAATTCTATACTTAACTTATCTAATAAGTAGGCTAACCACAGGACCACGCCACTAACGTGGAACGGGTTTACTCCATTGGATTGCCAGTGCATAAATAAAGTAAATCATCAAATAACGCAATGCTTTTTAGAAAAATGAAACCATTATAAGACCCAGGTCCCATCACACAATGCAACGCAAACCGGAGGATAGGGTTTTACCTTATAATGGTCAAAAGATGCTTGATACGTAAAAACGATATTATTAGTGTGTATACATATATTTAAAACATTTCAAATATAATATCAATCCTAGACGGCATAGATACCGTCTACTATGTCTCCATACTAGTTATACAATCAAAACCGCAAGGGGCGTATTGGAAATTGAGTTTCCATCAGGAGTCAAGGCTAGGGAGGAGCTCCTGACCGATTCGAGACACTCTAGCAATGTCTTCCTACCTTCTAATGTTTTATATTACAACAAAAATATAATATTTATTGTCTTCACTTTTCTAATATTTCATATTACAATAAAAATATAAATTTTTCCATCCTTATATTACATTACAAAGAAATGTAATCCTTTCTTTTCTTATGTTTAATTTCTAATATGACATAATTTAACACAAAGGGTATTTTTATTCTACATCTCTAACACGACAAGCTTGACATTTTTATACTAATACAACATGTATAACATAAATGGTAAATGTATGTTCTATCGTAAATGACATAATATAACTCCTAACATAATTGACAAAATTTGTGCTAACATGAATGACATATAAAAATAAATTTTATATATTCACATTCTTCTATGAATACTAATGACATATGAAAGGATATTTCTATTTGTTTACGTTTTCTATGCAGTTTAATTATCATATAAATGTATAATTAACATGTTCACATTTTTCTATATATCCTAGTATCAAAATAAAGAACATTTATTTGTTTTCATCCAATGTATAATCACAAAACGACATTTTTGATTTTTTTCCCCCGTTATTATTTAAATAAATTATTTTAAATAGCCAAAACTCATTAAAATAACTTAAAATAAATTTTAAATTGTCCCGAAAATTCAGGGTTGTTACATCACTTCTCTGGTCAGCCTAAAATCTTCCGCCGTCTGGAAACCTAATAACAAAAGAAAATCGATGGCTTTGAAAACCAAATACAAATCATAAGAAAATTCTTTAAATCTCCAAACAAGTTTCTTTGTAATCCTCATAGCCTTCTCTTCACTCTCATACCCTTTTTAGCCGGTGCGATTCAGTTTTTAGGGTTATGAAAAAAACACAGTAAAACTAGGGCTGAGATATTTCGGCTATTCGATGATCGTTGGGCAAAAAGGAGGTTATCCTCGAGTTCGTGATGTCGATTAGCACCTAGGTGCGATTACCGACGGGTTTCTGTGTGTATTTTTGTTGATGGTATATTGTACGGTGCTTGAGGAACCGCTTGACGCAAGGAGGAGATGAGATGCGAGTGTGTCCTTTCGGTGACAAAGTGGAAGTGGTCGCGAAGAGAAGAACTTCGGTGGAAGTTTGAGTGAATTTTGTTTGAAAACATGGAGGGAAATGGAGCTCAAAGTTTCGAAAATGGCTGGGTCTTTCTTTTCGCTGCTGGTATTCTACGGAGTGAGGAAGAAGGGTATGCGGTCACGGGTTGAAGGTGATTGGGCTGAAGTCTGAACGTGTGGGGCCCATTTAAATAAATGTTGAGTTAAATTAAATTTAAATAGTATGTTTACATTAAATTATTGTATCTTCTCAGTATGATACCAGAATTTAAAAAACAAGATCCGTTGGGATCGTATGGACGAGATCTACACGATGGAACTGACTGGGAGTGAATTGGAGATCGTTACAATTTATTACGAAATAAATTGTCCGTCTGAATCAAAGATAGATAATCGTTATTTAACGATAACTGTCCAATGTGAGTAAAACTCACCAAACTCTATCAGTTTATATTTCTATAACGTATTTTTAGAACTGATAAATGTTGATTGATTGTTGTGTGTTTACTGTTTGATTGAACTGCTAATTGATTGGTTGAAATTATAGATAATGATATATATAAATCCTTAATCAACTATTGATTCTGTTTAGAAGGATATTTCATAATGAAATGAAATTGTGGTGTGTAACATCTGTGGATGTAGGGAAACAGGTTGGAGGGATCCAACTGGATTCCTCAATATTTATAATACTGTTTTTTTTTTTCATATATTGTAATATATGATGTGATATATAATCTGTGTTGATTACGTGTGTTGAATGATATCAATCATTGTTATTTGGTATTTTGAATACCGTAAGAAATACTGGGATGTAGAAAGGGGGATTTTTTCAAAAGTGTATTTTGAAAATAAATTATTTATACAAAATCAATGGATTTTGTATATAAAAAGAAAAGGGTTTTATAAAAGAAAATAATTATAAAATCAAAGAATTATATAAAAGGAATATTTGTGAAAACAAATATAAAAGTAATATTTGTGAAAACGAATAGAAAAGGGAATATTTGTGAAAACAAATAGAAAAGAAATATTTGTAAAACATTTACAAATAGAATAGAAAAGGAAATATTTGTGAAAACAAATATAAAAATAAATATTTGTGAAAACATATAGAAAAGGAAATATTTGTAAAACATTTACAAATAGAATTGAAAAGGAAATAAGGGTAAAACATTTATAAATAGATTATAAATGGAAATATTTATTTAGAAAATAAATAGATTATAAAAGGAAAATATTTAACTCCTCCTGTGTAGTTTTCTATGCAGCCTGTCCCAAGCCAGGGTAAAGGAGGAGGGTTGTGATAGGCTTGGCGAGCCAACGTAAAAACTTAGCCACTCTTATGGATATGGAACCTTACGATATATCGTTGGGGCGTAACCCTCTTAGCGACGCGCTATATCGAGGCTCGGATATGGTGTTAAATATGCAAGGGCTGGGCCGCCATTCTCTTAGTGGCGTGCTACACCGACGCCCCGGTGTGGTGATAAGTGAGCAAGGGTCCTCGCATTTTTCTCGGCGGATGCGAGGGGCAAGGAAGCTAGTCGACGATAATAGGGTTCGGTTAGGTAGTTGGAATGTAGGGTCCTTAACAGGAAAATTAAGAGAGATAGTGGATACTATGATTAGGAGACGGGTTAACATCTTGTGCGTTCAAGAGACTAAATGGGTGGGTCAGAAGACGAAGGAGGTGGAGAACACTGGCTTCAAATTGTGGTACACGGGAGAAGTACGTAACAAGAATGGGGTGGGCATTTTGATTGACAAGAACCTTCAGAACAATGTGGTTGACGTCAGAAGACGAGGGGATAGGATCATCCTAGTTAAGCTAGTATTTGGCGAGACAGTTCTGAATGTCATTAGCGCATATGCCCCACAGGTAGGTCTAAGTGAAGAAGCCAAAAGGAAGTTCTGGGAAGACTTGGATGTCATGGTTAGGAATGTGCATAGTAGCGAGAAACTTTTTATAGGAGGAGACTTCAATGGCCATGTTGGCTCATCTAGCGGGGGTTTTGAGCGAGTGCATGGTGGTTTTGGATTTGGCAGTAGGAACCAAGAGGGTGAAGATATTTTGAATTTTGCTCTCTCTTTTGATCTCATGATTGCTAATACCTTCCTTAGAAAGAGGCAATCACATCTGATCACCTTCAGTAGTGGCCAACAGGCTAGCCAGATTGACTTTGTCCTAACTAGAAGAGATGGTAAACGAGATTGTGTTGATTGCAAGGTCATACCTGGAGAATGTGTCGTCTCACAACACCAGCTGTTGGTATGCGTGTTTCGTCTTCGGGTGGTGAAGGATAAGAGAACGAAGATTAGCAGGACGAAATGGTGGAAACTCAAAGGAGATGCTTCACAGGTGTTTAAAGATAGAGTGATGGGAGAAGGAGCTTGGAATATGGAAGGAGAAGCAAATGTCATGTGGAATGCGATGGCAACTTGCATTCGGAGAGTCGCCACTGAGGTATTTGGGATAACAAGAGGAAGCACGCGAGAACCCAAGGATTCATGGTGGTGGAATGACGAGGTGCAAAAGGCTATCAAAGAGAAGAAGGAATGCTACAAACGCATGTACCATCATAGAAGCGAAGAGAACATGCACAGGTACAAAGTGGCAAAGAAGACTGCAAAGAGAGCAGTGAGTGAAGCAAGGGGACGAGCGTACGAAGATTTGTATCAAAGGCTAAGTACAAAGGAGGGCGAAAAAGACGTTTACAGAATAGCTAGGCTACGCGAGAGGAGGACAAGGGACTTTAATCAGGTTAAATGCATTAAGGATGAGAATGATAGACTTTTGGTGAAGGAAGATGAGATAAAGAATAGGTGGAGAGAATACTTTGATAAGCTTTTCAACGAAGAAAGTGATAGCTCTTCGATCGAGTTGGAAGACTTAGCCGATAGCACCAATAGACATTCTGTGCGGAGATTTCAAGAAGCTGAGGTAAAGGGGGCGTTGAAACGTATGAAATCAGGCAAGTCGGTAGGGCCTGATGATATTCCTATTGAGGTGTGGAGATGCTTTGGAGATGCAGGGATAAGATGGCTAACTAAGTTGTTCAACAATATTTTCAAATCAAACAAAATGCCAGTTGAGTGGAGGAGAAGCATTTTAGTTCCAATCTTCAAGAATAAAGGAGATATTCAAAGTTGCACAAACTATAGAGGAATTGAGCTTATGAGTCATACAATGAAGCTTTGGGAGAGAGTTTGCGAGCAGCGTTTGAGGAGGTTGACAAGTGTCTCTAGGAATCAATTTGGTTTTATGCCGGGAAGGTCAACCACTGAGGCGATTTTCTTGATTAGGCAACTTATGGAGAGATACAGGGAGCAAAAGAAAGATCTCCACATGGTTTTTATTGACCTGGAGAAAGCTTATGACAGAGTACCGAGGAGGGTTATGTGGTGGGCGTTAGAAAGGAAGAGAGTACCATCAAAGTATATTACCCTTATTAAGGATATGTACGAGGGGGTTGTGACTAGTGTTAGGGCATACGATGGTGAGACCAGAGACTTTCCAATTAACATAGGGTTACATAAAGGTTCGGCTTTGAGCCCCTATATCTTTGCATTAGTGATGGATGAAATCACAAAAGATATACAAAGGGAGATTCCCTTGTGTATGCTCTTTGCCGATGATGTTGTGCTGATTGATGAAAGTAGAATAGGGGCTAATCGACAACTGGAGTTGTGGAGGGAGACCTTGGAATCAAAGGGTTTCAGGCTTAGCAGAACTAAAACAGAGTATATGAAGTGTGAGTTTAGCAGTGTCAGGTCAGACGACGGAGATGTTACCCTGGCCGGTAGAGTAGTACCCAAGAAGGAATCGTTTCGATATTTAGGATCTATGTTGCAGTTTGATGGAGAGATGGATAAGGATGTTAGTTTTAGAATTCAAGCAGGATGGGTGAAATGGCGACTAGCATCTGGCATTCTCTGTGATCGGAAGATTCCTCAGAAGCTTAAAGGAAAGTTCTATAGGACAGTAATCAGACCTGCAATGTTATATGGTGCAAAATGTTGGCCTACTAAGAGGCAACACGTCCAGAAGATAAGTACAACAGAGATGTGAATGCTGCGTTGGAGCTGTGGGCATACCAGACGAGATCGGATTAGAAATGAGGATATTCGGGAAAAACTTGGAGTTGCACCTATTGAAGAGAAGTTAGTCCAATACCGCTTGAGATGGTTTGGACATATCCAACGTAGACCATACGATGCACCTGTACGCGCTGGAATTCTAGGTCGCGCCGAAGGCCCAAAGAGAGGTAGAGGTCGACCTAAAATGACATGGGAGGAGATAATAAAGAGAGATTTAAGTAACTGGAGTTTATCGGAAGAGCTGGTAGTTGATAGGAGTGCATGGAAATTGGCAATCCATGTACCAGAACCATAGTGTTTTTTTTTTCACGTTTACTGAACCTTTTTACTTTTTATTTACTATTTTAGAATTTATTTCACTTTTATTGAACATTTTTACTTATTATTATTATTATTTAAAAAAAAACCTTTATCGGACGACTTTTTATTTGCTTGGTTATTTTAAACCCTTTTTATATATATATATATATATTATCATCATTATTAATTTTATTTTATTTTAATTCTGGGTTCCATATCTAGCCAACCCCAACTTGTTTGGGATATATGGCTTTGTTGTTGTTGTTGTATAAAAGGAAAATATTTATTTGTTAAATAAATAGAATTGAAAAGGAAATATTTATTGGTTAAATAAATAGAATAAAAGGAAATATTTTTTTAGAAAATAAATAGAATTGAAAAGGAAATATTTATTGAATAAATAGAATTGAAAAGAAATATTTATTTGTTAAATAAATAGAGTTATAAAAGAAAATATTTATTTATGGAATAAATAGAGTTAAAAGAGAAATCGAATATAGTTTATTCGAACAGAGTTAAAAGAGTAATCGAATAGAGTTATTCGAAATAGAATTAATTGATTAGAGTTAATCAAATAGAGTTATTCGATTAGAGTTAATCGAATTAAAGTTAATCGATTAGAGTTAATCGAGTTAGAATTAATCGATTAGAGTTAATCGAGTTTGAGTTAATCGATTAGAGTAAATCGAATTAGAGTTAATCGAAATAGAGTTAATCGATTAGAGTTAATCGAGTTAGAATTAATCGAATTGAAGTTAATCGATTAGAGTTAATCGAATTAGAGTTAATCGATTAGAGTAAATCGAACTAGAGTTAATCGATTAGAGTTAATCGAGTTAGAATTAATCGAATTGGAGTTAATCGATTAGAGTTAATCGAATTAGAGTTAATCGATTAGAGTTAATCGAGTTAGAGTTAATTGAATAGAGTTAATTGAACAAGAGTTAGTTGAATATTAGTTATTTGAATTAGAGTTAATTGAATAGAGTTAATCGAATAAGAGTTAGTCGAATATTAGTTATTTGAATTAGAGTTAATTGAATTAGAGTTAGTCGGATTAGAGTTATTCGATATAGTTATTCGAAAGAAGGTTATCGAATATAGTTTATTCGAAAGGAGTTAATCGAATATAGTTTATTCGAAAGGAGTTAATCGAATATTGGTTATTTGAAAGGATTTAATCAAATATTGGTTATTCGAAGGAAGCTAATCGAATATAGTTTATTTGAAAAGGAGTTAATCGAATATTGGTTATTCAAAAGGAGTTAATCGAATATAGTTTATTCGAAAAGGAGTTAATCGAATATAGTTTATTCGAAAAGGAGTTAATCGAATATTGGTTATTCGAAGGGAATTAATCGAATATAGTTTAATCGAATAGAGTTAATCGATTAGAATCAGAGTTAATCGAAAGGAGTTAATCAAATTAGAGTTAATCAAATAGAGTTAGTCGAAATAGAGTTAATCAAATAGAGTTATTGATTAGAGTTAATCGAATATAGTTAATCGAAATAGACTTAATCGATAGGAGTTAATCGAATAGAGTTAATTGAATTAGAGTTAGTCGAACATTAGTTATTCGAATAGAGTTAATCGAATATAGTTCATTCGAAGGAAAGAGTTATCGAATAGAGATTATTCGAAAAAGAGTTACATAAGGAAGTTTGTTAAAGGTTTAAAAGGTGAACCTTGTCTATTTCAAAGTTAGAAATGTTGTTCAGTTAAGGTCTGAGAGGTAGTTATACCCCAACTTGATTGGCTTCGTTTTTAACTAAGGAATGGTTAAGGTTCGGTAATGAAGGTAATGGTTTGAGTTGGATAGCGATGTTTTATTTAAACATCTGTTTAAATCCAAATGTAATAGTTTTGGAAATGTTTTCCAAATAAGAATCAGGAATGTTTTCTGATATAGAAAATAAGAAATGGAAATGTTTTCCAATGTTAATAATGTATATTTTCTAAATTTAGAAAATAAGAAATGTTGAATATATGGAAACAGGAAATGAATAAATTAATGAACTAAAGAGATAAATGTTCAATGATGATTGATCGATATAAATTCCAACTGGAAATAATACCGTTGTTTGTACACATGTTTTTCTTTGATAGTTAACTCACCGACTATCGAAGTTTTTGACCATTTCTCCGTTGTCAATACGGAGAGACCGGGATCAGATTCGTTATCTGACAACCACTCCGTATGGCATTAGCGTTGTGAATCAAATATGATGGAGATAATTGAAGACGGAGTTATGCAAGGGTTGTTCTGGTGATCCTAGGTAGAAATTGCCTAAGATGGATTTATAGAACAGTACCTTCGGTTTGTCAAGTCCCAGGACAACCTGTATGGAAGAATGTCTGACAGAATATATTTAAAAGATCGCGTAAGTTGATCTCTTCAAACGTATATACGTTTGGTGGCGGTGGAATTCGTTTCTCTTAGTTGTATACCCGTTGTATTTTTGGGGAAATCAATTTGTGATTTGGCGAGTATGACGATGTGACATTCAAAGTGAATAATTGTGTGATCTGCCAGAGATAAGCGTGGCCTCCAGCCTCACAACCGGGAAATGACAAAAATCGGGTAGGCAGCATGGCTATGTGGGTTGCTTCCATTAGGGTGTATTATCACCTATCTAGAGATATTCATTTCATTCTTTAATCTATTCGATGCTGTCCCATTCAGGAAACAGTTGTTGATCCCAACCGTTGGTGATATACATTCGATACACTCAAGCGAAATGAGTGGTCGATCGGTCATGTGTGGCTGGGTTGTAAGATGTTCTTGTTGAACCCAGTGTATTCCTCTCTAGAGGTACATTATCGGAAGGTGGTTCCATACCTTGTCATAGTTGGAAATTCATTATCCAATAAGTGCTCACGATTTTGATTGTATACTATGTATGTAGAACGTGAGATGAAAGCGTTTCCGCTAGATGATTATTATATTGTGGTTGATAGACACTATTATAATATCAATGAGTTTTGTTAAAAAGATTATCATTTCTTTCAAAATGATTTGAAAATTAAATCAAATTGATTTGGATTCTCATAAGGGAAAAACCCGTTCCGTTATATGGTGTGGTCTTATGAGATATCGTTTAATTGCTCAAACTATTTTAAATTGTTTTACTCACACCAGTCTCATGACTGGCCCAGAGTTTATTTTGGTTTGTTTTCCCTAAACTCTTGGGTGCCCAATTTTGTACGGGCAGTCAAGTAGTCAGGATTTTACAGATATACTTGGAGAGCTTGGAGCTGGAGGCTTCAGGAATATATGGCTATTGTTTATTTCCGCTGTGTTGTAAGTGTTATACTCTGAAAATGTTAATGTATACATATTCTGATTTTATTTCAAAGTTATGTATCTATTATATAATGTTTGTTCCGCTGTGACATTCATGTTTACTCTGATGTTGTATGTTCTTCTTCTTCTTCTATAACAAGTTTCTATCTTATCTATTCTCACCCTCTGTTTTCTTTCTTTTAGGTTTCTAGTGCAATTTGGGTTGGACTTGTGTTATTGGGTCAGCTCAAATTGTACTGAAATTTCGGGACACTACAGAAGATGGATTTTTTTAGGGAGGCACGAATGGAATAGAGAGCGCGAGCTTTGAAAATCATGAGTGGATTCAAAAACTAAACGTTACAGCAGGGATATTTGTGTCCCTTAAAATTATAACTCGTGTTGCCCTTTAACATAAAAATATTTAACATGTATGTACTTAAAATTTGTCACCCCTTAACCAAAAAGGGAGTGTCAATAGCAATACCCTTTTCCTTTAACATTTTTACCCCATCAATATAGGGTTTTAGGATCTGGATCCGAATTCGGATTTTGTAATTTTCTTTTCGGGTCTAAAAGGTGAAAACATAAGATAACATGCTTTGCAGTTGGCAAACAATTATTCCTATTCTGACTTTCAAAACCAAACAGTTCTCCATTGACATGTAAAATAAACAAAAATCAAAGCATGTGTTCTTCATTCCACTCACAGAGCGATCCAACTGCAAATTTTATTATAAGGTGTTGTAATCTTCACATTGTATCGAATAAATTCAATGATACACTTATCCATGCAAGGAATTTTCTAAATTGTTGTTTCTTCTACAATGAGAATTCAAGCAATGAACCAACACGAGTTTATCAAGTTTGGCCTGGAAAAAATGTAAGAAGTAGTGCACTTTACCTGCATGCATTTTTATTCATCTCTTAATTTGATTACTGCTGTTACTGTGATAGATAGAGTAATTTTACTTTCATGGAAGGATCATGTTCAGCCCTGATCCTCATGGTTTTCTTCTTACATCAACTTCAATTCTTATTTCTGATTGGATGTTATGTTCATACATTTATGACATACCTCCTCGATATTAATCTAATCTTCACGTTATCTTCACTTATTACCTTTCTTGTAAGTGAATAAAATCATTTTCTAGTATATTTCTGTAACGGTAATGTCCTATGTTCTTACATGAACCACATATAATTTTCTTTGTGTGTTATAAGTAGACAATCATTAACTTGGTACTAGCAAGCACAAGTGATCCAGGAATAATTCCAAGGAGTAAAGTAATATTACCAAGCACTAGCACACTGAGAAGAAGCAAGAGCATAAGGATAAATATAAATGGAGTTGAAGTTAAACTAAAATATTGCAAAATTAGCATGATTTTTCACCCACCAAGAACTTGCCATTGTTCTACTTGCGACAACTATGTTGAAAAGTTCGATCATCATTGTCCATGGATTGGTCAATGCATTGGCTTGGTTAGTAATATATATCAACTTATTTCAAAATTTTAAATTGTAAATTATAACGTGTTTATTTTGACTTTGTAGAGAAATTATTGATATTACAAGATGCTTCTGTTTTCGGCATTGATTCTTTTTGCCTATATGTTTGCATTGTCATTGTGGAGAATTAAGAAGAGAGCATCAGGAGTAGATGACTGGTTTTTCAAATTGATTGCCGACATACCTGAAAATTTCGGGCTTCTTATATTCAGTTTTCTTGCTATTTTGTTTGTGGGAGGATTATTAGTGTTTCACTTTTACCTTCTTCTTCTCAATCGGACAAGTTTCAGCATTGTTCGCACCAACTAGTTATACTACATGAAGGAATTTTAATTTTAGGTTGATTTTTTTTAAATATTTGATTTTGTAGACGACGCATGAGAATTACAAGCATAAATACATTCAATCTCGTAATCCCCATGATAAAGGATCATTAAGTAACATAAAATAAGATCTGTTTACTTCATTGTCGCCTCCTAGAGTGAACTTTAGAGCATCGATTGGATTTGAAGGTGATTTGAGGACTAGGAGATTGGGCTTGAGTTCCAGCAGTGCATATGAGGAAGTTAACGTTGATGATGAGGCATTAGATCAAGCATGATTGTGTTCACTGTTCTGTATCTAATTCGAAAATGTGTTCTGTTAAATTCTTGTAACAATCAACTTTGGTTTGAATTAATTCGGTTAAATTTGTAGCCCTTGAAAAGGATGTAAATATCCATATATATACACCAAGGTACCATTCCTAGTCAAACTGTGGCACATTAGCATTTGGGATGCATCCAATAAGTCGACCGTACCAATATTCCATACCATCCTTGGAACGACCCAAAAATTTATTAAGAGATATTTAATGGAAATTAAATATTTACGACGATTTATTTTGAAGATTAACAACTTAGAAATTATTTAAAATGAAGTTTGAACATATAAGTTTATATTAATAATAATACGAATTCGTAATGTCGCGGTAGTTCGAATATTTAGTTTTGAATTTCAAATGAATGTACATAATTCAATATAAGTCAGAATTCATCGAAACAAGAAACATTAAAATCTATCTAACTATATATTTTTAAAGAAGGTGAAAAATCGAGATTTCGTATTATAAATTATAATTTATGTCCAAATCAAATTTTCAAATAGTCGCTATGAAATCGTTTATAAATTATAATGATTTAATAAATAAAATAAAAGGATTTATTATAAAACTGAATATCGATTTAACTTAAATTTGTAAAATATCGAGTTATAAAGCCAAGCATATTTATTTTGGAACTATATGATATCCTATTTGGATATATATGGTAATGTTAATTTATTAGTATCAAATTTAGCTGTTTTTGAAGTTACTTATAATTTGTTGATTTTACTTAGGCCTTAAAATAGTCATTTTTAAACGACCTCCATTTTTTTCGAAACCAATTTTACCGCATCTGAAACGTTAAATTATTGTTAGATTTCAAATTTCATATCAATCGAAATTTGTATGTAAGCATACGTAATATAAACGCGTATTTAAATTTCAGTTAAAATTCAATAAAAGCTAGAAATAAGGTCATTTTTCAAACGATCTCCGAATTCGACAAGACTAGGCTCGTTGGAATCGTTATTGTGAAACATAGCAGGATTCCAAATTTCATAATTTTTGGAGTTAACATGTGGTCGTGGCAAATTAAAACGCGCATTGCATTATATTGACTTGTATTTTAATTTTGAGAAAAACTGATTAAAACAATAGAATTAGCTTCTGAAGCCTATTCCATTGTGTTCGAAATAACGGTATTTGTCTACGAACGTTAGTCGTTGGGTTTCGTTTGGAGTTCGGAGCGTTAAATTCAGGGCTATGTAAATAATTGAATGAAATATTAATAAAAAATAGGGTATAAATACCCAAACTTTTTCCCTAACCCTTGCCTATCCTTCAGTCATCGCCACCCTTGGTTTGATGGCCAAAATCATTCAAAATTAATTCGTTAATCACACCCAATCCACTTCGAATTTGATTCCAACTCTAACACGAAAATTTTAGAGCTCCTTTAGCTCTTCAAATCCATATAGGTTTGATCAAATATGGAGTAGTAATTCGTGAGATTTTTGAAATCCGATGCGTTCGAATGCAATTCAAGCAACCAGAGGCGTGTGAGTTCGCCATGGAGGCCAGCAAAGGTGGAGGAGGGAACGGATTTCGATGTGGTGGTGGTTGATCGACGGCAGGCGGTTCGTGGTGGTGCGCGTTTTGAGGAAGTGAAGACGTAGTTTTTGGGTTCATTCATGGCCAGCTAAACGAAGAAGACGGGGAGGAAATAGACAGGGATTAGAAGAAAATAATTAAGTTAATTACCTTGCCAAGGATGATTAATTTATTTAAACTTCAAACATGTATAACTCAATCGTACGAACTCAGAATTGTGCAGAACTAGAAACGTTGGAATCGTGGAAACAAGAGTTTCACGGGGAAGCTAATTTGGAAGAATTTGAAACTAGCGTGATTTTTTTTTAAAATTAAATGGCAGTTTAATTAAATTAAAACCCAAATTGTTTTATAACGGTTTCAAACCAATCAATGTGAGAACTCACTCAACTGATTTTTGTAGTTATTATAATCATATCTGAATATCTATTGATTGTCTGTGAATGCAATGTTTGCTTCATGGTTGATGGATGATATTTACAGTTATTATTGCTACTATTATTTAATTGTGAATATAAGCGTTGTCAATAGAAACATTTATATTATAATTATTGGTTGATGAATGTTAGTTGATATAGATGTGTTTATATTGTTGACACAAAAATCCATACCACGAATATGAGATTTTGAAATCGATTGAAAATCATTCTATTGGAATTTTTAATGAGTCTTATATTCATTTAAGTGAAATTTGACAAGAGAATAGAAATTGGGTTTTTAAATCCAAACTGATTTGGAAATGGAGTTGATATAGTTTGAAATAGATTTGGAAGAGGATTTGAATTAAAAACGACTTGTTTTAATTCAAATTAATCTTGAATAACAAATTCGAAAAGTGAATTCGAGTTAGGTATATAAATGACATTTTTAATTTGAAAGGATTTTCCCAATGATCTTATTTATTTTTATAATGGTAGTCAGAAAAATAAGGATTTCAAAGTATTATATTTTGAAAAATATTATTATTTTAATAATATAGAACATTCAGTTTTGTTTTAAAATTGAATTGGAAATTGAAATCGTCTTTAAACGAGTTTATAAACATTTTATAAAATAAGTACGGGACTGAATCGATGGATTTTATTATAAATAATAAATTGGTTTAAGTAGAACGTGTAGCGTAGTGACCGACCACTAACTTCAAATTAATGTACCAGGAGATCCGATCGCCGGATTCCTCCAAAACGAAAAATGTTGGGTTTAAAATGAAAATATTTTTAAATGGAATAGAAAGTTTTAAAATCCAACGGTTAGATTTTAAAATAAGTTCAAATCTATTTTAGAAAAGGTCGTTATAGATGCAGTTCGGTGACCAGAACTGGAAATCGATTGAAAGGGCCTTATAAAAATTATTAAAAATACGGAAAAATCATGATAAATCATAATTAATGATTTTAAAATTATTTGAGTAAGAATTGTGAAATTTTAGACTATGACTTGAATTTGAGGACTTTTGACCTGATTTAATTAACATAGAAAATCAATATTTTGAAGTTTGGTTTGAAGATAAACTAAAAGTTTTCAAACTTAAGTTTATTTGGGTTTAAATGGAAATAATCTTCGAATATTTCAATATTGGATTACGTAATTATATGGATATTGTCTGAGGAACTTGGAAGATATAGATATTGTTATTCCCTATACGGTATCGATTGATTTCAGAATTTGATGCTGAATATAAGTCAATTTGATTTATATTTAAAGCCTTATATTTGATATCAAATTGGATTTTGGGTTTGTCGTGAATGGCGTCTTCAATAACACTGTTCTTAAACCTAGTTGAAATTGTAATTTATGGAATAAATGTTTTAATTAAGATTAATGAAGTTTTCCAAAGTGAAATTTTAATTGGAAATGAATGAAAGTTTGATTTTGGGCTTATGTGAATGATGTTTTAAATAACATTTGTTCTTTAACGTAGATAAAGGAAAGTTGATTTCTCAAGTTTGAGTTGTAATAAATATTTCAACAAAGATTTGAACGAATGACATAGAGATTTAAACTAAGTTAGAATTTTAATAAATCTTTCAATAAAGATTTGATTGAATGAAATGGAAATTAAAACTATATTAGAGGTTTAATAAGTCTTTCAACAAATATTAGAAATGAAAGAAGGTAATTAATCTTACAAAAATATGAGGGGTGTTAGATATGGAGTACCACCAGTTTTGCTCCATGGGATGAATAGGATGGGAATGGGATAATGATATGAGAAATTACCTTTTTTGTAAGGCTCCATAATCCTGATAAGGCTTATAAATCTTAATTTGAGTTAAGTTTGTAAAAAGAGATTCCATATATCTTTGATAAGATTTAAGGGAGTAATTCCCAATGTAAAGAATGGATTGAGTAAGACGAATATTCAGAATTGGAATGAGACTTATGATATGTTTATATATCACTTGATAATGATGCGATAGTTATTCAGAAAGATCGGGTTTCAAACCATTCTGAATAACTAATACGACAATTGTCGAAGATATTGAAGACGATGGTTGAATGTCGGAAATCTTCACATCGTTTGGATTATTGTTGATGCCTTGGGTAGCTCCTATTATAAGGTTAAAGTGGAAGCAGTACGGATGTACTTGTTGATTGTCCGGATATTCAAGGGCCTCTCTCCTTAATTGGACGAGGAATAAGGTGCCTCCGGATTTGTTCAGACCCAGAACGAACTTGTAAATGGATGTGTTTCCGACGTTGTATTTCATAACATAACTGATTAGTTGCAATTGATGATATATATGTGGTGGCAGAGAATTTATTCTGATAGCTTGACACCCTTATTTGAGACGTATGAACTCAAAGGTTGTATTATTAATAAAAACTGATCATATGCATTAATTGACAATGTGACATGATGAGATGTTAATAAATCAAAGATTTTGTTGAAAAGCAGAGCTTAGTGAATGATGATCAAAGCATAGCTGACATAACATAGCTTTATGTTGTAACATGACTTCGACAAGCCTCATAGCTAGTGAATGGCCAAAAACAGGATGAAGGACCGCAAACTAAGGACTAGCATTCCCTTCTAGCTGAAAAGCGATGCCATGGTATAGAGCCCAGGCAATTTACTTATATGGATGATGGATTGAGGCGCCTCAAATGATGTTCAATCAATGACCAAGATGACAGTCAACAACGACTGGGGAAATTTATGTTCAGGAGTAACCCAAACTCACTGTGAATTGGTGGGCCAGCTCTACCACTCCAAGGACCATGCGTTGAGTTCTGAAACATATGCTAGAATGTCTAGAACGGTTAAGGAAGATCCTTTGCCTTGGTCAGTATTGGAAATCCAATTTCCAATATGAACCTTGCGTTCTCAGCTGTAAACCTATATGGCAACATAATAGGATGGGGTATTATGCCTTCTTAGATTGATACATTTATTTTTGAAATCGATTTCCACACTATGCACTAGTAATAATAAAAGAGAAATTTCGTGTATCAAGCATGCTAGGCTATTATAAGGTAAAACTTTATCCTCCGGTTTGTGTTGCAATGTGTGATAGACTTGAGTCTTATAATAGCTTCATTTTTCAAAATGCATTGCGAATTTTTATGACTAGTATTTATGTGGAGAAAACCCGTTCTGTGTTATACGACGTGGTCCTGTGATTTACTCAACTTCAAAATAAAGTATAAAAACTGTTTTGGGTCTCACATCAATCCTATGTATGACCTGACGATTATTGTTTCCCACGTAAACCTGGGTGCCCATATTTTCCACACAAATAGCTGGTAATTATGGTTTTGTAGATACATCTTAGAGTGTATTTAAAGCAGGATCCAGGAATATGGCTGGAGCTATTTTTTGGATTATTTCGTAGTCTTCCACTGAAAGCATTTATGTTTCCATTGTGCAATGAAATTTATTATTCTTTGAGATTTGTGATATACTCCGATATATTCTGTACTCTGATGTAAAATTATTGTAATAACAACGAATTGTTCTTTTGTGTTTTGTTCTGATATGTTGTATCCCATAGAGGTTTGAGGATTTTTGCCGTTTGGCTCGAACCTGTGGAGCTTATGGTCGATTCAAAAGGCGGGGATTTTCGCGTTATTACAATCCCCTAGTCATGTTAAGCTCATCGTAGGAATTCAAACCATTGCAGGTTGACGTGTCAGACGCATTGAAACAACTGGACCCATCTTCAAGGCTAGAAACTGACGTGCACTAAACTTTGTCATGGATCTAGAACCTGAGAATCAAACTGAACTTCGGGAGAAAGAAGATAGTGAATAGAAGAGGACAAAGAAAGAAAGTTTAGAATAAAAGGAGGATAACGCGACAGATTAGAATTTCATGACAGAGTGAATAAACTATAAAATAACAATATTTTCACATAAAATAGAAAACTATGTTCATACGTAGACATACATGGATTAGAGTACAAAACAACAAATATGCCGAAATAGTTATAATAACATGTCCTCACAGCATAGCACAGCAGAAAAATAATATAATACAAGAATACAAAAGTACATCATGAACTCAAGCTTCTTTTGTGAAGCTCCAAGCAATTTAAATCCAATATGGGAAATATACTCGATCTGACCCGAGCATCAATGAAAAAAACATCCGAATTAGTTTGGAATATCAAAGTGAGAAATCTCACATCACAAATAGCTTAATTTAAAAGAAAAAGATCTCATAAGAACACGCCGTATATAAACTCAAATAACATTTTGTCTTACGATAATCAAATACTTTTATTAAATCAAGTGATACTATTTTTATTGATATGTAGGATAAAAACTCTTTAAAAACTAAATAAAATATGTGAAACACTTACTATTATTAATTTTTTTGCATATTAGGCCCTATAAACAAGTATCATAAGCACATATCGGGGACTGAATCTTATACAATTGCAAGGTAAAGAACTTTCTTCTGTATAATATACCTATGGAGGCATCTACCAAAATCGCCATATACGAATCTCTGCTGACGAGACCGACCAACACACAGACTGATATAGTGGTGCAAAGATCGAACATACACCATCCCAGTCGTTATCGATCTATCTGGGCATGCTCAACACAACTATTATACTCGATATATAGAGAGTATCATATCTATAAGGATGATGTAAGCACATCTAATGGCTACGATCCACATATAGCCTTTGGCATTCCCTGTTTTACTCATTTCTACATGATGAGGCCCGAGTCCTCGAGGTAGCATATTATCTTCATATCACAGAGCACATACATTTATTTTGAATGTTACATTGCCAATTCTATCAACACATTAATTGATTTCCACCAAATACAATTTCCGAGTTTGGAGTCTCACAGAAGGTTTCAAGTGTAAGAATTCCCTCTTACACCACCAAATAAATGTACATTTATAAGGACCAATGTACGTGGTATTTAGAAATGAAATGTCAGACACTTGTTCATAGAACTTGTTCTAGAATGGACAAACCGAATGTATTCTTTTGCTACGTCCTATTAGGAATGAGCCCTAAGAAGATTCTTCGAATGTAGGGATCGTTGCTATAGTATAGTCTTATTAGCCAACCAGAGACGGTCAATGAGCAATTTTTCTGTTTTGAAGGTCTACGCCTTCAAATCATAACCATCAAGAGGCCTGCACTACCAAATGCATAATTTGGTTCGAAATGATTTTGTAACATCACATAAATTAATAAAGAAATGTATTAAATAAGAAATAAAGAATATTGCTATGGAAACTTGACCACTGAGTCCGTGATATTTTTTTTTACAGATTTCCATATATAACTTATTATGATCCGAGTATGAGTGGGAGAGTAATGAGAAAAAGAAGAGACTTAAGTTCAAAATTAGATTTAAATAAGGTCATAAAAAGGGGGGAAATATGGGTCGACTATCATAGGGATGGTTGGTCTCCTCGGAGGATCAGTCGACCTATACATAATGTATCTGGCTATTTGGTAGGCAACGTACGGAATGGCCTAGCTAACCAACTTAAATTGGATGGATACAATTGAACCTCAGATTTATATGAATAGATAGGATTAAATTAAAATTTAACCTAAGGTCCGATTTAAATCTGGAAGTTAGTCTGGTGGCTAGGATTAGGACTATTACATGGCAGCACCAAATTAGATCAAGCTAGGTTTGATGGCACTGGATCCTCAACTGAAAGTATAAATAAGAGGCTAAACCTAACCCTCATTTCATTTTAAACTTTATCTTCTTCCTCCATACCCAGTTTCCCTATGAATTTTAGAGGAAGAAATTAAAATAAATATTTTCAAAAGGAGGATGATAAAATTTAAGATATTATCATAGAAGCTAGGACAAGGAGGATCTTCAAGGGGCCAAAGAATAAAACTTAAGACCTCAGGTGAGTGAGATGTTACTGTTTTTATGAAATAGAATGGTTAATGTAATAGTCTTAGAAATATTTATAGTTCATACCTGAATTATATATACTTACCTAAAACAATTAGATTTAAAGATAATTTCTAGATTATTATGGGCATATGTCAAAATTACATAAAGACATGTGTATGAATCCAGATCTGAAAAATGCAGATTTACTTGTAAGATATTTATTCATTTTTTGAACGAGAATTGAATTTAAATGAATGTAAAGAAAAGGACAATGACTAATGAATGCAAAAGAAATGGATAGTGACTAATGAAACTAGCAGAAAAGAACAATGACTATTATAGATTTTCCAAAATTATAATAGGTATGTAAACGCCCAAGTTTCATGCTTGGGGATTGAATTATAACTTCGATTATAATAAGATAAAGACAACGACTATTGTGATAAATAGAGAATGACTATCATAACTATGATAGGTAAAGACTATACATGCACTTTCATGATAGGTATAGGATGACTATCATAACTATGATAGGTAACGACTATACATGCACTTCCATGATAGTAAGAAATTTCGAAGGCATTGTCATTGCAATTATAGGTAGATATTTCATAGGCATGATATGTAAATGACCCACATTATTGTGATAGGTAGAAAAAGCAACCGACTATCATAACAGGTAGATGACTATCGTTACCATGATAGGTAGAATTTATAAAAGACAAGGGCACTATCATGATAGGAAGAGATTTTAAAGGCAATGCAGTTTTTATGATAAGTAGATATTTCAAAGGCACTTTCATGACAAGCGAATGACTATCGCAAATTTGATAGGTAGGGACTTAATAGACGATGACCGTAACAACCTAAACTCCAATGGGGCCGAATTTTTTATAAAAATGCTAAAATCCAAGTCCATTAAAGTTCGAGTTGGTTGTTTGATATTTTGCAAGTAAGCAAAGATAACATATTGGAGCTCAATAAATAACTCACATCAAAAGTCATTAAAATGTAACAGTAAATAAACACTTACCAAGGAAGTGTCACTTTCTAGCCTCTAAGCTGAACAACTTTTGCCTTCTATCTAGGATGCGTTTTGTTATGAGAAGGGGATCAGAACTAATGTTATGGTGAAAGGAAAATTATATACTTTTAAGCATAACACTACATATACCGCTTTATTTTCATTTTAATTTTACTAGGTTTATTAAGGTTACAATACTCTCATCTCTATGCGTAAATCATATCCATCTACTCTCAAGTATACCAAACCTAATAATCCTCTTACATATATATAAAGCTACATGTCATCGGACAGGCTCTGTCCTAGATACTATCCATAGTACCCTTCGCTTCCTCCTCGATTGGAAGCCACCGTCTTGCCAAGAGAGTGATGCAAGTACATCTGTAAATGTCTGCATCGTAAGGCCAGTAACACATGTTTTGTCGTCCGATAAGGAAACGTGGACTGCATCTGCAGTACCTAAACTATGAATATCCATGATGTACTACCCTATGGATACATCGAGAATCCATACATAATTGTCTTGTCTACACTTCAGAGTCCCGCTCACAAGTGGAGCTGCCAGGGCCCACTTTGTACGGGACTTGGTTGAGGTTTTACTATATCTAAAAGGATAGGTTCGTTAAGCCTACAATGCATATCCTATACATGGTATGCCTTTTATCAATGTGGATATGGCCTCATATAGCCATCCTTCAACTAGTTGCAAGGCTTTCGTATGGGTTAATGGTTTTTCCTTATAACAAACAAACTAAGCAACCAAATGACATTGCAACCTCATCCAGTCTGACATAATATTAAAGCAAAGGCTACTGAGGCCATCTATCAACACCACGTTAATCATTTTCTCGCCAAAACCCTTTTCTTACCAAAAAACAAAAAAAACACCTGTAATTATTAAATAGGGTTTAGTTTTCAAGACACACAACTATTTTTAATAATAAAAACACATATAATTATTATTGGGTTTAGTTTTCAAGGTGCACAGCCATTTTTTATTAATAATAAAACACATACAATTATTACTAGTCAGTTTCAAGCTCACAGCCATCTTTACGATTAATTTATTTATAGTAAAACACCCTGGCTTCGTTAAAAACCGTAGATGGCAAATCACTACTTTCGCTTCTTCCCGAATCAAATTGTCTTCTTCCCAAATCAAACGCGGACCGCTCCAACTCCATGCTCGCGATCCCTAAACTTCCCTCATATCCATTTACCCCTTCTCTTTTCCACGAGGATTCTTTTAACCACTAACTACGAAAGAAGGAAACTGGCGCCTTGCTCCAAACTTGCAATTGTGACTCACGGCAACTCTATCATGGGCGATTCAGGACAATTCAGCATGAGTGGTTCATGAAAACTCGAGTCAATTAGCTCTGTTAATCGGCTACCACCGAGTTTGATTTATGAAAATATAAAATTTGGGTATATTAGATTCTCTTTTTTTTCTTCGTTAATCCTTTTTTGATTGTATACTAGGTTTGGTCCAAGATGAAAGCTATTTTGCTTTGATTTCTTTGCCATAGTATATTTTATACTGATTTAACTGTTAATTAAGCAAAGTTATTTGGCAAATTCTATTTAACCCCTTAACTTGCTGAGTATACCCAAGTTTTTATTAAATATTTTTTGACAAAACTGCCCCTATTCAATAGTATTTTTTTTAATTTGTCAGCACACCTCGTAGGGGAACTACGTGGTGCCTTTAGGGCACCACGTAGGACCACTATGTGGTACCATGAAGGCACCTCGTAGGGGCACTACGTGGTATCCTAAAGACACCACGTGGTTGCTCTACGAGGTGCCTTTAGGACACCACGTAGGGTTCCTACGTGGGAGGACAAAATTGTCTTTTTTTAAATTATGCACGGGTAAACTCAGCAAAAAGCTGGGTATTACTTCTTTTTCCATATTTCATGGGTATACTCAGCAAGATTATGAGTATAAATAGAATTTGCCAAGTTATTTTCCTGATTGCAGGCTTTAACGTTGGCAAGCAGAAGCTTGAACCATGGTAAATGGATATAAATACTTAGCAGGTAAATAATACATAGGATATTCATTGGTGCATATAAGTAAAGCTACTAAATTATTCACTAATATTGCTGGTGGATGAACGCATATGAGTGAGTTCTTTTTTGTTACAATATTCCGTTATCTCTATGTAGTTCTCTATTGATTGTAATTGAGCCTTATGAAGTTTAATTAGTTTACTGAAAAGCGTTTTCAAGCTATGGTTATATGATCATAATTGAAGTTTTAGTTATTATATTAGTTTTATAAGAGTAAACTTGTGAAATAAAAGAAAAATACTAATAAAGGAAAAAACTTTTCAGATCTGTCTTTTTGGTCTTTCATTTCCTTATCTTGGATTTGTTGTTAAATACTCAACCAAGCTCTGCCGCCAACATGTTGACATTGCCTTGTGAGCAGCTACATTATTAGGTGTGTTTTTGCATTTATTCTTCAATTGTATGTGTTTCAGTTGTCCAAAGGATCGATTTCAATTATTCTGAATGTTTTTTTGCTTTAGTTTTTGATTTCACTCATCCACTCAATAGTAATGGTGGCACAATCTACAAAACAATGTAAAGGTATAGTTCTCATTTTTAACTTTTCCAATTTGCATTCCGATATTCTCTGTTTTGTGATTCGGTTTTCTAATTTCATCCATCTACTCAATAGAAATGGCTGGACAATCTACAAAATATTAGGTATGTTCTTCTTGATTTACACTTTTATTCTATTTTTTCTATTTATAGTTCCTTAATTATAAGTAATTATAGGCAATTATGAAATAAATATTGCAATCGCTCAGGAATTCTTCATGGCATGGATTTCTAATCTGGTACACTTACAAATGATTTTTTTTTCATTTGCTTCACAAAAGAAAAATATGCACCATTTTGCAACATTAGAACTTATATATTTACTTTTATTCCTTACCTTTCTATTCATATAATAAATATTTCTGTTTATATTACAACTTAGAGTAACCAGTAAAAGCCTGGGAGAAGAAGATTGCTTTGCTAATGGAGGCAGCAGATCAGTAGGATCCACACTGAGATTTGATGGTCATCAATTAAGGCAGCAAAGAGCCCTTCAACAATTAGGCATGATTCAGAATAATGCTTGGAGACCACAAAGAGATTGCCTGAGAGAGCTGTATCTGTGCTAAGGGCAAGGTTTTAAATCTCCCCGAGATGAGCCGAGATGAAAATCCGAGATATCAGCCAAAATCCGAGATTTGGTCCCTCGTTTAGTTGTAAGTGTTTCAAATATTGCCCAAGACGGCCGAGATATTTTCCCGAGATATCGGCCAAAATCCGAGATTTAAAACATTGGCTAAGGGCGTGGTTGTTTGAAAATTTTCTACATTTGTAAGTGTTTGACACACAAACACACACGCGTGTGCACGTATGTTTATATGTTGCTGCATATGCAATCCTATAGATTATTTCATGACATGAATTAGTCAGGTGTCATATACAGACATGAGTTCCACGTATATAAATAAATTTGGTATAAGATGTGTGCCTTAAGAAACTATTACAGACCACGTGCAGTAGCGTATACCCTCCAAATTGGTACTTTTCTTTTTTACTTTTATAGTTTGTATTTTCTTCTTGCTGAAACTATTTCTTTTAGCATAGGTAGTTGAATCTGTGCTTCAGGAGGAGCAATGGTGAAAGACGGTCTCGCGGCTATCTTGTGATGCATGAAGTACTAACATGAAACAAACCAGTAGCACAATAAGCAAAGGTGAAACACAATGTATGCTAACCACCAAGGCTAATAGATTGTGTAACCGTGAAAGTGCTTAGAAAAACAGTGAGTAGAAAGCAGAATGGTTGTGATTGAATTGTGCGGTGTCTTATTTTCCAATACAATTGCAGGTATAAATAAATATCAAAATACAACATTTAATTATTTGGTAATCATGTACTTTTATGGCTGTGCAGCTTAGGATTTCATTGTTCTTTCGATTGCTGGCATCTGTTTCTTTCCCAGCTTTTCAGTTTCATGGGTCGGAGAATGAACCATTCTTGCATATTTTTCAATAGATGATTTCACGATTATTTTAACAGACCACATGGGAAGAGCCAGGTACTGATATGAACAAGGAATGTTCCAACAAGGTATATTCTTTTGGGAAGTTAGAGATTAATTAAGTGAGAATTTGAACTTTTCGTATAAACAGTTTTAGAGTTGTCGCATATTCGACTTTAAAAGGTTTGTAAGACTTGCTTTATTCATTTCTGCAAATTCAATACAAATAATATGGTTTATTATTTTCCTTATCAATGACAACTACCCGCTAACAGGGTCAGCGCAAGGACAAAAAGAGTAGAATCCAAACTCCAGCAATTTAGCTAACGTAAGAAATAATGGATGAAAATGTAGTGCTAACGGTAACTACTCACATTCGTTAGTCCAAATCTTACACCCATGGGTTGAAAGGTTTAAAAAAAAAAAAAAAAAAAAATGCGAAAAGCATAGAGAGTACGAAACATAGTGGAAACGTCATACAAGCTATGGACATAACATTACCATGAAACAGTGAAGTAACTATTTTCCCTGACTCTTCTTTCAAGTTTCCTTTGGTGGTGAATATGTTGCAGTAATTCTGTCATTAGTAAGAAAATTATGTTAACGTACATGTATCTTTTACATTATTTTATTTGGACATGCAGAGAATGACATTAATTACGTGACTGTTAATGACACTGCAAAACTATCTCATATCAGTATTAAATAATATTCATCAATTATATACCCTCCTCAAGTTTCTTTGAAACTTGAGCTAGGCTCCCATTCATATGCAGTCTTATAAGCAACTGCAGCCAAGTATGTAGCTTGTGCCTGACTGTTGTAGCCTCACGGTTTATTTCAACATAAAATCATTGGATTACAACAGCCAGGATCTTACTTAGGCACTCATGCTAATCAACCTTGCAATACAGATAAATGATACAATATTAATGGTGGGGAAAGGTAGCATTAAGCATTTTATTCTCTTTTTTCATGCATGTATATGATATAACATCATTAGCTACCACTGTTTGAAATATGGGAAACATTTGTGTAAGGCCAAAAGTATGACTTCGATCATAACATGTATTTCTGAACATGAACAGAAAACAAATTAGTCCAAACAAATAGAAAACATAGAGGACTTAACACATGCTTTCAATCGAATAAATTATCAGACAAAATTTAATGTCAGCTCAAGTTTTGTTCAAGTAGGTAATACATATAAGGCCTAAGGCCCTAAAAGTGTTATATGTGAAAGATGAACAATAATACATATAAGGCCTAAGTTTTTTTTTTTTTGGGGGGGGGGGGGGGGTGATATATGGTAAGTATTTTGTTTATGATGCTATCAGACTGCTTAGTGCTGTAACTGAGATTTATACTACCTCTTTTAGGCTCTTGAAAAATGTAAATATATGCAATCACTTGAATATACAAGTCAGTATGTCGAGAGGCTTGAGACAGATCTGGAAGAGTATCATATGCTTTAGCTACATACTGGAAGAACAACGAAGAGAGTAGTGGCCAGATATGATGCAACATAAGGAATTATCTTGAATTCAGGCAAGTTCAAGTTAAATGTCGACTTCATGTTTGTATGCATATTTAATGCTTTAGATTTTGAATTTTTTCTTTTTTACTTAAGACTTTCTCTATTAACAATGCACGGAAGGGAGCTCATATTCGCATGGATGGAGACAGCCCACACATACATAGAACTTTATTGTAAATGTTTTTGTGCAATACACATGCATTAAACTGTCGGAAGTTGTCGGTGAGTGATCCACGTTTGTCTTATGGCACAATTATACGTTAACATTAAATATAATGAGTTTTTCATACAACCAATTAAAATTCGGTTAGCTCATTGAAATAGCTGTTGAAAATTTATTTGTACAACATTGCAAACATTCCCGAAGGTGCTTTTTAAGAAAAACGGGTCTTTTCACATGCTTCTACAGTTGTAGTTGTTCATGCCATAATATCTAGGCTCCCTGGATGTAGTGCATCGTTTGGTAAATGATTAAGAGAATGAATAGGTATTGTTTCTTTATATATATTCTTAGTTAAAATTCCATATTTTCAGTTTCGTAATAGATTTCCCTTTCAAAGATATCATGAAAAATAATTTTGGTTGCTGTTTATGTTTATCAGTAAAATAAATGAGTTAGATGTTTAGGTGGATTAGCCTCAAAATTGAATTGATGCTAATATAGGCATTGTATCTTTGCATGTTTCCAGTTATAATTTTTGAGCAAGATATTAAATAGATGTTTTCAGTCATAATGTTTAACGTTAGTTGCTTTAAATGCAATGTAGTATATTGGAAGTGCATAGCTTTGTTTTGTTGCATCTGAGCGGATGTAGTGCTTCGTTTAATGAAGGATTAAAAGAACACATAGGTATTGTTTCTTCTCATTTTTTTGGTCATACTTTCATTACTTTAAGTTTTGAAATAGATTTTTTTTTCTTTGGAGAAAGTAATGTGGTTGTTGTTCATGTTTATCACCAAAATAATGATTTATATGCTTGGTGGGTTTTCCTTAGCATTGAATTGATGCTAATATACATGTTGTTTCCTTAAATGGTTTCAGTTATAATTTTTTAGTAGCATATGAAGTATATTAAATAAATGTTTTCGTTTATATTATTTACCATTAATTTCTTTAAATGGAGTATATTAAATGTGCGTAGCTTTGTTTCAAATATTGATGTTTTTTTGGTGATGTAGTCCAAGAAAATTCTATTTTTTTCTTGGCTCTTGATCATAAGTTTTCTATTTGATTTATATTTTGAGTTTGTTCTTCGATTGCAGCTTCTTCCCTATGGTTCTGTAGTTTCTGTTGTGCCTTCGATAATCATCTATGGGGTTGATGTGGGATTTGAGCATTTCAATGTCCTTTAGCAGGCTAAAGCTATAGAATTGGTCATGTCCTCGAAATTCCTATCTGTTTTGATCCATACTTTTACGGCAATTCAGGTGCTTCAATATTCTTTGCATTTTCCATATTCGACTTTTAATACAACCTTCAGGCCTTGGCAAAATAGTGTATGCAGTTATACAAATAAGATTTTGCGCCCGATTGCCCTGGCTAAACGAAGATTTAAAGTGTGAAAATTGTGCATAACTGCATACTATTATTCTCCATCATATGCTTAAAATTTTATGCTTATTGTTAAATTATGGCTAATCATTTATATTTTGGAGATATTTGTTCATTGGAGATCTAAGGTTCAAAATAAATTTTGAACTGCAATTTACACTCTGTGTACATTTTAGGACAAACCGATTAAAGCAAAATGTCAATTTTAGAATTGGTTAATATTTCTACCATTTCATTTATACTCATTTTACATTTTAGCATTAATAAAATTTTACCTTTGAGAAAAATAAATTTTCGTTCTCTAATTGCTTTCCTTTACTGCAAGTAGGCATTGGAGATGGCACAAGTAAAACTCCAACTAAGAAGATGGAAACTCAGGAATAGTGGTCGCATACAGTATGTAACCTGCAGTGAAACAGATCTATGTAGTATCGTTCTAAGTGAGTTATGTAACTTGCAGTGAAACTGGTCTATGTTGTAGCATACTATGTGCGTTATCTTCTATTCGGAAAAAGAAGTTTTCTACATAATGTTTTTCTCTAATCTAAACTGTTTAGTTATACCTTTGTTCTCACTACTTACATTTCTTCTCTTTTGCAATACTATATTATTATTCTTGTAGGACCTTAGTCTTTTTTCCTTTAAGTAGTCATCATTTATGTTTGTTTATTTCTCTTAAACACGAGTGAATTCTGGTAGTTTCTACCATGTATATGCTTGGGAAACAAATGCATAAATTAGTTGTGCAACCGCTTTTTTATCGCTTATTACCTACAGTGTTCTAAATTTTTTCACTTTTATATATATTGCCATGAATATTTAATTCATTGTATAATTGAATTTTGCATATACGGATTTATCAGCAAACTAAAAAGTATCATATATACAGTAATCAGTAAGTTAACATTTGCTTAAAGTTAAAGCTTGCATTCGAACTCCTGTGTTTTAAGCTTGCCATTAAACTCCTATGTTTTAAGCTTAATATTAGTCCGGGCTTCATATCACAAACTTAACTCACAAACATTGAATATACTCACAAACTTCAGTAATTATTCCATTTATATTTCCAAAAAGATTTAAATATACTTATTTTGGCATTTACATTTTTTCCCATGGAAACATTTTAAAGAAAACACCTTTTACATTTAACATTTTTAAAATATTTTATGTGATGTTTTATGTGCACCATATGTTCTAAATTGTTTTAAACTCATTGTTGTAGCCTACATTTAATAGGTGGCACGAATCATTATATAGTTCCGGGGGGCCCAAACAACCGTGTCAAGCTTGTGCGAATTCTTTTTCTCCCAAATAAGAATTCGCGCCAGAATAGTGTCAAGCTAATTGAATTACATTTATACAATGATTTGAAGTTATAATAACATTTAATAAGAATTTGCAAATTGACTCTTTTTGTTGTAGAATTAACATACTAAAGTAAAACAAAACAAAAAAAGAAAAAAAGAAAAGTGCTGCATTGATAAGTTGATGTTTTTTTCTAAATTTTAACGTATCGGTTAAAGAAGTTTAAGTTTAAGTAACAACGTTTATTTAGAATTTCCAAACCGAAGTTAAAAAAAACAAGAAAAAAAGGGCTGCATGGATAAGTTGATTTGTTTTTAATTTTAACATATCGAGTCAAGAAATTTTAAATTTACGTAATATAAATATAACAATATATCTAGTAAGTGCAAATAACAACCACGTTTAGCTAATGTCATCAAGTTAAGTGCGCGGTACTGCATGGATGTTCGATTGAAGGTAGCCATGCATCTGCATAGGAATTTGTGTCTTTTAATACTCTAAAATTATTACATAGGTTTGAAATAGTTTCTGCACTTTTCATGGCACGTTTAGATAATGCCATAAAATTAAGTGTGCGGTACTGCATGAATTTTCGATTGACGGTAGCCGTGCATCTGCATGGGAATTGCACTAGTGTCCTTATATTAAAAGACCATTGGCATTTTGGTCTAGCCCAAGTCCTTCCTTGTGTCGCTGTCGACTGATGATGACCGGTATCTAAGTGGCTACTACCCTTGTGGGTCCATCCCACTAAATCTACTCTTAGATCTAGGATACATGCTCTCAAAGCCAGGTGACGTACGAATACACAAGTGACCCATCAGCCTTTTGACTGCTTATAAAGGACCAGCTTTGTTAGGCCTAAAACACAAGTGCAGTCAAGATATACCCTTTTAATGAACACTACACACCTACCTTCGAAGGACAACTTCGTTAGACCTAAAATGAAGGGTCATCCTTGGGTACCATCCACGTCTCTTGAAGTCGTTTACCCGCCCTTTCTTAAGTACTCCTTGTTCATCTCCTGTACATACTTCTACTTTAAAAGATCTGCGATGGAACATCTTCACTAGGTCTACATTTAGATTCCCTTTGGCCCGCTTCAAACGCGTCCCTTGGATTATCGTCATGTCCTCACCATCTTATTGGATCTTGTGTCTAATCTTTTCTTATGCATACGATTTACGTTTTTATTTCATTTATTATGATATTTAATCCTCTTTTAGGTTTCTTTTCGTTACATGATAGTTCTAGTCCGAAAAACTGTGTCTACCTATCAAAACCATTTATCATAATAATTGCTTTTATTTCTTTATTTATCTGCATCCCAAAGGAATACCTTAGTCGTTTTTACGCTTTCTTCTTTTTTTATCAAGTAGTTAACTTGATTATTGTCTCTTTTTCTTTTTATCTTATTTTTATTTTTTATATTCTTCCATATTCTCACCGCCATTATAAGTATCATTATTGTGAAGTTAGTCATATTCTATTTGGTTGGTTGCAGATATTTTACCAAAATCTATTCTCGTATTTAATGTAAAACAATCTCACATGCAGTGATCCATACTTACAAGATATCTTTTGCTGTTTATTTTCCTTTTTTGCTAGATAGTGCAAAATACATAACATCCCTATTTTACGCTAATCCCGCTTCATTTATCTTTATTCTTGTAACTATGTTCATTATTCTTTCTTATAAAGTTTAAGGTATGTAAATATATTCTTTTCCAACCACCCAATTAAGCTACTACTGACTTCCCAAAATCTTGTTACATATTTAATTGAATTCCTCTTTTTATTGCGTTTTACAAATTTGACATTTGTTAATGTAAATACTTCTATGTTTAGGCTCATGCTTTTCTTTTTAATCTAAGCCCAACATTACTTATATATTTGGATTCTATTCCATTAGAACAATATTTACATGTAACTCCAGTAATTCAAGATATATAGCTTTAACATAAACAACTTGAATAAGTTAATCACCACAATTTAGTCTAAGTATGTCGATGTCCATTTCAATGTTTATAACGGGAATCTAATAATATCATATATCATTATTATAAATGATATATAATTTAAATCCACTCACCTAGAAAAAACACTCCAAGTTCCAGATTTGATTCAAATCAAAATTTATTATCCATAGCTTCCCCTATTATAACCCTGTTTGGATCCACAAACTGAAATCTGCACAAATTTATATATCTAGATCTAAACAAATAAAACTAGCTAACTAAAGCCAAATCTGTAAAACTTACCTCACATGGACGACTTATTTTGAACAATCCTTTTTTTTGGTTTCTTACTCCAATTCTTAAATCAGAAAGCCTAAATCCAGAAAAATTGAATAATTGAAGGTGAAAGAAAAGCGAAAGGACTTCTATGGCCATTTAGAAAAATATGAGTTGAAGGCTGCCCCTGCACGTCTATTTTTAGAGATTAAAAATAGCGTCGTCCGTTCGTTTAGAACGATTAAAACTCGTCCGTACAAATCTCGAAATAATACGTCTTCAAATACTCATATGGATCGACTCAGACCATTCATAGGTCGAACCAACTTTGCTATGGGTCGATTCATGTAGGTCAAGCACGTTCATGTGATGTGTCTTGACATTTTTGATTATTCTTATTAATTCCTTTTAAAATGTTACGTTATTTATAATGTTAACGTTTAAAAAATTAAAGTAAATCTTTGTTTAATTCCATTTATGTCACACGTTAGTTTTTCAAATTGAACCATGTGTTATTTTCGAAATTTATACATATATATAATAAATATATAAACGTGCATTTGTACACGCGTTTTTTTTGGTAGAGCCAATCAGTTTTTAAAGTGATCGGTAACACTTTTTATTACAACCAATAATAAATACATAAGTTACAAGAGATAAGCAGAATGCATATCTACTACAAATTAGGTTTCCAAAGCGGGTCGGCCACTAATTACCTAATCTAGCTTAGGATATAGGAGTTCGACAAGGGTCAAAACTAATTCTACAAATTACAGAACATACTCCACGTAGGGAGCGACATTACAGTACAAATTGTCAAAGCCTAAAAAATAGGCAAAGAAACAAAACTGTAATAACAAACACAAAACAAACACCACTCAAGAGGTGTGTTACATGAAACAAAATCACTTAGAGTAAGCCTAACCCAAGAAAGGTTGGACAATTACATCACTAGCCAAAGAATCTCCAAACAGATACTTGACATGCTAACGTATATCATCAAACCAAAATGCAACGAAGATGACAATGCTACAGGAACACTGCACGTATTTCTTGCCCCGAAAAGCCTAGCATGAGACTCAGCGTGTGTAACACCCAGTAAATTTCATAAGTATTAATAATAATTAAATAATTAAAAATAAGCAATTAAATCATATAGCTGGAAAATAAGATTTTGCAGCTTTAGGAATTTGGCCAAGAAATTCTTTTATTTGGATTCATGGCGAAATACTGAATCGTTTTCGTATATAATATGCTAAAAAGGGTCAACGTATGAAGAAGTTATGAACGAATGAATTTGGACAATGTACGCAGAATATATATATATATATATAATTGTGTAAATATTATATATATTATCCAAATAATAATTTAAAATTAAAAGAGGGAAATTCAAAATTTGAAATTGGAGACAAGGCTTAGGGGACAACGTATATTGAATATATGGAAAAGAGTGAAGCAAATTAAGAATGTAATCAATAAAGTTACAGCTCAACAAATAAGCCAAATTGGGTGTTCCAGCCTAAAGGAGGTCAACCTCCCCCTCCCTAAGGGGTGTCGACTGACGGTCGACCGCTAGGGATCGACCTCCTGATGGCTAGAACAGCGCAATGAGACTATGTGATTAGGGTTTTCTAAGAGGTTATGTTTATATTGATGGTTCAGATTAATTTTTATAAATCCGACGGTTCCTGCTCATATGAGCAAGTATAAATAACCCCTCAAACAACACACTAGAAACCCTAATTATTCTAAGCCTCTACCTCTATGCTACTGAATTCCATAGAAAAATAAAGAGACAAAGGGTGAAGGTTATTCTACTTCTCTACCTCCATTCTATATCTCTCTATTTCAAATTTATATAAGTTTAGGAAGTTGGAATTTATCACAAACTATATATATATAAGAATCTAATTATATGTTTCTAATATTTACATTGTTACGAGATCAATCATAGCTTGCTTGAACGTTGAGAACCATCGCGGATCTTGAGATTTCTATCACATCTCCACTTAATTTGTGAGTGGAATCTAGTTTTGCTTAAAGGCATATTCATATTATTATCAATTTGCCATATGAATTGTTATGTCTACAAAGATTTGGTTATGCGATAATATAACATGAAAAATCCCCAAATCTTCTACTTTGTAACTACATAAGAATTGTTATGTTAAATTGGTTTTATGGAATTGTGGTTTTTGTATTGAATTGAAGGTAAAAATGAGTATTGTATTACTATTTATATTTTATGCAATTCACTGTTATTATCATTTGATTTGGCCTAAAAAGGTTTGGATTTGAATTTGAATTTGTTTCATAGTTGAATTGGGTTTGGATCCTAATTTGGGTGTGAACGCATTCATAAATTGGAATGAGTCAAATGTAAAGATTTTTGGGTGTATAACACCCCCAAAAAAGGGTGAATTGGGTGAAATATAGATTGTAAACATACACGTGTGAATATATGAATTACTCTACTTTTAATTTAATATTGAAACCTTTTCTACATGCCTAGGATACAGTTGTAATTGTTATGTATGTGTATGTTTTCCAATACTGCTATTTGCTATATGTTCAATATGCCATCATGTTATGTTGTAGCGGTAAAATATGGAAAGACCTAAACTTGTATGCCTTAATTTGGACAAGATGACAATTGCCATCCTGTTAGAATGTTTCCCCATTTGTATGAATATTACGTTAATTAGGCACTATTATTATATTACTTATTTAAACGTAATTAACGTTATATTAGCGTAATAAATGAGATTAGGTTAGAGTTTGAATTTGAAATGTCCCCTTAACAAATATACATATTTGGTTTGCTTGTGTATGCGTATACATAGAATGGATTAAATATATTTATAAATTAATGGCATATAGACACGACGTTAGTTGTCATTTGTGGTAGAAGCCTGGCCGGAACCAACCGGCATATCCAACGACATAAGTGGGTCCAACTAATGTGAGATGTCTACATGTCATGGACCATTCATAAACTTAGTACACTAGACATGAGGTTAAACCAACTTGTAGTAGACGCCTGTCCGGAACCAATCGGCATATCCAGCGTCTACAAATATATGGGTTAATTTGAGAGGTCTAGTGTATGTGTGTGTGTGTATATATATATAAGTTAATGTGTGAAAACAAATAGGCTTACAATGACTTAAGAAGGTCTTAAGTGGCCGACTCACCTCTTTATCTAATTCGGTCCTAAGTGGTTAGGACTAGGATCCCTCCGAAGGTTTATTCCTTGGAGAGGAACCCAAGTCATTGGACCCACCCTTATTAGTATTAAGGTAAGTCTTTGAGTCCTCCTTGTTTAAATTTTGTTAGGCATAAAACGGTTAACGGAGTAGGTTGTCCACTTCCTCTAGAAGCTTTTAAGGGCTCAACTAGGGACATGTTGGTAATTGAAGGATATGTGGCCATCGCATGCTCACCAACTGTCTAAGGGAAGTTTTATGCGACGTATGTGTCCTACTGGGTAATATCAGTTAAGAAGTAACATTCGCAATACTACTTCTCATATTACAAATGAGAGAATAGACTTAAGAACGTTAACGTACTAGGATGGGTTCTAAAAGGGCTAGGGTTCCGTCTAAGGGTCATAAAAGATTTTAAGAATCCGCTTTTTATAGGACCATAAGTGACCGAGAATGCCACCTTGTTAGGAATTTACCCTAAAAACATTAATGGGAAATTGACTTGGATATTCACCCCCGTTGGTTAGATACTTATGTATGTGTGAAATATTGTGTGCTGCGTAGACATACCTTGACATATGTAACCTACTAAAAAATACAGGGTATGAACATTAAGTAATACTATATTTCAGTCACACAAGGCTTTATGTTCTGACCCCCTCTCTTTAACATCCAAATAGGTCTAAAGAAGGGGTAAAGCCATGGATAAAGTCCTGACTGAAGACGACAGAGAAAATGAAGTTATCATGGTATTATTAGCTATTATTGCTTTGCTTCTTTTGGAATCTATGAAGATGAACTGTTTGATGTACCTTTTTAATAAATGTAACTGTGTCATGTATTTCTGAGATTTTTGAAATAATGGTACATCTTATTTGAATATTATATTTTATCTTTCCGCTGTGTGAGATTTCCATTCAAAGTATATGTTTATTGTTATCTGTGCAAATGTAATCCTTACAAGAACCAACGACCCATTTAGAATGGCTTTATGTTTTGATTGGCCTTTTCTGGGTCGAAATTTTGGTCCATTCCGAGCGGTTGTTACAGCGTGACTTGCAAATCCATTACTTAACTTCGGACCCAAACTGCAGTTTTTGCAAGAAAAATGTCGTTTAACTTGGCCTAAGGGTTCAATGCAGAGGAAAGCATCGACCGGCCAGACTATTACCATAATAAACCTCTAACCACTGTAGCTAGATTAGTGGGATGGGAGGCGTAGCCAAGCCAAGAGATTCACAGACAAGCAACCCGAACCCAATAAAGAGTCCCCAAATCTGAAACAATTTTCGCAACAGTAGTCAATCCCAAATAATATGCTGATGCATACCATCGAACAAAAGGAAGACATAAGCTTACCGAATCACAATGATGAAACCCAAGCATACAGTTAATCATAAAAAGCCACTTCCACTACAGGCAGTCACGAAAGCTAGATTGAAGTAACACTGAACATAAATCAAAGAGAATCCAGTGAGCCATGCTACATCCAGTCAAAGAAAGATCATAACAACACATGTTATGGGAAGGAAATTATAGGCGAAAGTTATATCTGAGAAAGGAGGAAAGTGTGGAGCTTACAATGCAATAACATAGATAGGAAATCTAAGGTTGTGAAGGAAAAGAAATGATGAAGACGAGTTAAGAAGAAGAAAAAAGAACGCGAGAAGAAAGAGCCGGCTGAAGAAACCCTAAGTCCCCATTATTATTATGCTGAAGTTTTTTGACGATCGGTTTCTAGAAACACAATTATTTACGCGTGTTATCATATGTGAATCAATTCTTTTATATTGTTATATTATATTATTAATTTATAATGTTATGCATATATAACGTTAGCCTTTAATTAACTTCCATTGACTATTTTATGGCATTACGTGTATATAACATTAACATTTATTAAATTTCATTTATTATTTTATAACGTTATTTTTTTATAACGTTAAACTTTTTTGGCAGAGCCGACCTATTTTTATAGTGATCTGTAATGCTTATTATTATAACAAATAATAATTACAAAAGAGTACAGGAGTTTGGCAGATTGTCAAACTACTAATTTGATTTTAAACTGGACCGTCCATTAACGATTTTTATAGTGGTCCAGCCTCTGCCTATACATGCTCATGGAACAGGAGCTAGCCAATATTGACTAGACTACTAAATTTCATTCTCCATGCAGGGAGATAATTACATAAACTGTGCAAACAATTACATAAAGCTAAGCTACAACAAACAAGGGTAAAGCCTATACTAAGTTTACATATTGTACCAAGTACATCAAAATGATACAGCTAAACAAACCAGCCTAAAAGCAACAGAGTAGTACTATAGCCTAGGGAGAGGTAGCTTCGCATGCACATGGCACATCACATCAATGAGCTTCACAGCATTTTCTGACATAACAGTAGCCTACCAAAGAAATTAGGAAAAGGACACCAAATATGATACACCATAACCAAGCAGCGCCATCGAAAATCATCAGCAAAATATCAGCAGTGAACTAACAAGGTGAGTTATAAGCTACTCCACAACATTGCACCAGCAGCAGAATCATCGACCAGTAGCAACATCATGAGAGGAGCAGAATGACATTAGCTGTATGACCTTGTAACCAGAATATCCAACCAAATGCAGCCAAAGAAAGACTATGGCTGTCATATACAATTCCAAAGCAAGAACATGACAGGGTATGGAGTTAATTGGTATGAAAAGAAACCATGGCATGGATAATAGAATCCATAGCAGAGCTTTACTTGATCTGTTATGCTTGATGGTGGTGATAAAAGCATGGCTAGTCAACTCCAAAGTCTCCACTCCAACCATATTAGCTTAAATCGTACAAAACCTGTCCATATTTCTGAGCTCAAACAAAAAAGTCGCAAACCAAAGACAAAGGCACTCACAAACAACACAGAGTGGACGCCAGAAGGTCAACGCCCGTAGATACATCCCTGGTCAGCTGTTTCCTGTAGTAGAGTAAGTAGGTCCAAAACGTTATTCAAGGCGATCCATGCCACCACGCAAGAACCTAAGCTAATGGATCAACTATATCGTGTTTAAGGGCAAAAGGATTAAGGTGAAAATGGATATAGGAAAAGGAAAAAAAGGAGATTAGTGTAACACGCCACGTCCATTAATGTCACTCACTAAGGGAATGCATTAACTTCCATGGAGCATTATAAGTGTATATAGAACAGAACATCACAAGTCAGATATATAAAACAGTACTTGAAAATTTATAGCTTCACTCATTGCAGCGGAAAACAAAACATGTTTGATTACATAATCAAAACCATACTAAAGTCAAGTACATAAATATCCATCTTGACAAAATTATTATCAGATTACATAAAATAAAAGCATAATCCCACTACTACAAATAGCCATACTAAAAAGAAAAGAAAAAGCTGAGCGTTACTCTTATCACTTCCAAGCACTCTAAGAGAAAGAAATCCAAGTCAAGCTTCAGTGTTTCCTCCCTGAGAACCGGGAGGGGGGGGGGGGGGGACGAAAGAAAAAGAGGCAAAAACAAAAAGGTCAGACATAAAGTCTAGCGAATCCAGCTACTTTTAGCATGAAAATAAGTAAAGCAATATGACATGTATAAACAAGATGGAAAGTATAACCATGACATAAGGTAAGGCTGGATAACAAGATGAATATAAAGGAATGTCTAGTGCGCTTCTCAGATTTCTTACTTAATTTAATTCTCTGCACCACCTACTAGTAATTCTTATTGAGATGATCCCAAACCAGCAATTGATAGCCCTTAGGCATAACATCTAGTAAGAGGTATCCACCATATACAATCCTTGACAGCCAACTTGCCCATAATAGGTACTAGATGTCCCCACACTACCCCTAGTCGACCGGCTCCTAACTTGTAGATACATGTGAGGGTCCCAACTTAGGGTGTATCACTCCCTAAGTGCAACCTCTGGTTGCACAGCTTTATACCTACTGATGTACAGTGGCTAAAATCTTCCAATGCCGGGAACACCTTTTTGCACGCTTAACGAACCCGTCGGAACCCGCACTGCTACACCCTTACTATGATTTGAACGCTTAAATTCATCCCAGTATGCGTGCCCCAACCCTGCCTAGCTCAGGGTTCCCGATACCACTAAGTGGTTTACTGTCTGAAATGGGTCCCTACCGCTACTAGGTTTTCCCCCACGGTTTATCCTAACCCAAACTTATATTAGCTAAGTGTTATCTCACACAGGCTAACTTTACCCCACCCACTTAACTTGTTTTAGGTATCATATTCATCTTTGATCAGCATTATTAGTTATTAATGCACGGACCTCTCACATTAAGTCGATTGCTTGTGGCCGTTGGATATGCCGAGCGGTTCCGAGCAGACTTCCACCACAAGCCAGACTTAACCTCGTGTCTAAGCATCTTTTAATTATGCCTGCGACCTCTCACAATAGACTGACCGTTTGCGGTTTCTGGTTAGGTCGGTTGGTTCCTGGCAGGCTTCTACCGCAAGCAGAGTCTAACCTCGTGCCTCAGCATGCTTATCTTAGCCAATTTATTCATTTGCAATTTATGCCAATTTTAGGTAAATTATGCCAACTACTCAAAAATTCCTAATTTAGTATCATGCCCAAATCAACCCAACATATATTATGCCATATTTCCCCACGTTCCCTAAATTAGCGTTTGTACGTTCATCTCTACGAGATTTGGCCTAGGCTCGAAGGTAGACTGGTTATAAAAATAAAAAGGGAAAGAGACACAGAATAGGCATAACAATAATGACAACAAAATAGGCATAAGGATGAACTGATCATAAAGATATGATAAAACTGATAAAACCGATGATAATATCAACATGGGCATACAGGAATTCATGAATCTAATATATATATATATACATATATATATATATATATATATATATATATATAGGCTAAGATAAAACTGATGAGATTAGATCTAATTATCATGTTTAATTCCCAATTCCAATTTACAACATGTCAGAATTACTTTTATTATTTACATCTAAAAATAGTCAATGAACTCACAAAGATAGGATTAAGAACGATAATTCTGAATTCTGATATCTGGAGTTGATAAGCTAAAACTTTTGATGTAGGCTTTGATCTTTATCTTCCAACTCTTGAATTTGATTAGTTATGGTGGAGGCTAGTTTAATTTAGGATTGGAAGACATGGAGGCGCCATGATTGATTTAATGAATTTAGGGTTAGGTCTAGGTGTGTTTATATAGGTGTAATAGGTGAATTAGGTCTTATAGATTAGGTTAGCATCCATCTAAATCCTCCAAATCCGAAACACATCACCCAGCCAATCAGGGATCGCCACGTAGCCCTAAAACTCAGAAAATCGTCACTGTCCAGATCAACCAGTAGGGTTCGACCCCTATAGAGGGGGTTGGCACCTATGTTGACACCCCTATAGGGGGTCGACATCCTCTGGTAGGAATTTTCCCGCCCACTTTTTTTTGGCTGGTTTGAATTTCAAACTTGATTTATTAATTATTAGTTTAATTCTGATTTAAACTTAAATCTTCTAACCTTCATAACTTCTTCATACTGTATCCGTTTTATGCAAACTCGGACTCTTTCTCAAGCAAAATTCCGAGGCGAACGCAATGGCTCAACCCGTTTTACTTAATTCTTCTTCTAAAAATTAAGTATTCTTTAATTTGTAAATTTTACTGTTATAAAATTACGGGGTGTTACATTCTCCCCTCCTTAAAGGATTTCGTCCCCGAAGTCTTCAAGTTAAGAAGAATGTTTCCTACCATCCAGTCATCCATCTACTCATCCATCATCTATAAGCATCCATTGTCCTTAAAAGATTTCTAATGCTATATAAACATATGCAAAAGTGTGTGTATATGTTCCTTATCTAATGCAAAGATCAGCTGGTCTACTGATTCAGTTGACCTCCTTAATGCAAACTATGTTAGTGCCATGAGTCCAATATGTATGCAAATATTCCTAATGCATTTTATAACTTCTATATGAGTGCACAATCATTCACTCAAATGCAACATCCACATGATAACACATCAAATTTCAATACAAATATATGAAATATGCAATATAAAAGTGACTGAGCCGATCTTAGTACCTAAAGTGTGTGTATATGCATCCACGAGCATCCACTAACAACCACTTGCATCCACTAAACATAACATGTTTCAAACACATGTTTACAACAATAGGATTTTCTACCTAAATATCGAAGATATACTCGAGAGGATACACTAAACGATAGAACAGTATAAGCGAAGCGGTAGAAAAAGGAGAAGTTAAGAACATACCCTTAAAAAGGAAAGGGTACAATGTGCGTATCTTGTCTTACGTCTCTCAAGTCGCGTCTCCTTGATCATCTCCCAAATGGACTTTAACCAACTTGACCTCTCGGTTCCATAACTTCTTGACCTCCGATCCAAGAATGCATGTAGGAGCTCGTCTAATCGTTGCCTCTCGCTCTACTTCCACTTCTCTAAGCATGTTCGGCTCTACTACTTCCACTGTATCATGTAAAAATTTCCTCAAATGAGACACGTGAAACACGTCATGCACACCACTAAGCTTCTCGAGCAACTCCACTCTATAAGCCACCTATCCAATTTGCTCTGTAATGGGAAATGGCCCTACGAACCTCAGTGCCACTTTCCCTATAGCTCCAAAGTGAACAACATTCCTTAACGGTGATACCTTGAAAAAGACCATGTCTCCAACATCGAACTCGAGGTTGGCCCTTCTCTTATCAACATATGACTTTTGTTGGTCCTATGCCGACTTCATGTGTCTTTGAACCAAGTCTATCTTCTCCGAAGTTTCCCTCACCATATCGGGACCAAGAAAAATCTTATCCGTAGATTTCCACCAACAAGTCGGTGATCGGCAAGGTCGTCCATATAAACCTGAAAAGGAGCCATGCCAATACTAGTTTGATAGTTGTTATTGTAGGCGAACTCTACCAGTGGAAGGTGCTCTTCCCATGTCCCTTCAAAGTCCAAGATGCATAACCTCAAAAGGTCTTCTAGGATTCGATTCACTCTCTCGGTTAACAGTCTTCCACCATAACAGTCTTCCACCATAACATATGTTATGGCAGCTAACTCCAAGTCGTGGGTAGGGTAATTCTTCTCATGGACCGTTAACAGTCTTCCACCATAACATATCACCCTTCCCTCTTGCATCAAAACTGCACCGAGCCCTGTCCCGCAAGCATCGGTATACACTGTGAATGGCTTACTCCCATCCGACAAAACTAAAACTGGAGTTGTCATCAAAGCCCTCTCCAACCGTTGGAAAGCCTCGTCACAGTCAACATCCCAAGAAAAGGCCGAATTCTTTTTCGTCAACCGTGTAAGTGGGGTTGATTTCTTCGCGAAGTCCTTAATGAACTTCTTATAATAGCTCGCTAAACCAAGGGAACTTCTTACTTCTGTTGCATTTCTGGGAATCTTCCAATCTTGGATTGCTACCACCATTGTGGGATCCACAACTATCCCTTCCTTAGCGACCACGTGCCCTAAGAACCTCACTTCCTTCCTCCAAAAATGGCATTTGGAGAACTTAGCTTTGAGTTGATGTGCTCGAAGGGTCTCTAAGACTTCCCTAATATGTAGGGCATTCTGTTCCTCGCTTCTAGAAAATATCAAAATATCATCCACAAAGACTACCACGTACTTGTTTAGGAACTCCCTAAACACCCTACTCATCAAGTCAACGAAGTATGTAGGTGCATTCGTCAAACCAAAAGGCATGACGAGCCACTCAAAGAAACCATCGGGAGTCCTAAAAGAAGTCTTATCTATACTATCCTCAGCTACCCTCAACTGATGAAACCCAGTAGCTAAGTCCAACTGCGAGAAAACCGAAGCACCAACCAACTGATCGAACAAATCATCTATCCTCGGCAATGGGTGTCTATTCTTCTTCGTGAGCTTATTTATCTCCCTATAATCCACACATAATCTAAGTGAACCATCAACCTTCGTAGCAAAAACAACTAGAGCAACCCACTCCGAGATACTTCTTCTTATGAACCCTTTCTCAAGCAATTCTTTCACTTGTTTACTCAGCTCCCTCCTTTCCCTTGGAGCCATGTGGCGCACGAGCAATGCAATTGCCTTTGCATTGTCCACCAAATATCTACGGAAATCTATTTCACGTTTTGGAGGTAAGCCCCTAACCTCCTCAAAGACATCTGCTTACTCACAGACCACTCGAACTGATTGCAAATCATCAATAGACGTGTCAAGAGATTCTAGATAGCTAAGCATAACCGAACCCTTAGGATCGCATGAGATATCGAGAGTATTCCCCAAACTAGTCAACAGTCTAACTACTCTCTTTTCACAGTCGAGGATGGCCCCATACCTAGCTAGCCAATCCATCCCTAGAATCAAACCATAGCCCGTGAAACCAAGAACATAAGCGTTGCGTTCTGTAACACCCCGTATATTCTATAACAGTAAAATTCACAAATTAAAGTATAATTAATTTCAAATCAAATAATTAAGGGAAACGGGATACGCCATTGCGTTCGTCTCGGAATTCTGTTTGAAATAGAGTCCGAGTTTGCGTAAAATGGACTCTGTATGAGGGAGATATGACCTCCGGAAGTTTCAGAATTCAGTTTAAAATTCAACAGACAGAAACAGTTCAGAACGAATTCAAATTTCAAAAAAAAATCGGATCCTGATTTGGCTGGGCGGGAATCTTCCCGCCCAAGCCACCCAGGTCGATTGGGTAGTCAACCTGGGGCACCCAGGTTGACTATGTAGTCGACCTGGGGGTCGACTGGGTAGTCGACCTGGCCCCTGAGCCAGGTCGAACCCAGCCCCTCCTGGATGGCCTGGTCTGTGCTTGGTCGAATATCTGAGCCTTGTCTTTTCACTAGGGCTAGGTGTCAGCTCCTGATTGGTTTCTCTTTGAAACGAACGGCTAATATTAATCTAAGCTCCATCGACGGCTCGAATCAATTCACAAACTCTATAAAAAGGACCTAAGACTCCACCTAATTCACACAAATAAAAATGAGAATGAGACCGTCATGCTGCTAAAGTGAGTCTAGGAGTAGCCGTCAAAATTGAGAGACGATTAGGAGTCGATTCAAAAGCTTAAAGCAACAACAATTAAATTAAAACAATGCCTACAACAAAGGATAGCATCTCCAAATTCAGATTCCTGAATTGAAGATTCGTCATACGTTGTAAGTAGAGTGCTATTCCGATGTGAATGAATAATTGAGATTTGATTTGTGTGAATTGAGAAATGGAATTGTACTTAATTTGTGGTGATGATAATTCATAATTGTATGTTGCTATGATTCGAATTATGAATAGATTTGGGATGTTGTGGTATAATGATGTTAGACCTATTGGATATTTGCAAGTTTATGATTCATGCTAAAAGTTAACGACTATATGTTTGTGGTAGTTTATTACAACACCTATTGGATATTTGCGAGTATATGATTCATGTTGAAAGTTAACGACTATATGTTTGTGGTAGTTTATTTGAGATTCATGCAAGTATATGATTCACAATTATGCCAACATGATGTATATTTTTATGATCATTTTAGTGTAGTTGGATCCATTTGGGTATTATGACTCATATGAATTTATGTTGGAATTGGCATCATGATTCAAGTGTAAAACCATACTTTTGTATTAGTGACAAAAGCAAGCATCTTTGTGAACTTGTATTAATTCTATGAACATGACTAGATTACGTTTGGTGTTATGCCTAATTGAAACATGTTTTAGGCCTATGTTGTTATTAAAATCATGTGATAATATATGCGATACATAATTAAGTTAGATTCACATTTTAAATGCAAGTTTACATGACTAGGTTAAAACCATGATTCATTTTTAGGTATGTTTTATGCCAAGATTATATGCTATTACAATGCAAGTTCACAAGTGCCTGATTTTTGTTAATCGTTATGTTGCAAGTTCATGCGTTCACACACCCCTTTTGATGTTACTCTGATGTTATATAAACACCGTGTTCTAAGCCTCCCCTTTTTCATGTGGCTAAGTTGGGATTAAATGTTAAGCCCAACATATGTTATGATTTAACGAATGTATAAAACGGGGGAAATGACGTTGGGTTAAAAATATAAAACATATATGTTGGCATGTTTGACGCATGCCAACGACCTTGAGAACATTTAAGTGGTATAAATTAATTTTACCCAATAAAGATGAATTTGAATAATGGGCCGCAAATATTTACATATAAAAAGAAAAGAGACAAAATAAGTAAATTTAGAAAATACGATGTGTTTAACCCGAGGTTGGATTGAGTTGTGACATAAACCTGCCCGGAACCGCTCGGTTGTCCAGTAGTCACAACAATACCTATCCAATGTGGGTGGTTAAACATTGAGCCCAATAAAGACCCGAGGTTAGACTGAGTTGTGGCGTAAGACTGCCCGGACCCAACCGGCAACAAGCAGCCACAACAATATCTGTCTAATGTGAGTGGTCGAGGCTTTAATAAGACAATTAAGGCTGAGTCAGGATTGATAGGATTAAGTAAATTGAATTTATACGTAATCAAATTGAACATGCTAAACTATACAGACTGATTGGGGGTTAGGTTTACAGAACACTTAACCAACTTAGCATGTTGGCTAGAAATAGAAAACCTAGTAGCGGGGGACCCTTTTCAGCAATAACCCTACAAGGTGTATCTGGATACCCTGAACTAGGCAGGGTGGGGCACGATTACTGGGCTGACTGTAAGAGGTCAAATCGACGGCGGTGGTGCAACAGTGTAGGTTCTAACGGGGTGCGGGTGTGCACGCACTCCGGCGCAGAAAAATAAGGCACTAGGCACCAGTAGTATACCTGTGCATTCTAGAACTGTGTCGGGCCGCCACCATGGGACTTGATACACCCCATGGCGGGACCAGCATAGGTAGCTACAACATCGGGGGTCGTAAGACACATGTAACTATTCGAGTAGGAGCCGATCATTTGAAATGGATCACTTCACCCTGATTATGGGGTGCTTGTTGGGAACTAGTTAATAGGGGTGCAGAGATTAATATGGGGTACGATAGTATATTCGACTCTAGACAACTTAACTTAGTTTATGGTGCTTTCCCATCACAAGTACAAAATAAGCTTGTTGCTTCGCCTCATTTGCTTCGGTTATGTTCACAACCGAAGCAAATAGTATCATAGGCTTCGGTTGTTTTAACAATAGAAGCAAATGCAACGAAGCATATTATATCATTTGCTTCGATTGTACCCACAACGGAAGCAAATAGTATCATTTGCTTCTGTTGCGTTAACAACGGAAGCAAATGCATTGAAGCAAATAGTGATATTTGCTTCGGTTGTCCCTACAACAGAAGCAATTAATGTTATTTGCATCAATTCCTTTGGAACAAAAGAAAATGTGCTGAAGTAAATAATGTTATTTGCATCGGTTTTTAGGAACCGAAGCAACTACAGATTTAATATGATCAAAATTAATATATTAATAATCACAAATAGTTAATTACGGATACCATTATTCGTTATTTATTATAATTAATGATTATTAATAAATTTTATATAATTACAAACTATTATAAATACTTGTTTTATATGTTTAATAATTTGTTACAATAAATTATTAATAATTAGTAAGTTATATTCAGTACTTATTAATTACATTAAATAATTAATAATTATTGATCAATATTTAATAATTAATATTTAACATTTAATATTTAAGTATTAATTTTATTTAACAATTAAGATGTAATTTTAATAACTGATAATTACTATAAAATAATTAATTATATTATATTATATTTAGGACTGATATTTAAGAATTAATAGTACAATTTAATACTTATGAAGTGATGTTTAGTATCTATAAATAATATTAAATAATTTTTAATTAATAACGATTATTAATCAATAATTTGTAATTAAAATACTTAATAATTCATAATTAATAAGAAACATTCATTATTAAAAAGTAATATTTAATGTTATATATTATATAATTATAACTAATAATTAAATTTAATATTTAAAAATAATCAAAATATTAATTAAATAAATTATGATTCCTGCTCGATAGTTAATATTTAATGTATGTTACTATATGTTTAATATTTAATATTGATTATTTAATAATTGATAATTACTAGTACTAAAAATTTACTTTGAATAACTACTTAAACGAGTTGTAACTAATATTATTTATAATGTTGATTTAATAGTTAATAAACACCATAAAATAAATAACTTTTAATTATTAATATTTTCTACTTAATATTTGATTATTAATTTCATCATATAACAATTAATAATAATACAATTATGATTAAACTACAACAACTAATAACTAATATAATATCAATTACTAACTTTTAGCAAATAGGACTGAATACTTAATTATTAAATAATAATAATAATTAATTAATAACTAATAGTAAAAAAATAAGAATAATATTTAGTATTTAAAATAGAATTATAGTTGAAAGTTATGGAATGATATTTAGTGTTTAATACTTATGAAGTTGTAATTATGAAGTGACATTTTGTATTTAATAATTAATTTAAGTAGTTATTAGTCAATAATAACTATTAATAATTAGTAAATAATCAATAATTAAGAAAAATATTTAACAATTCATAATTACTAAGAAATGTTAACAATTGAGGAGTAATATTTAGCATTTGATATTTACAATATATAATCAATAATTATCTTCTTATTTTTAGGTTAACTTAATTTGTAAAGCTTAAACAAACAATATCCGCTTATTATTTCTAACCGTCAGTTTTTCGTCATCAATATCCTACGGTACATTTGTACCAAACCTTGAGATCCATGCCACTCTCTGAAGCAGCCGCTCAGAATTGCAAGTTTCTTCACTTTTCTGCTAATCGTTCAGGAATCCGACGATGTCGTGACGATCCACTTCAGTCGTCGATCTACTTCGACTTCTTTTCCACTCAAAGTTTCATCTTTGACAGTCACTTCATTAGTCGCGTTTGGGAATCGTCGAATCAAGATCTGCTTTAATTTGCGCCATCGACAACCACTTTAATCGGGATCTGTTACAGCTTCGGGTCTTCAGCATTGGACAACCCTAGGCTCCTGCACTTACCTAATTTCATCAACAACTCCACTGTAAGCGTTTAGTCCTGATACCTAATTTCACCTATTTCACAGTAGTTGATTGATTGATATTAGTTGTCTGCTTAGTAATAATTTTTTAATTTCCATTCAGTGATGAAAATTCCTATTTAGTATAATTAGAAATAAGACTGCTTGGTTGATATCTATGGTATGGTTACTTGCTGGATTAATATTCAGCAGTTGTTATTGATAGTAAGAATTTGTTTTGCTGAATGTATACAAATTAATGGGTGCATACTTATTTTTGTCACCATATTTTCAGCTCCGTATCATGTTAAAACTTTGAAGCTACAAGTTGGGGTTTCAAAATTTCAAGTGAATCAAACAAAATTATTTCTAATACAGGAGGAAATTCTAGAAATCAATGTGAATATCAAGTTGAAAGTTGAAGCATTTAACCTTTTTTTTTTTTGAATCTATGGTAAGAAAACTCATACATCCTCTCTCTTATATCGATTACAAGATCTATTGTTGTAACCATTGACGTTGTTTATGGGTGAATATGTTGCTTGATGGAATAGGAATTTCTGCTCTTGTAAAATCTATGTTCTGCTATCATATAAAGGGTTAGACCTTAAATCAGTGGGTTTAAAAATTGATGTTGTTCGTGCGTGATTGCTTGGTGGAATAGGAATTTCTGCTTTTGGTAAAATCTATGTTGTGCTATCATATAAATGGTTGGACCTTAAATCAATGGGTTTAGATACTGTTAGTTATATAGATTCATGTTTTGCCACCTACCTTGAGGTCAGCATGGGCTATCATTGTCAGAGACTTGAAATCCATCGACCTGAGCCCGTTCTATAGCTTTAGCTATTCTAGAAATTTTCACCACTGGTAGACCGGTTGTGCCACACTAGTCCACTGGTTAGAGAACCTGGGATCAAAATTCATTTATAGGAATTACCCTCCTGGCTGCTGTTTTGTAGTATTTCGTGCTCCTCTTCTTCGAAACTACTATGATAATTATTAAGGTGTTATATATGTATACAACCAACATAGCCTACATGCATGGATCAGCAAGGCTGCTTTTTTGACAGCTTATATGACCTCCTGTTCATGAATTGAATATATGTATACCTATTTTTGTCAACATGTCTTAGAAAATAGAAAAATCAAATAGACCTGTGCTACACACACACACACAAGTTAACCTTTGGTTATATATTATGTTATGGATAGTAAAAGGAGTTCACACACACACACACACACACACACACACACACACACACACACACACACACACACATATATATATATATATATATATATATATATATATATATATATAATATTGGTACTTGGCACATTGTTTTGTAATTTAAATGAATTTTGCTCATGGACTGTTTGCTTTCTTCTTACATACATATATTTAATAATAAGTAGCTATTATTGACAATTTGTTTTGCTGTTTATGCTGCTTAATTGGTATATGTTGAGTAGTATGCATTTTAGACTTTGAACATTGATTCTGAATATATTTGCACTTCTCATTGTCCTCTACATCATTTTCTCGAGTAGAATAACCTTTTTTCTACAGATTAAATAATGTCATGTTCTTGCTGGTATGTAAAATAAACAAATCCTGTAGTTTGCTTGCTACTCAAACATGCATTATTTACTGGTTACTTATCTTTTTTAATTTGTAGTAGTTTAACATTTTGAACTTTGAATAATAATAATAATAAATTATGACAGTTTAATGTATACTACTGTTGCGAGACAAAAGTTTTAGCAACCATTATGTTTTTCGTTTGAGTTGATGAGGGCTAACTCTCTGTGATTATTTTCCTTAAAAAAGGGGTCAGATTGTTGCAACTTCAATATGCAATGCTCTTGAAAGTAATTTTAAAAAAATTACTGCTTCGACACTTTTATATAATCATGTGAATTCATATCCTAGTATAAGGCCATCCATACTATTCAAGTGTCTTCTTGTACTTTAACACGTTTTTTTTTCCGCAGTCATCCCCCATAGTCAACTGATTAATTTTGGGCTTTTGCTTATTATCTTCCACAAGCATTTGTGAAATAATATCCAACTGTCTTTTTACTTCGAGCAAGGACTTTAGCATTCATTTCGGCAGGGTATGTAAAGTCTGCAATTGACATAAATTTTCTAATTGATATCAACTGGATCATCGGCCCTTTTAATTTGTTTGCTCTAAGATTTAAAAGCAAATTTTAGCGTTTTCTGGGCTGAAATGAAATTGTATAGTAAGTTACCCTTATTAATTTTGAATTTTTCTTGTCATCATCCCTCCAAAATTTCTTACAGCTTTTGTATCTGAATGGTTTATATCCAGAATACGGTAATCACTTGTTCCAAAAGGATGATAAAGTACTGAAGATAGACAAAATGTATTTCACCATTGTAGATTTATCTGAGTTCTATCAACTGCATGAAATATTTTTCCCAGGTCTTGATCTCCAAATGTTATCAAAACAACTACTCTTAAGTTCACAAAGGCCTGTCTTGATCAAGTACTTGTTTGGTTACTTTAGCTTCATAAAGTTTGTTATCTCTAATTTTTTTCATGACCAATCTCACACAATTAAGGTTCCCCAACACACAACAAGGTCTTTGAGTAAATTGAACAATATTTTTTAAGTATTTCAATAAACTTGTCCTATTTGTTGGAAGATTTCTGGCATATACAAAGATGCAACTATCTATACCATATATTATTGTTAAGTAGCATAGAAATATATCGTGAACTTTTAGGTAATAGCAACCCAAATAGAAGATCCTATAAAAACCATAATTCTGCATCATTCATTTAGAGCAGCATTGTGCAGGCATAACCATTTTGAACCCCATTTATCCACAAATCTGTCAATGTTATCATAAAATATTTTGGTTTCCAGCGAAGCAAACATTGATGGTTTATATTTTCTTAACAAAAATTAAATGTCAAATCATCTATCTGATCCATTGGTTGCCCGAACATTCTAGCATGGAATGTTGCCCGAACATTCTAGCATGGAATGATTATTTACGTAGTTTATTACTTTCCCTCGTAGGCGAATAGGGCCCTGGACCATCTATGTGAATTGTCTTTTTGTTCTTTATACATATTTCTCTTTCAATTCTCATTAGCATCAGCTGACATGTCCCCTTAAACATTGTTAGCAGGTGAGATATTCTGTGAGTAAAAGGACTGAGAAGCAGTTGGGATTCTCTTAGTTGAATATCAGGTCCTGTTACTCCAGTAGGTACCTGCACATCAATTAGTAGGCAACATTGTTACTCAACAAGTGTTTTTTTTTTTTTTTTTTTTTTTTTTTGCATACAATCAGGAACTGAGTATAATTTTAATTCTGTGATCTGAACTAATTACAGGCTGCTAGTTTTGTTGAAACCAATGTTGAACCTTTGGCTTGGTAAGTTAAAAAGTCTCATGGAGAATTTCTCTTTCTAGCCCAGGTATTAGACAAATAGCAAGAATTAAGTTATATGATATGTCTATCTTTTTCATGACTGTACTTTCCAAGTAAAGCAGCAGCTCTGGTTAAATATGAAAAAAAAAAATTGCATACATATCAGGAACTGAGTATAATTTTAATTCTGTGATCTGAACTAATTACAGGCTGCTAGTTTTGGTAAAACCAACGTCGAGACTTTGGCTTGGAAAGATAAAAATTCCCATGGAGAATCTCATTTTTCAGCCCAGGTATTAGACAAATAGCAAGAATTAAGTTATATGATATGTCATCTTTTTCATGACTGTACTTTCCAAGTAAAGCAGCAGTTCTGGTTAACTTGATGAATCCTTCATGGACATTCACAAATACAATGCTGCTAATTAATTTCACTTCGTCATATTTTATTACACAAAATTCTATGTAAGTAGTATTTTCTGATGATATATTTTTAACTAAGATTGCTAACTAATTTGTAATGCAGTTGCGCAAAATTCGAAGTACACCCTTGTTTTCTTATGATATGCCTTGTTGCACAAGACTGCTAACTAATCTGTATTATAGTTGAATCTGATTCTCACTTTATCTAATCTAATTAAGATATAATTATAACTAAAATCCATATTGATCACTAACTACCGTGTAAAAAAACATAAAGCAAGAAATAGGAAGCATCTGTTGATTAACAATTAGATGGAAGTGAAAAAGTAATGTTTTATATTAAATTTAATAATACTCAGCGTTTTATGCACATAAGGATTTATATTTCTAACAAAACAATGGTAATATAATGGATGGTGGCAGAATTAATATGAAATTAGTAGTCTAAAGGTGAGATAGTCCATAAGCCAAAGCTAGAGAGAATATAACACCAAAAGTATATATAAATGATTTGACATGTTAAGACTGTTATAAACTCTAGTATTTAAAAGTTATATAGCTTCTCTCTAGTCAGAGCCTATGGTTGTTTAGTGCATTACGCCAGTGGACATCCTTTTGTATATTTCTCCATGTTTATTGCTGGTGTACTACATTTATAACGTTGTTATTTTGAAACTACTTATGCATTGTTATTTTCGTTATTAGATTGCAACATATACATATGGAAAATGAAGACCAGATGCAAGTACAGTGACTGCAACGACTGACATTCAACATGGTGATCAGACTAAAATAGCAACCAAAGGTTTACTGTATTATATTTTAGTTACTTATGTTATTTTGTGATAAACCACATATAATACTGAAATTTTCATTGTTTCACAAAAAAAGTGATAGTCGTAGTCTGAAAATGCAATATATGTTTGTACTGTAAAAGTGATATTGGTTGCTATCTACAAGTAGGAATGGCAATGGGGCGGGTTGGGGCGGGTTTCTCGTGCCCCAGACCCAACCCGGACTTTTTAAACCCCGCCCCAGACCCGCCCCGTAGACCCGGTGCGGGTCTGGAATTTCGCCCCGTACCCGAAACCCGTACGGGTCAGGGTAGACCCGACCCGCCCCGCAACCCGAGTGATATTGTTTTCTAATATACTAAAATGTATGTACTTATATTTTTTATCGCTAAATGATAAATTATATGCAATTTATAATGTGTTCACAATGATAAGAGAATACAATAAAATGAGTGGTAAGATAATAGTTCAAAATGTATGCATTTTTCATTGTATGACTATCATTGATGCAACATAATACTATGAATATTTTATAGTTTATTGATTGAAAGATTATAATATTCAAGTTATAACAATATATACCTAAGAAGATTAACAAGTAATAATATAGTTATAAAGTATATTAATGATGTTTCAACCATGCGGGTCGGGTTGGGGCGGGTTAATCGTGCCCCAGACCCGACCCTAGACCCGGACCTTCAAAAGCGGGTCGCGGGTCTAGGGTCTACCCGCCCCGAAGACCCTATGGGGCGGGTCTAAATGGGTCAAAACAGGGGCGGGTCAAGCGGGTTTAGACCCTAGACCCGCCCCATTGCCATCCCTATCTACAAGTTGTTTGGCATACAGTTTAATATTACATCTAAAAAAATGGACAGTGCTTTTCTTTTATATAGACGTTTATTACTTCGTCTATTGCAGCAAAATATTTTATTTTATATGTGTAACGTGTCATTATATTTTACAAAAAATTGGGAGAAACTTATTTTTATAATATGCGTAAATTTAAGAAAATATGGTAAATTTTTTATTCTTCTTGCAAGCTGAACGCATTTTTAAGAAAGCTTATATTTGAGTTATTAGCCTGATATGTAAATTATATGTATAATTGATCCTTCAGTTTGTAGCATGTTTGCATTATGTTCATGATTCTTACATGTAAACTGTAATTTACAGGCGACTTAAATGTACTGAGGCAGCTTGTATTGTGCTTACGGTGGAAGCTGGATTTTGTAAATACTGCATTACCTTCATCTTCTTAAAGATGTGATCTTGTTAGTAAGTTAGAATTTTTAGTTTGTATTTGGTTCTTGTTTGTAAATTGTTGATACATGTTCTATACAACTTTGATTCTACTAGATGTTCCATTTTGTTGTATTAAGATCGGATCATTAACACCATTAATAAAATATTATACTTATTCGTGTATTGTATTGTCCAATTTATATTGTTATTTAGTATGACTATATAATTGCAACTGATAATTATTATATATATATATATATATATATATATATATATATATATTGTTGCATATTGGAGAATTATAGTACGTATATGTGTTTATATTGTTGCGTATTTGAGAATTACAGTGATTTGTAATGAGGTTTTTTTTTTGTTAAAATGAGTTTTTTGCTTCGGTTGTAACCATAACAGAAGCAAGAAGTCATTCCTTAGTCAATGGTGCATTTTTTTTTTGCTCCGGTTGGGCTAACAACTGAAGCAAAAAAATTGTTCTTGTTTCGGCTGGAAAACTGAAGCAACAAATTTTGATCTGTTGCGTCGTCTGCAGTTGCTTCGGTTGCTGAACAGAAGCAACAGGGGGTAAACAACCGAAGCAAATGACATGTTTTGTAATAGTGCATTTCCAGTTTGTACTTATCATGCTCAATTTCTTATTCATAGACTGAATAGTCCTAGACTTACTCAGGCTTTATGTCTGACTCTACTTTTCTTTCGTTTCCCCCCTAGGTCCACAGGGAGGGAATACCGCAGCTTGACCAGTTTTCACATCTAGCTTGAAGAGAAATAACGTATTGCTTGGATCTCTTTCGTTTTAGACTATGGCTTTGGATAGCAATTATGGGGACTTATGCAGTTTACTTATGTTTTTATGCTTCTTTAAGTTATGAAATCAAGACAGTTATGAAAGTGTAATGTTTTTGGAAGTATTGTAAGACAATTATGGCATGGTTTGTGTAACACATATTTTGATGAAATAAAAGTTGCTGTTGTTTTCCGCTGTTCAAAATATGTGTATTTATATCTGTCTTGTATATCTGTGACTTATACTTATAAACCTCCACCAAAATTAGGGCATTCCCTTTGAGAGTGACCCTAACGGAGGTGGGGTGTTTCACTTGGTATCAGAGCATAGGTTTACCAGATAAGATAAAAAGTTTTGAAAAAATATTTTCAAAAGAAAATTTAAAGAAGCATTTTTAAAGATAAAATGTTATTTTATTTTAAAAGGCATAGTCCCCCAAAGCCATTGGTACTATCTTTTATCTGAATCTATCCTTTTTTTCAGCATGTTCGAAGAACTTAACTTGCCAGAAGGTGTACCAATACCTGTTGGTTCAGACGATTCTTAGAAGCAAGGGCCAATCAGCCAGGTCCCACTATTCCTCCTCCCCCAGGAAATTATCCAGCTGTAGAAAATCATCCAGCTGCAGCAGCACCTCCTCCTCCACCTCCTCCGCGTGGTAATACTTTTGCTAAGATATGTAAAGATTTCAAAGCTATGGGGGGAAGGACTTTCATGGAACCGAGTCCTTCGTGGCAGCCAGGAACTGGCTGAAGGAAACCGAGGACTTATTCGTCATCTTTGAGGTAGAAGATAGGAAGAAGGTACAACTGGCAGTATGGCTACTTAAAGGCGAGGCTTCCTACTGGTGGGAAGTTACCAATGCAGAAAGGCCAGTAAAAACATGGGAGGAATTTCGGGCAAGGTTTGAGACTAAATTTCTCTCAGAAGCTGAAAGGAGCCTCCAATTGGAAAAATTCTTATTTCTTAAGCAAGGGAATATGACAATCAAAGAGTACGTTAATCAGTTCGATCAACTGGCTAGGCTCGGACTGGACCTAGTCAACACTCCGCACAAAAAGGCTCTCCGCTTTGTCAAAGGATTGAATGAGCCATTACACAGTTTGGCCATGACCCATATACCTATGGGAGCTACGTATGAAAGGTTGGTGCAGATGGCATTGCTGAACGAAGAGGATAAGGGCAAGAAGGAGACAAAGGCAGAAAGCTCTCAAGGGAAGAAAGAGGGTTTACAGCCTAAGAAGACAGACTTTAAGAAGGGAGGGAAAGACAACAAGTCCCAAGAGAAGAGGAAGTGTAATTTCTATGGCAAAGTGGGGCACTTAGTGAAAGATTGCCGGAAGAAGAAGGCCAAGTTGAATGGTGGGTGCTTTTCTTGCGGTGAGACAGGTCACATGGCTAAGGATTGCCCAAAGAAGCGAAGGCAGGGGCAGAATGCTGGATCTACCTCAGGGGCACAGGTTCATGTGCTAGAAGCGTCACCTCTGCAACAACGAGGTATAAATACTTCTGTAGAAAGTGTAGTATATCTTTATGATCACCCAGTTCGTACTTTATTTGACTCTGGCGCATCACACTCCTTTATTTCATCTGCTTTAGTAGAATCTCTGCACCTAGAAACTAGTATGGTAGTGGACCCCTTAGTTGTTTCAAATCCAATCGGGGGCCCATCTCATTTGTCTATGATCTGTGTGGGATTGAAAATTTCTATTCTGAGCGTATAATTTAGATGTAGTGCCTTGGTTTTGGGCTTCTCGGGATATGGTTTGATTTTGGGCATGGATTGGCTATCCAGTAATGGTGCCATCCTTGATTGTGAGAAAAGGGTGGTTAGGCTTCTGACCCAACTCGATAACACTCTGGAAATTACTTGTAATCCCTCGTATGCGTTATGCTTAGTTATCTTGAATCGCTAGATGCTTCTGTTGAAAGTTTGCAATCGGTTAAAGTGGTCCGTGAATATCCGGATGTCTTCGAAGAGGTGAAGGGCTTACCTCCGAAGCGGGAGATAGACTTCCGCATATATCTTGTAGATAATACAAAGCCCGTTGCGTTGCCTGTTAGACACATGGCTCCACGGGAAAGGAAAGAGCTCAGTAAACAGGTTAAAGAACTTCTAGAGAAGGGGTTCATTAGGAGGAGCATTTCAGAATGGGGCGCTCCAGTGGTGTTCGCCACAAAGGCGGATGGTTCACTATGTCTATGTGTTGACTACAAGGAGCTCAACAAACTGACAAAAAAGAATAGGCACCCTCTCCCCAGAATTGACGATCTGTTTGATCAGCTTGTAGGAGCGTCTGTTTTCTTCCAACTCGATTTGGCGACCGGGTTCCATCAGCTAAGGGTGGCCGAGGATAGCATCGATAAGACAACATTCAGAACCCCAAACGGCTTCTTTGAATGGCTTGTCATGCCTTTCGGTTTGACAAACGCACCCGCTTACTTCGTGGACCTGATGAGTAGGGTGTTCAGAGAATTCCTCAATAAGTTCGTGTTAGTCTTCGTAGACGATATCTTGATTTTCTCAAAGAGTGAAGAAGAACATGCTCAGCACCTAAGGGCAATCATGGAAAATCTGCGAGTCCATCAACTAAAAGCCAAATTCTCCAAGTGCCACTTTTGGAGAGAGGAAGTAAGGTTTCTTGGGCATATAGTATCCAAGGAAGGGTTAGCTGTGGACCTTGCTAAGGTAGTAGCGGTACAGGATTGGAAGACACCAAGGAATGCAACTAAGGTCCGAAGTTTTCTAGGACTAGCAGGTTTCTACCGAAAATTCATAAGGGATTTTGCAAAAATCTCAGCTCCTCTCACAAGGCTGACAAAGAAGAACCTAGTGTTCAACTGGGACTTGGATTGCGAGTTTGCTTTCCAACGACTAAAAAGGGCTCTTACAACAACCCTAGTTCTGACGTTGCCTGATGGAAGCAAGATGTTCACAGTTTATACAGATGCATGTAGGACAGGGTTAGGCGCTGTCTTGATGCAAGAAGGGAAGGTAGTAGCTTATGGTGGAAGGCAATTGAAAGTTCATGAAAAGAACTACCCAACCCACGATCTTGAGTTAGCCGCCATCGTCTTTGCACTCAAGTCTTGGCGACACTATCTCCTAGGTGAGAAGTTCGAACTTTACACTGACCATAAATTGTTGAAATATCTTTTCTCGCAGAAAGATCTTAACTTGAGGCAACAGAGATGGATGGAGTTTCTTGCCTCGTACGATTTCGAGATCTCCTACACTCCGGACAAAGGCAACGTAGTTGCAGATGCTTTGAGCAGAAAGAAGCTAACATTAAGCCCGCTGTTTGTTGAAAGGCAAAGCCTAGAGTTTATAGCCAGCTTTGACTTTAGGCCCTCCTCTGATTTCTTACCAGGTTTACTAGCATCGCTTGAAGTGCGCCCTACTCTTTTGGACTCAATAGGGTCAGCACAACGCGAAGACCCTCAACTTATAGAGACGATTGATAGACTAAGTAGGGGTGAGACTTCAAGTCACCTCAACAGGTACTCCATCGACGATAAGGGTTGGTTAAGGCGAGACAGAAGGTTATGCGTCCCACGGACAAGGGATTTAGTAAAGACGGTTCTCGAAGAAGCACATCACTCCAAGATGATGATACATCCAGGCGGAGATAAAATGTACAAGGACATAAAGAGAACTTTCTTTTGGAGCGGCATGAAGAAGGACGTGGCAGATTTCGTTTCTAAGTGTACGATTTGCAAACAAGTTAAGGCGGAGCAGAAGAAGCCTGGTGGTCTGCTCCATCCTCTAGAGGTCCCACAGTGGAAGTGGGATAGCATTTCAATGGACTTCATTGATGGGCTGCCCAGGTCTAGAAGAGGCAACACTAGCATTTGGGTAATAGTGGATAGGCTTACTAAAAGCGCCCACTTTTTACCCGTCAATAGTAAAAGGACTGCCTCATCCCTAGCATCTCTTTATCTCAAGGAAATTGTTCGACTCCATGGAATACCTTCCAGCATTGTTAGTGACCGAGACCATATCTTCACAAGTGAGTTTTGGCGGAGTCTGCAAGAAGCGGTAGGCACACAGTTATGCTTGAGTACAGCCTATCACCCCCAAACCGACGGCCAGACAGAAAGAGTGAACAGAGTTTTGGAGGACCTTTTAAGACTGTGCGTCCTTGATTTCGGAGGGATGTGGGAAGACCATCTTCCTTTGGTAGAATTTGCCTACAACAACAACTACCAAGCCACCATCGGAATGGCGCCCTTCGAAGCTTTATATGGGAGACCTTGCTGATCGCCCACTTGTTGGTGGGAGTCTACTGACAAGCTCATACTTGGACCAGATATGATCCGAGAGACTTCAGAGAAAGTAGACTTAATACGGAGAAGAATGAAGACAGCCCAAGACAGACAAAAATCATACGCAGACAAGAGGAGGACCGACCTTGAATTTGAGGTTGGAGACAGAGTTTTTCTTAAGGTATCTCCTCTAAAGAACGTTGTTCGTTTTGGAACCACAGGGAAGCTAGCACCAAGGTTCGTAGGGCCGTTTCCTATCATCGAGAAAATTAGGAAATTGGCCTATAGATTAGAGCTACCCGAAAAGCTGGCCGGAGTTCACAACGTCTTTCATGTTTCTCACCTCCGAAAATGTCTACATGAATCTGCTGAAGTAGTAGAGCCAAACATCCTTGAAGAAGCTGAAGTGGAACGCGAAGCAACCATGAGGAAAGTTCCAACCCGCATCTTAGGAACTGAAGTGAAAAAGCTACGCAACCGCGAAGTCAAGCTCGTCAAAGTCCAGTGGAGCGACGCCGAGGAAGACGCGACTTGGGAAACTGAGGCTAGAATACGTGCAGCATACCCTTTTCTTTTCGAGGGTACATCTTCGATCTCTTTTTTTCCTTAAGTTATGCTTTATCTATCTTTTAGGGTATATCTCCTCGACCTTATCTTTTAGGTAGAAACCCTTTGGATGAAAACATGTAATTGAAACATGTTATAGATGATGGTTGCAAGTGATTGCTTGTGGTTGCATATACACACACAATCTAGGTTTTAGATCGGCTCAGTCACTTCATATTGCATATGCATATATGTATTTATATTCGTATATGGTTGAAGTTTAATGTGTTGTCATATGGATGTTGCATTTATATGAATGATTGTGCACTCATGTAGAATCATGAATAGGAGAATTTGCATACATAATGGATTCATGACACTTACATAATTTGCATTAAGGAGGTCAACTGAATCAGTAGACCGCCTGATTTTGCATTAGATAAGTACATGTACACACACTTTGCATATGATCATGAAGCATTAGAAGTCTTTTAAGGACAATGGACGCACGTGTTTGATGGATGAGTAGATGGACGTTTGGATGTTAGGATATACATTCTCCTAGACTTGAAGATTTCGGGGACGAAAACCTTCTAAGTGGGGGAGAATGTAACACCCCGTATATTCTATAACCGTAAAATTCACAAATTAAAGTATAATTAATTTCAAATCAAAGAATTAAGGGAAACGGGATATGCCATTGCGTTCGTCTCGGAATTCTGTTTGAAATAGAGTCCGAGTTTGCGTAAAACAGACTCCGTATGAGGGAGATATAACCTCCGGAAGTTTCACAATTCAGTTTAAAATTCAACAGACAGAAACAGTTCAGAACGAATTCAAATTTCAAAAAAAATCGGATCCAGATTGGGCTGGGCGGGAATCTTCCCGCCCAAAGCACCCAGGTCGACTGGGTAGTCGACCTGACCCCTGAGCCAGGTCGAACCCAGCCCCTCCTGGCTGGCCTGGTCTGTGCTTGGCAGAATTTCTGAGCCTTGTCTTGTCACTAGGGCTAGGTGTCAGCTCCTGATTGGTTTCTCTTTGAAACGAACGGCTAATATTAATCTAAGCTCCATCGACGGCTCGAATCAATTCACAAACTCTATAAAAAGGACCTAAAACTCCACCTAATTCACACAAATAAAAATGAGAATGAGACCGTCATGCTGCTAAAGTGAGTCTTGGAGTAGCCGTCAAAATTGAGAGACGATTAGGAGTCGATTCAAAAGCTTAAAGAAACAACAATTAGTTCAAAACAACGCCTACAACAAAGGATAGCATCTACAAATCTAGAATTCAGATTCCTGAATTGAAGATTTGTCATACGTTGTAAGTAGAGTGCTATTCCGATGTGAATGAATAGTTGAGATTTGATTTGTGTGAAATGAGAAATGGAATTGTACTTAATTTGTGGTGATGATAATTCATAATTGTATGTTGCTATGATTATAATTATGAATAAATTTGGGATGTTGTGGTATAATGATGTTAGACCTATTGGATATTTGCAAGTATATGATTCATGCTAAAAGTTAACGACTATATGTTTGTGGTAGTTTATTACAACACCTATTGGATATTTGCAAGTATATGATTCATGTTGAAAGTTAACGACTATATGTTTGTGGTAGTTTATTTGAGATTCATGCAAGTATATGATTCACTATTATGCTAACATGATGTATACTTTTATAATCATTTTAATGTAGTTGGATCCATTTGGGTATTATGACTCATATGAATTTATGTTGGAATTGGCATCATGATTCAAGTGTAAAACCATACTTTTGTATTAGTGACAAAAGCAAGCATCTTTGTGAACTTGTATTAATTCTATGAACATGACTAGATTACGTTTGGTGTTATGCCTAATTGAAACATGTTTTAGGCCTATGTTGTTATTAAAATCATGTGATAATATATGCGATACATAATTAAGTTAGATTCACATTTTAAATGCAAGTTTACATGACTAGGTTAAAACCATGATTCATATTTAGGTATGTTTTATGCCAAGATTATATGCTATTTTAATGCAAGTTCACAAGTGCCTGATTTTTGTTAATCGTTATGTTGCAAGTTCATGCGTTCACACACCCCTTTTGATGTTACTTTGATGTTATATAAACACCATGTTCTAAGCCTCCCCTTTTTCATGTGGCTAAGTTGGTATTAAATGTTAAGCCCAACATATGTTATGATTTAGCGAATGTATAAAACGGGGGAAATGGCGTTGGGTTAAAAATATAAAACATATATGTTGGCATGTTTGACGCATGCCAACGACCTTGAGAACATTTAAGTGGTATAAATTAATTTTACCCAATAAAGATGAATTTGAATAATGGGCCGCAAATATTTACATATGAAAAGAAAAGAGACAAAATATGTAAATTTAGAAAATACGATGTGTTTAACCCGAGGTTGGATTGAGACATAAACCTGCCCGAAACCGCCCGGCTGTCCAGTAGTCACAACAATACCTATCCAATGTGGGTGGTTAAACATTGAGCCCAATAAAGACCCGAGGTTAGACTGAGTTGTGGCGTAAGACTGCCCGGACCCAACCAGCAACAGGTAGCCACAACAATATCTGTCTAATGTGAGTGGTCGAGGCTTTAATAAGACATTTAAGGCCGAGTCAGGATTGATAGGATTAAGTAAATTGAATTTATACTTAATCAAATCGAACATGCTAAACTATACAGACTGATTGGGGGTTAGGTTTACATAACGCTTAACCAACTTAGCATGTTGGCTAGAAATAGAAAACCTAGTAGCGGGGGACCCTTTTCAGCAATAACCCTACAAGGTGTATCTGGATACCCTGAACTAGGCAGGGTGGGGCACGATTACTGGGCTGACTGTAAGAGGTCAAATCGACGGCGGTGGTGCAGCAGTGTAGGTTCTAACAGGGTGCTGGCGTGCATGCACTCCGGCGCAGAAAAACAAGGCACTGGGCACCAGTAGTATACCTGTGCATTCTAGAACTGTGTCGGCCGCCACCATGGGACTTGATACACCCCATGGCGGGACCAACATAGGTAGCTACAACATCGGGGGCCGTAAGACACATGTAACTATGCGAGTAGGAGCCGATCATTTGAAATGGATCACTTCACCCTGATTATGGGGTGCCTGTTGGGAACTAGTTAATAGGGGTGCAAAGATTAATATGGGGTACGATAGTATATTCGACTCTAGACAACTTAACTTAGTTTAATTATGGTGCTTTCCCATTTCCAGTTTATACTTATCATGCTCAATTTCTTATTCATAGACTGAATAGTCCTAGACTTACTCAGGCTTTATGTCTGACTCTACTTTTCTTTCGTCTTCTTTTCTTTCGTCCCCCCCCCCCCCCCCCAGGTCCACAGGGAGGGAATACCGCAGCTTGACCAGTTTTCACATCCAGCTTGAAGACAAAGAATGTATTGCTTGGATCTCTTTCGTTTTAGACTATGGCTTTGGATAGCAATTATGGGGACTTATGCAGTTTACTTATGTTTTTATGCTTCTTTAAGTTATGAAATCAAGACAGTTATGAAAGTGTAATGTTTTTGGAAGTATTGTAAGACAATTATGGCATGGTTTGTGTAACACGTATTTTGATGAAATAAAAGTTGCTGTTGTTTTCCGCTGTTCAAAATATGTGTATTTATATCTGTCTTGTATATCTGTGACTTATACTTATAAACCTCCACAAAAATTAGGGCATTCCCTTTGAGAGTGACCCTAACGGAGGTGGGGTGTTTCACATTCGAACTCAACGCCATACACAAAATTTTCAAATCCCGGCATAACATAGAAAGATGGGTTGTTCCCGCAATAGGATTTGAAATACTAACAGGATCAACTACTAAACTAGTATCTAGGTGTAGAGACTCAACAATAGAAGCATCTATGAACGAATGAGAAGCGCCAGAATCAAACAAAGTACGAATAGGATGATCATAAAGGAAAATTACGCTTTCAACATAAATATTTCTACCTCTTTCTTTTGGAGGTGCCATGAGAGCATGAACCTGCCCTCCAGAAGTAGATCTTGTCCTCTATCCTTTCTCTAAGCCTTCTTGGGCAGTCTTTAATCATGTGTCCTTCCTCACCACACTGGAAGCAACCTGTGTTTATCGCCTTCTTCTTTCTGCAATCTTTAGCTATATGACCTGATATACCACAGAAATGGCACTTCCTTTTATCTCGGGATTTCCCACTCTTCCTAGGATCCACTTTCTTGTCCTGTGCCTTGTTAGGATTAACACCTTTCTCCTCTTCATGCATCAACGCCATGTCAACAAGATTCTCGAATGTGGCCCCCTAAGGAATGTGGGACATAGCAAACCCTGGTAATGGTTCATTCAGGCCCTTAGCAAATCTCAAGGCATTCTTATGTGGTGTATTGACTAATTCCATCCCAAATCTCGCTAACTGATTAAACTGATTAACGTACTCCTTCACAGTTAAACTCCCTTGTTTCAAAGCTAAGAACCTCTTCATGTATAGACTCTCCTCTGCTTACGAAAGTAATTTCAACTCGAACCTTTGCCTAAAATCCATCCACGTCTCCACTGCACGTCGTCCATTAGTCACTTCCCACCAAAAAGAAGCTTCGTCCTTCATCAACCAAGCAGCTGGCTGAACTTTCCTCCCATCATCTATCTCAAAGATACAAAATAAATCTTCTACTTCCTTGAGCCAATTTCGAGCCTCAACAAATGTCTCAGTTCCATTAAATGGTTTTCCGCCCATTTCACAGAAGTCCTTGCATATCTTCGAAAAAACGTCTACATGAGGAGGCTGAGGAGGAGGAGGAGCGTCTACTGGGCCTGCTGCATTACCCTTGCCTCTAGATACCTTCTGAACCAGCCTGGTATTTGTACGCCCTCGGGTATTTTGGGCTGATCAGACATGCTGAAAGGAAAAAGGGAAAGATTCAAAATGGAGAATCGAAAGATAGATATATGGCTCTTAGGGATTATGTTTTTCATAATAAACTTTTCTCTTAAAATACTCTCTTTAAGACATGTTTTTGAAAGTACTTCTTTCCAAAAAATGCTTTTTGAAAACGGTTTTCAAAAATCTTTTATCTTTTCTGGTAACCTTCAGGTATGATATCACGTGTAACACACCACGTCCAATAATGTCACTCCATATGGGAATCCATTAACTTTCATGGAGCATTATAAGTGTATATAGAATAGAACATCATAAGTCAGATATATAAAACAGTACTTGAAATTTTAAATCTTTATTCATTACAGCGGAAAACAAAACATGTTTGATTACATCATCAAAACCATACTAACGTCAAGTACATAAATACCCATCTTTACAAAATTATTATCAGAATACATAAAACAAAAGCATAATCCCACTACTACAAATAGCCATACTAAAAAGAAAAGAAAAAGCTGAGCGTTACTCTCAACACTTCCAAGCACTCCAAGAGAAAGAAATCTAAGTCAAGCTTCAGTGTTTCATCCCTGAGAACCTGGAGGGGAAAACGGAAGAAAAAGAGGCGAAAACAAAAAGGCCAGACATAAGTCTGGCAAGCCTAGCTACTTTTAGCATGGAAATAAGTAAAGCAATATGACATGTATAAACAGGATGGAAAGTATAACCATGACATAAGGTAAGGATGGATAACAAGATGAATATAAAGGAATGTCTGGCGCGCTTCCCAAATTTCTTACTTAACTTAATTCTCTGCACCACCTACTAGTAATTCTTATCGAGATGATCCCGAACCCGCAATTGGTATCCCTCAGGCTTAATATCTAGTAAGAGGTATCCACCCCACACAATCCTTGATAGCCTACTTGCTTGTAATAACTACTAGATGTCCCCACACTACCCCTAGTCGATTGGCTCCTAACTTGTAGATACCTGTGCGTGTCCCAACTTAGGGTGTATCACTCCCTAAGTGGCAACCCATGGTTACACAGCTTTATACCTACTGATGTACAGTGGCTAAATCTCCCAATTTCGGGAATACCTTTTTGCACACTTAACGAACCCGTCGGAACCCACACTGCTACACCTTTACTCTTATTTGATCGCTTAAATTCAGCCCAGTATGTGTGCCCTAACCCTGCCTAGCTCAGGGTTCCCGATACCACTAAGTGGGTTACTGTTTGAAATGGTCCCTACTGCTACTAGGTTTTTCCCCAGGGTTTATCCTAACCTAAACTTATATTGTTTAAGTGTTATCTCACACAGGCTAACTTAACCCCACCCACCTAACATGCTTTAGGTATCATATTCATCTTTGATCAGCATTAATTAGTTATTAATGCACAGACCTCTCACATTAAGTCGATTGCTTATGGCTGCTGGATATGCCGGGTGGTTCCGGGCAAAATTCCACCATAAGCCAGATTTAACCTCGTGTCTAAGCATATTTTAATTATGCCTATGACCTCTCGCATTAGACTGACCATTTGCGGTTGCTGGTTAGGCCGATTGGTTCCAAGCAGGCTTCTACCGCAAGCAGAGTCTAACCTCGTGCCTCAACATGCTTATCTTAGCCAATTTATTTATTTGCAATTTATGCCAATTTTAGGTTAGTTATTCCAATTACCCAAAAATTCCTAATTTCATATTATGTCCAAAATTTAACATTAATTATGCCCAAATCAACCCAACATATATTATGCCATATTTCCCCACGTTCCCTAAATTGGAGTTCGTACGTTCATCTGTACGAGATTTGGCCTAGGCTCGAAGGTAGTCTGGCTATAAAAATAAAAAGGGAAGGAGGAAGGGAAGAGACACAGAATAGGCATAACAATATGACAACAAAATAGGCATAATGATGAACTGGTCATAAAGATATGATAAAACTGATGATAATATCAACATGGGCGTACAGGAGTTCATGAATCTAATATATATAGGCTAAGATAGAACTGATGAGATTAGATCTAATTCTCATGTTTAATTCCTAATTACAATTTACAACATGTCAGGATTACTTTTATTATTTACATCTAAAAATAGTCAATGAACTCACAAAGATAGGATTAAGAACGATAATTCTGAATTCTGATTTCTGGAGTTGATAAGCTAAAACACTTGATGTAGGCTTTAATCTTTATCTTCGAACTCTTGAATTTGATTAGTTATCGTGGAGGCTGGTTTAATTTAGGAGTGGACTGCATGGAGACGCCATGAATTGATTTAATGAATTTAGGGTTAGGTCAAGGTGTGTTTATATAGGTGTAATAGGTGAATTAGGGCCTTTAGATTAGGTTATGATCCATCTAAACCCTCCAAATTCGAAATGCACATCACCCAGCCAATCAGGGATTGCTAGCCCTAAAACTCTGAAAATCGTCACTGTCCAGATCGGCCAGTAGGGGTTGACCCCTACAGGGGGGTCGACACCTATGTCGACACCCCTATAGGGGGGTCGACACCTATGTCGACATCCCTTAAGGGGGGTCGATACCCTCTGAAAGGAATTTTCCCGCCCACTACTTTTCGGCTGGTTTGAATTTCGAACTTGATTTATTAATTATTAGTTTAATTCCGATTTAAACTTAAATCTTCTAACCTCCACTTCTTTATACTTTATCCGTTTTACGCAAACCCGGACTCTATCTTAAGCAGAATTCCGAGATGAACGCAATGGCGCAACCCATTTTACTTAATTCTTCTTCTAAAAATTAAGTATTCTTTAATTTGTAAATTTTAATGTTATAAAATTACGACGTGTTACATTTAGGATGTAGAGCTACTGCTAATCCAAAACTTAGCGAAAACAAGTCCTGATGGTTGAGGAGAAAGAGATTGAAGTGAGAGAGACTCAAAAGAAAAGGGGAAATAGAAAAGAAAGAGGCGGAAAGGGAGAGACTTGTCACCATTTCCAGTTTTAATAGGACCATGCTTTTTATTTAAATCGTTATAACGTTAACGTTTTAATTAATTATATGTATTACTCTATAAAATTATGTTTATTTATAGCGTTACCCATTCATTTGCTTCCCATTTATTACGCACGTTCAATTTTTTAAACTCAAACATGTGTTATTTCTATAATTTACACGTTTATATATGTGTAAAAAAAGTTATACGCACATTTGTTTATACATATAATTATTTTTCGATATGAAACTTCAAATGTCAATAATTTTTCCGTAAAACTTTGTTCGAAGAACATTATATATGTAAATAAATCACCATATCACCACAAACGAAATGGTAAAAGTTTTGAGTCTATATTCTGATAGTTCTAAATAAGTTAATTTTTCTCTGTTCATAATCAAATTACATTATTTATTTATTTATTCTGAATAATGTTGGTTATTATAAAGACACAGTCATGATAGGTAGAGAATTCAAAAGACAATGACCATCATAATATGGAAGGTAGAAACTTAAAAATAAACAAAGAGTTGATATGAATTTAGGAGGGAGCACAATCAAATTATTGTTTGAAAGCTCGTCCTAGCGACGAATGGACATGCCCGTTGAAGTGCATCCTAACGATGCTTGAACGTGCAAGCGTTAGAGAAGAAAATAAGAAGCTTTGGGTTCTCAGGCGCTCAATAGGTAAGTGTCCATCTAAACAGATATGTGGACGACTTTGACGTTGGGAATAAGTGACCACAACCAGGGTAACCAATCCTAATTATGTTTGCTCGGACAGATTCAAGATAAAATAAGAGGCATTAGGCTACTACTTACAAAAGGAGAGGGGAAAATGTTTTTGATGAGTCATTATGTGACATTATGCTTGGCACACTTCTTCAGGCATTGTGGAGTAGTTGAAGATAGAGGTCTGGATAAATGATCATCGAATTGACTAGGTATGACTTTCAAAGTAAGAAATAAGGGTACAGACAATCACTTTAAGAAAGAAAGCACGAACACAAAACTTTTATGATACCTAAAATAGGTTCAAGATTATTATCACTTGATCTTCTTTTCACTGGTTTACTTCCCATTGACTGGACTTTTATATCTGGTCCATTCTTTTTCCCTCAACCTTAGTTGTATAGGGAAGCAATTGGAGGATTTGGAGCATAGCTTGATAGCTCAATTTTTCATTATGTATGTTTCTTTTTATCTTTATCTTTAGTTTGATAATACCGTACTCGGATATGATGGGGATATTGTTTTTTATGTACTGTGATTTATATTTTGAGATTGATGTGTATTAACATTGTGATTCGTTGTGATATTTCTGAATAATGATTTTTTGAAAGGTTCTTTCTAAAATCTACCATATGTTTCTGCTATGATATGCTATGTTTTATGCCATGTTTCTTAATCTCTATATGCTTTAGCTATACCTAAGCGATCCATGTTTTTTGACATGATTTGTTAAGGGTATATCAAAGGGTGTGGGTTGTCACATGTGGTATCAAAGCCTAAGGTTTTAGGATACCTATTTTTTTTTATAGATAAAGTGATTTCAGAAATGGGTTTCAAAAGAAAAGTATTTTGAAAAATATAAAATATTAAAAGTCAAAAATCCCTAGAATCTATCTCCCTTCCTTCGGTTCTTTTCTTCCTTATCTGAACCTTTATCTTTTCTTGCATAGAATAGATGATGTTCCCGATCTCCTCGATATACCAACATCAATATGCCTATGTATTTTGTAGTTACTTGTAGGGAACAACACCCTCAGATCCCCAAAATAATATGCATGTTGAGGAACCCACCAGTGGAGCACCCACTTATCCACTTGGTGTAGCTTATTTTCCTAGATTTTGTAAGGATTTCGAGGTGGCAAGAGTTTTGATGGTACCGAATCATATGTGAAGGTAAGAAAACTTGGATAAGAAATTATGAGTAGATATTCAATCTGATGAGATTGGAGGATAGGGATAAGAGGTAGCTTGACACTTGGCAACCAAAGGGTGAGGCACTTAGTTAGTGGGGGGTTCTTGAGGCTGGGCTGGGAGAGATAGATTGGGATTATTTTAGGAAAAGATTTCAAAGGAGGTTTTTGTTACAAGTAGAAGAAGGAGTTCAGCTTTAAAAGTTTATCAACTTGAAACAAAGGAAAATATCCATTAAGGAACACGTTAGTTCGTTTGATGAGTTATCAAAACGTGGGATGGAGTTGGTGAATACTCGTCATAAAAAGGCCATGATGTTCACCAGAAGTTTGAACCAACCGCTCTAATGGTTAGCTATTAGTGATGTGCCCATGGGGGCCATAATTAAGACGCTTGTTAAGATGGCCTTGATGATATATGTGGATAAAATGAAGTTTCCTAATGTAGTAGTTGGAAGGATTTCTAGAAAGATAAGAAAAAGAAGTGAAAAGGATGACCATTGTAGAAAGACAAGTTTGGAAGGATTCAAGGTTCCGTAATTATAGTAGATCTAGAAACTATGCTAAGGACGGCAAATTAGATCGCCTAAAAGTGAAATGCTTTTTTATGACTAGCCTAGGTGTATTAGTAGAAATTTTCCACTAAGGACTAGCACTACCACTCAGTCTGCTTAGATACATGCATTGAAAGCTACTTCTTCTACTAGTGGAAGACAAGACAAAAGGGAGAAGATCATGGTGGAAGATGCGATTTCTATCTCTGATTTTCCTATTCATACTTTGTTTGATTTCATAGTATCCCACTCCTTTATTTTTGTCACTTTGGTTGATTATCTACACCTAGATATTTATATAGTTACAGATGAAGTTGTAGTTTCTAACCCCGTTGGAGAATCAACTTATTTATATGTGATATGTCGGGGTTTAAAACTTATGATCCTAGATATAGAGTTTGATTGTAAAGCTTATGTTTTGGGCTTTTCTGGGAATGGATTGATATTAGGGATGGACGGGTTGGCCATATATAAGGCTTGATTGCGATAGGAGGGTCATCATTATATATACTTGTAGCTGACGCACCCTAGAGATTTCTTATGACCATATAGGGTCAGTCATGCTAATCTATTTTTACTCCCTAGACACATCTTCAAATCAGATGAGTTTTGTACCTATCATTCAAGACCTTCCAAAAAAGTCGACGTCACTGCATTTTTTTCCTAAGAGAGAGAGATAGAGTTTGAAACATAACTTACAAACGATGTGTGGCCCGTGGCATTACTAGTAAGACATAAGGCTCCAAAGGAAAGGTAAGAGTTGAGTACGCAGATAGAGGAGCTTCCGAAGAAGGGTTTCACTACAATGAGTATTTCAAATGGGTTTCTTTTTCGGTGGCTTGCTTTTGGTGGTTGTCCTCTTTCATTTTGGGATCTTCTATTACTCCCCTTCTTTTCCTTCCTTAACATGAGTTCGGGAGCAATAACAATTTCGTACCCATCACCAGAGTCATGCTCCTTTTCCTTAACATACATGGGCTCACTCGAGTTGATCACAACCAAAGGTAGAGGGTCAAGCTTGGCTTTTTCTGCTTCCTTCTTGGCCTACTCTGCATCCTTCCTAGCCTTATATTGCACTTCTGCTCTTTTAAGCCCTAAATTAAGGATATCATTTCCTATCTTAGCAATCCACATTGCCCGACCTTCTTAAGCGTTTGTTCTAAGTCATGCTCTATAATTGAGTTACTCCCTCCAAGCTCGACGGTCTCACCTAGATCTTTCTTAATCTTTGATCTCCCACCTTCATACTTCAATGAAAAATTAAATATAACATCATCCTATGTAGTATATGTCAATGGAGCAACAGTTGTCGGCCGCAGAGTTTCGATAGCCGATGTGATTTCAGCGGCTGTCGGCTTCTTCATTGTTCCCAACCACAATCAGTTTCTTCTCTTTCTTTGGATACACCATGAAGATCATTACATATTTTTTACAAGCGATAATTACATGTTCGAACCCAGAGAGAGATGAAATAACTTTGTGACATGCTCTCCACCTTCTATTAGAGTATCATCTTCAAGAATGGGAGTCAATGTAGTTTTGGCGACAAGATCGTGATTCTCGGGATCATATGTTGGATAAGTAGCGGTATGTTGGAGAAGAAGAACTTCCTGTAATAGTAGTTGGCACGATATGAGTATGAGCAGAAATATCTTGACTCAATGACTAGTCTATCGAACCTGCATCATGGGCAATAACAATGCTTCCAGTCACAATAGCTTCTCCAATTGTCATTGCCAATTGTACCGTACATTATTCCTCCTCCTCGTCCCTTATAAGACATCACCCTCCTCAATGATTCTTGACTCGTCAACCTTCATATATTTACTCATTTCTCTTCCTTATTAACCTCGTCAGAATTAGTGCAAACTGTTTCATCATCGATATATCTCTCCCATGCCATAACAAGCATTTTCAAATAATTTTCAACTGAAATAAATCTCCATGGCGGAGAATTTTGGCACAAAAACCCATGATTATGGAGTCAAGTTCCTTTTATCCTTCTCTTCCTCATTTAGTTTCATATTGAGCTCTTTAGTTTCCTCTTCCAACCTCCGCCTAACTTCCGCAGCTTCATGTAAAATGGTCTGGCTCACATCCTCAACTGCTTGCTTAGTCTTTTTGGTTGCCTCCAACTCAACCTTATGACCATCTCTCTCCTTTATAATCTCATAATTATCCTTTAAACTTTTCCATTTCCAATAGCGGAGAGCTTATTTTCATCTTCTAATGAGGTAGATTTAAGGTAAGCTCTGTCTAACACCTCGCAAAACATATTCCGGGTAGCCTTGGCTTCTAAATTTATCCCATTAATTCTCTTTTGAGGCTCGGCTAGTTGGCATTTATAGTCGACTATTTCCTCATCCATATGCATTCTCTTATCCTAATCAATGTCAGCTTTAATGTTTATATTATCTATCTTTAAATCATAGCCCTTTGTAATTGCAGATAACTTCTTCGCATACTTCATCATCTCCCTGTATTGAGAGTATATATATCAAGTACCCGATTAATTATTTACTTATCATCTTTCCATGGAATCGGGTGAATTTGTGGTACAAATAATACTTTTTCAAAGTAAAACTTCGAAAACGTTTTCTTAGGCTCTTGAATATGTTCCTTGGGGGTAGGAGTCGGATTAGATGCAATTATCTTCTAGTCTTATTTTTTTATCTTTCAAAATGATATGTTTTTTTAGAAGTTTCGGAACTTTCTCATATATGCTACGGTCGATTTAAACTGGTCGTGGTGGTGGTGGATATTTTAATGGAGGAGGAAGGGTGCTATAGATTGCTTAGTACCCCTCGAATCTCCCTGTTAACTTGGCAGCTTGTCATATTTATCTAGGGGTGGTGATGTAGAAATCAAGTTCTCTATGATCCCTACTATCGCCTCTAATAATATAAATCTTGGAGGAACAAAATGTTGTAGGGGATGCTACCATCTAGATCTTTGCGTACATCAATTTATCTTTCCTCATTATACCTGAATAAAGTAAACCTTGAGTTAATATCATTTCAATCACACATAGGGAGGTATTGTGACGCAGCTCCAGGATCTAAACTCCACACGAATGGATGAATTCGTGGAAACAAGATCGAGAATGAGATAAATGCTCAACTCCGTTGATCTTTCGATGTCAGAATCTCGCTATCTTCAACATGTTGATCTTGTAAGATACCGTGTTTTCGATTTATGATTCTTCGAATGTTAATTGCTCGCAAGTGATTCCGTGAATCGGCTTCAAATTCGTTGATTCGAGTGCACTCGAATACCCAAAGATGGAGAAAGGAGATTATACTCAACTTCCAATTTTAATCAAAGCTCATACACAAATTTATTCAATAATCAACTCCCTTTACAACTCACGCTACAAACCTATTTATAGGGTTTACAACACGCTTTGTCTAGAATGAACGACCTAAGTATAAGCGAACGACCAAACTACAACACGCGACTCTTCAACACTACACAAACAATGGAGTGAACGACCCGACTACATTATACAATAATGGAACGAACAATCCAATTATGACAAATTACCGTCTCTTTAACAGCTCAAATTGTCTTTTACTAGTAGCTACCCAAGGCAAACAACAGAGGAGTGAACTACACAGGAGCGATTGATGACCTAGGGGCTATCCTCCCAATAACAAACAATCCCAAAGTGAACGACTTATGAGTGAACGACCTAGGAGTGAACAACTTAGGAGCGATCGAACCCTTTCCTATATGGTTTAACAATGCTTCCTCAAGCCCGCCTCTTCTCTTCAAGTTGGAGAATGACCTTTTTGGATCGTCGGGCTTCTTTCCATGATTCATCGGCTCGTTGAGCGACCAATACTCCACTTCTTTAAGCTTTAGCTCCATGGATGACCTGCTCTCCCTTCCTTTTCATTCTAGGTCACTGAACGACTTCCTTAGATCGTTGGACGACCTATAGCTCGCATACAAGCATCTTCCATGATGCGCTGCACCATCCTCCCTAGGTTGACAAGAATTCGACCTCGAATTCACACTTTCCTCTTCTTCGTTATGCTTATCTTCATAACATGGAATTAAATGCTTGATGTTGAAAACATCAGAGGTATGGACGTCATCCGGTAATCTCAACTGATAAGCATTTTCATTGATCTTCTTTATGATTTCTATAGGGCCAATCTTCTTATCTTTCAACTTATTGTACGTTCCAACAGGAAAACGATCTTTTATCAACACTGTGTAAAAAAAGTCTCCCTTTTCAAAGTTAACACTTTGTCGCTTCAAATCTGCAACTTGTTTCTCATTCATCTTAAGCAACTGAGCTTGCACAACTTTGTGGCATTCCTGCAACTCATTGACAAAATCACTGACCCGTTTAATAATCCTTTTCTACGGTGGACCATAGAAAAGTTTAATGGTCCTCTTGGCACAATTGAGTAGACAATTTGAAATGGAATAGACCCCGTACTTCGGTTAGTAGCATGATTGTGTGCAAACTCAGCTCGACACAACTTTTCAAGTTATCGTTCACAAGGCATCTCAACAAATTTCCCAAAGATATTTTCACTACTTCTGTTTGTCCATCTGTTTACAGATGATAAGCACTGCTAAAATTCAGTTTCGTCCCAATCATCTTCCACAAAATGATCCAGAAATGACTTATAAAACGACTATCTCTGTCTGAGACAATGGATCCAGGTAACCCGTGAAGACGATAGATTTCTTCAAAGAATAACTAAGTAACATTCACAGCATCTGCCGTCTTCTTGCAGGCAATAAAATGAACCATTTTTGAAAAATGATTTACTACCACATAGATTGAATCATTGCCTCGCTGTGTCCTCGGCAACCCCAAGACAAAATCCATACTAATATCCACTCATGGCTTAGTAGGCATAGACAACGGAATGTATAATCCTGCATTAGTGGCTGTTCCCTTGGATATCTGGCAAACATGGCATCTTTGAGCAAACTTCTCGACCTCTTTCCTCATAGATGGCCAAAAGTAAGAGTCAAAAATCAACTACAAAGTACGATCACGGCACACGTGTCCTTCCTCATGCAACTCCCTGACTATTTTCATCCTTAAACTGCAATCTGGAATACACAATTGATTTCCTTTGAATATAAAACCATTGATTAGGACATAATCTTTCATATTCCCTTCCTTTACTTTGTCTAGAACCTGCGAGAAATATGAATATGTCATTAGTAATTCTGGAAGTACATCAAAACAAATTACTTCGACTCGCAATGTCATTAGCAAATGATTCAATTGACTCGAAGCATTAGCTACATGATTAGTTACTTCAGATTGATGCTTTACAAAAAATGTAAATTATTGCAAGTACGCAATCCACGACGCATGCCTAGCAACAATCTTATCTTGTCCTTGCAAATGCTTCAATGCTTCGTGGTTAGTATATAAGACAAACTTCTTATGAAACAAGTAATGTCTCCAATGTTTCATGGCTTGCATAATAGCATAAAACTCCATGTCACACGTATTGTATTTTGTCTTTGCTCCAGATAGTTTTTCACTAAAATATGCAATAGGACGATCTTTCTTACTCAACACTCCTCCAATCCCAACTTTCGATGCATCTGTATGTAACTCAGATAGTAACTGAAAATCTGGTAACACGAGGACTGGTGTTGTCATCAAAAGTTCCTTGATCTTCTTAAAAGAAAGTTGTGCTTCCTCCGTCCACATAAACTGTTTTCCTTTCATGCAGTCAGTAATAGGAGCCATCTCACTGCTAAAGTATGGAATAAACCTTCGATAGAATGATGCCAAACCATGAAAGCTTCTGACTTTTGTTATGGTCTTTGGTTGAGACCAATCTCAGATTGCAATGACTTTATTCTGATCTACCTGTATTCCTTCCTTAGAAACAATATATCCCAAGAATAAAACACTTTGTGCCATGAACACACACTTTTTCGTTGCAGTGTAGAATTGTTCTTGAAAAAGAATCATTAACACTGCTTTCAAGTGCTGTATATGCTCCTCCATGCTAGCAATATTGATCAGAATATCATCAAATTAAATGACAACAAACTTCCCAATGTATGGTCTAAAAATATGATTCATCACTCTCATAAAAGTACTCGGTTCATTCGATAGACCAAACGATATAACCAACCATTCATACAACCCCTCACGAGTCTTGAATGCGGTCTTCCAGTCATCCTCTGGTCTAATTCGAATCTGATGATAACCACTTTTCAAATCAATCTTCGAAAGATAACAGACCCACTGATTTGATCTAATAGATCATCAAGTCTTGGCATAAGAAATATGTATTTATAAGTGATCTTGTTGAGATCTCTATTATCCGTACACATTATACATGAACCATTTTTTTAGGACTAACAAAGCAGGTACGACACAAGGACTGAGGCTTTCTCGAACTCTCCCTTGCTCAAGTAGCTCTTCAACCTGTCTTCTCAGCTGTTTATGCTCTTTCAGACTCATTCGATATTATGGCCTATGTGGTAACACTGCACCTGGCATCAAATCAGTATGATGTTGTATGTCCCTAAGTGGAGGTAATTCCTTTGGCAATTCATTAGGAAATACATCTTCAAACTCCTTTAGCATAGGCTTAGCTTTAGCAGGAAGTTCAGGCTATCCATGTGATTCAAACCCAATCAGCATAAACACTTCACAACTCTCTTCTACTTCTTCAACAAATTCCTTCAAAGATAAAAGACTACTCGAGTTCACCTTCTTCTTTGCTTTGACGTCGCTTTGCTCACGCTTCTTAGGAACCAAAGTGATTTTAGTATCTTCAAACATGAAACTATAGCTGTTGGCTCGACCATCTTGCTGAACTGATCGATCATATTGCCATGGTCTACCCTAGAGCAAATGACATACGTCCATGTTAACCACATCACATCAAATATCATCCTTGTACTTCAACCCAATGGAAAAGGTAACAAATGCTCTTCTTCCCACGATGACTTCTCTTCCTTTCTTTAACCAAACAAGCTTGTACGGTCTAGGATATTTCTCAGTCTTCAACCCTAACTTCTTGACAGCTTCTTCAGAAATTTCATTGTCATAGCTTCCGACATCAATGATGAATCGACAAATTTTTCCCAGAATAGTACACATAGACTGGAAAATATTGCTTCGCTACCAACTAGAATCATCTACATGCTTCAGAGTTAAACATGATATTCTCATCAGTTAACTACTCCCTTTGTCTCCTGACACTACTTCTTCTTCATCATCTTCAACATCATCGTCAAATTTAGGTGGTAGAGAATAGTCTATATTAGCTTCTACATCTTCAGTTATCATTGTTCCCTTCTTTAACTTTGGACATTCATTGCTTTTATGGCCTACCTCTTGGCAATTGAAACACTTGATATTCGAACTGACCTTTGTCTTAGTAGCTTCATTGACAACAGGTTTAGGAACTAACTTGGAAACATTAGTACTGCTACTAGCACTATTGTTCTAAATATTGGAATTCGTGAACAATCCTCCTCATCGTCTTCCTTGCTTCTCCCAAGATAGAGCTTTCTGGTGAGCTTCAAAAACGGACATTGGATGAAACATATTCACCATGTCTTAAATCGGCGTTCTCAATCCTCCAATATATCTAGCTGTCAACTATTCCTCGGTTTCCATAATATCATTCCTTGCAATCAATTGATAGAACTCATCAGTGTAATCACTCACAGACTTCGTCCCTTGTCTCAAATTCTGCAAATGTTAATACATAAGAGACTGATAATTGTGAGGTAAGAATGTAGCTCTCATCTTCTTTCTCATCTTCTCCCATGTGACAACCTTCGACTTTTCCATTCTTTCACGAGTTAGCTTAGTTTGTTGCCACCAAGCAATAACTCTTCCTCTCAAACGAGTAGCAACTAGCTGAACTCTTCTATTCTCAGGTACATTCTTGAACTCCATAATTTCCTCTACATTCTATAACAATCTAGGAACTCTTCTGTGGACATTCCTCCTTTGAATTCTTGAAATTCTGTTTTCATCCTGGATTCCCAACTGTGATTATTCTCTTGTGGACGATATGGATCTCAATCTTGACCTTGATAATAAGAATGACAACTTCCTTCATCTTCAAGATCTGTTGTATGACGACGTCGTTCATGAACATTTCATGTCTTTCATTTCTACGAAATGGTTCTCGAGACAAATCATTGCGACTCCTTCTTTCTCAATCCAATGGTGGTGATTTTCTTCTCTTCGAATTTGATGGCGAAGTTTGACGTCCACCATGATTTGAATCGGGCGATACTCTTCTTCTTGTTGGATTCATGTCCAACATAAGCTTCTCTAATCTTCCAATTCCTTCATCAAATTTATCATTAATTCTCTTCTCTATTTGTTCGGCTTCTTCTCTCCGATTCGTTTCTTGTACTGGTTGATGATGATTAACGCGTCTTGGAGGCATGGTAGATTTCGACAAAATTCACAATTAACCAAGCTTCTCAAACAACTTTCTTGGTCCACAATCAATGGAGCGGCCCAAACCTCTGAACGTCCCAAAATAATTCGGGAGACCCAAACTTGGATGATGGCAAGTTTAAGGATTGGTAGCGGGTTAAATGGCGATGAAGGTTATAATTGTTGGGTTGGTTCGACTGATGGTGGCGGTTCGATCTGAGATTGGATGAAAACGATTCGAGGATGTCAGTCCAAAGGTGGATGACGGTCCAATGGTGTTGACGGTCCAAATGAGGGTGGCGATCAAACTAGATCTGGCGATCTATGGCGATGGTGGTCTGGTGATGGGGATGGTCTAGATCTGGTGATCTATTGAATGGCGATGGCAATCTGGTAATGGACGATGGTTTAGATCTGTCGATCTATTGAATGGCGATCGCGACTGAATTAGATCTGGCTATCTAACTAGCTCCGGCGATCTTGGATGGGTGATGGAAACAATCTGTAAATGGTGGCGGAGATGAAATGAATGATGGCAGATGAACGGTGGTGATGGTGACAAACCCGAATCATTTCCGGCGATCATACCAAGTGATGGTGATCTAGCTTCCGCGATCCAACCAAAAAAGCCGATCAAGGCTCCGACGATCCAACCAAAAGATGGAAATCTTGCTCTGATACCAAACTGACGCAGCTCTAGGATGTAAACTCCACCCGAATGGATGGATTCAAGGAAATAAAATCAAGGATGAGATAAATACTCAACTCCATTGATCTTTAGATGCCAGAATCTTGCTATCTTCAACACGTTGATCTCGCAAGATATCGTGTTATCGATCTACGATTCTTCGAACATTGATCAGTTGCAAGTGATTCCGTGAATTGGCTTCAAATTCGTTGATTCGAGCGCACTCGAATACCCAAAGATGGAGAAAGGAGATTATACTCAACTTCCAATTTAATTGGTGGTACAAAGCTCACACAAAAATTTATTCAACAATCAGCTCCCTTTACAACTCACGCCACACCCCTATTTATAGGGTTTATAGTGCGCTTTGTCTAGAACGAACGACCCAAGTATAAGAAAACGACCCAACTACAACATGCGACCCTTCAGCACTACACAAACAATGGAGTGAACGACCCGATAACATTATACAATAATGGAACAAATGATCCAATTACGACAAATGACCCTCTCTTTAACAATTCAAATTTTCTTCTTCCGCCAGTAACGACCCAAGGCGAACGACCGAGGAGTGAACTACTCAGTAGTGATTGATGACCCAAGGGTGATCGTCCCAATAGCAAAAAATTCCAGAGTGAACGACTTATGAGTGAAAAACCTAGGAGTGAACAACTTAGGAGCAATTGAACCCCTTCCCGTATGGTTTAACAATGCTTCCTCAAGCCCGCCCCTTCTCTTCAAGTTGGAGAATGACCTTTCTGGATAGTTGGGCTTCATTCCATGATTCACCGGCTCGTTGAGCGACCGATACTCCACTTCTTCAAGCTTTAGCTCCATGGACGACCTGCTCTCCCTTCCTTTTCGTTCTAGGTCACTGAACGACTTCCTTAGATCGTTGGACGACCTATAGCTCGCATACAAGCATCTTCCATGATGCACTGCATCATATTGTGTCGTGTAGCATTTGTGTTGTATGTATCCTAGTGTTCCTCCAACATATCAACTATCTATTTTCTCGAAGGCGTAACCTTTATCGATGCTTATTGGTATTGATGCTCCCTCTGAGCAAGGAAAAAAGCTTCCCACATTAACATCATCAAAGTCGAACAAGGATGTCTCAAAAGGGATATCTTTAAGCCCTTTGAATTTTCCATTAATCTCTTACGACTTTCCTTCTCTGCAATTGAGGTAGTGGATGTAGGCTTTGAAGCTTGCCCTTTCTTGAGCTTAACGACCATAAAAGGACGAGGAATGTGCAACTCTTCTTTTTCTTGCTAAGTGTCATCGCCTTTAGTCGTCTCTCCTCCTCGGACATCGTCCTGAGCCCTCTCCGGCTCCTTTTCCACAATTGGGGGCATGACAGATTAAGCCTTGTCATTATTTCATTCCTCCTCTCATCCTTCCACTTCAACTGCAACATCCTCTTCCTCATAACCATCATGATGCATCAAACAATTATCACCCATTAAGCTAACTAGGTGTAGAAGGTAGTTGGAAATCTATAATTTAACATCTAAAAATGTCGAGGTGATCTACTTTAGGGTCATCACCCAATTAGGATAGTCCTAACTATTGGGCCTTGTAGGATTTCTTACATAATTAAAGTATTATGTTACTTTAGAGCTTGCGACTGTTATAACATAGGATCACACAAGTAACTGAAAACTGTATTTACACCCTTCGATCTAATGTTATGTGATTCCAAGAGGAAAGCGCACATATAACCAGTCATGTTTGAAATCATTTAGCTTATTTCATGCCTCAAGAACAACATGACTATTTGGTGACACTTCTAAGAAAGTCAAAGATAGGTTGGCCCTTTGCTCCTTAAAGTTAAAAATGTATCCTATATCCTTCCATGTTGGATCTTGGTTCAAATTCTCCAAGTATAACACATATGTGCTTAGTAAGAACGCGTGGCTATTTTGATGGAGCTGAGTGGGAGCCAACCTCATATAGTCCAACATCTCCCTAATAAAGCGGCTGGATGGAAAAACACATCATATTATGTACATTTATTTGTTGCATGCGGTGTAACCATCCAGGAGCATGTGAGCTCTTTCTTCTCTTCCTGTAACCCATACACATTCATGTGGGACATTGTGTTTTTTAAAAATCCTCCTCAAAATTGGTCCATCAATCCTCGATGCCATCGAATCAATAGCTTTTCAAGAACCAACACTCCTTCAAGTGGTCCTTCTGGCTTGTTCCATTTGATAAGCTGATCTTGGTTTATCTGATGCTGGTTTCTAGATCAATTCATCACTAAAATTGTCTTGAAACTGACTTGATGCAATAATATCCTTAATTCTTTCATCCTCCAAATATTTGATGCACTCAGATTTCTAAACTCACAAATAATTGCAATTAGCTTGATTAACCTATACCCCTATGCTTAGTGTATACTAGTGCAATATTTGTGGTATCATGCATGCATATGCAATTTAACAAATTCGGCATAAAATGGTGATGAGTTTCTATTTATGATTGGAGCGACCGCCATCACTGACTTTCTGACCATCTTTCATATCAGAGATCATGGAATTTCATTGAGATTCGAAATCGGGGATTATCATTGAGAATTAATTTTTTTTCCATTCATATGTTCATTGTCCAAATTTTATGCTATGTCATATGTGCAAAGAAATACACCCATGTTATGTACAAGTTGGTATTCGTTGGAATTTAGGTTCACATGCATCAAATAGGAGGAAATTTTATGGCAAATTCGGTGTTCGTACCTGATACCTGACTCAGTCATTCCTTTCCCTTCCACCCTTCCTTTGTGCTGATTTGATCCCCTAATCTCCATGCCCATGACCAACCCAATCTGATTCCTTCCATCCTATTTGAATTCCTCCTCTCCTTTTTCTCTTCTTCCTATACATAACCCTTTTAGGGACTATGATGATGTTTTTAATGAAAACATCCTTATTTAACTATTATTATAAAATATATACTAACATTATTGTATAGAAATATGTATACAGGATGTATATGTATGTATCTTATGCAGGTACTGATAATGAAGAATGTACAGTTTAAAGATTCAAGATTACAAAGAAGAATAGTCTAATATTAAAGACTCATGAGTAGCAAGAGTTCAAGAGTTCTAGAAATCAAGATAAGTAGTAGAGTTTAGATTTTTTTTGTTAAAACTTTGTAATAACACTTAAACCCTTATTCCAATTTTCCCATCATTTTAGCCTTATAATGTTTTAAAATGTTCTTAATTTTTATTTTTTAAATGGATTTCAAAATTACTTCTTGTATAGAAAATATATTTCTCTTAATAGTTATTTTTCTGGATTTTGATCTAACTTCCGATTTAAATATTTTAGATTTTCTTACTTATATTTTTTTTGGCAAAGCCGACCGGTTTTTATAGTTTTCTGTAACACTTTTTTTATTATAAACAAAAATAAAAATAAAGTATAGTGCAAGTGATTGTGGTTGTCAATCAAATAATTCGGTTTTTAAGGTGGACCGTCCACCGCTTACAACTTTTTAAGTGGGTCGTCCACTGGATCTAATTTAGATTATAGTCTAGGAGCTAGTTTAAGTTACTAGACTACTATATTTCATATGTACTCCATGCAGGGAGACGACACATTGCATAGATTCATACTACAAAAAGTAGCACAATTACATACGAATACAAAGAAAAACTGATAGAAACAAAGCTCTACCAAGACAATACAAGCCCAATGTATTCGGCTATTGACTTAACTAAAAGTTGCATAACAAGATCAAAAGCGTACAAAAGATGAATAATGCATCATCAGCAAGTACAAATAGTAGACTACCCAGTTTCTTGAGCTCCAAAATGCAGAAATTATGAGAATGGTTTCCATCACGAAGGACTATCAAGGGGCCAAGCAGACATAGGAGTGGGGCTCAGAACATCCCTTAAACAGATCCAAAATCTGGTCCAAAACAAGCATAAGTCGAGAATGTAGGAGAAGGTAAATACTATGAAAACGAGTGCTTGGGAGTCACCAAGATTCAACAGCGAGAACAAAGACCAGCGTTCAAACTCTGAAAAACCCATTTCACACCAGAGAATAACATAAACCGCCGTGCTTGGCAAAACTATGAAAGAAAAAATACCACCATAACCATGAACTAGAGTTAGTGCTAAGCATCTTGTAGTTAGCTGATATTATAGTGTTGTCCATACGGTTAGAGATAGCTAAGCTAATCAGACAACATAAAAGCTTGATTAAAATTCGATCTCTAAATATCTAGAGGAAGAACCACACACCCAAATAGCTAAACCGTTAACTACATAACAGACAAATAAAAATGATCTACCAACAAGACAATGCAAGCAAACATTGAATACAATACCAATCGTATAGATCCATCACAGACATATGTCGAAACGCGAAACCTATACAAACTTATATGGAGTTGTTGCTTACCCAGATCGCCACGTCAGTGACAAAAAACTTCCAAGTGGAAGACAAATAGGTGAAGAATGAAATGTTGTCGTAGTTTCCTGAATCTGCCAGGACAATTTGGAAGTGAGTTTATCTGAAGCGGTAAAGGAGAACGATAGCTGGTTAAATAAGGTTGAGAAATTGGGGAAATTAGAGGGCAAATCGATTTCATGAAGCAGCTTTAGATCTGAAAATGTATTTGTAAAACGTGAGAACCACCACGTAGGGAAAAAGCAAGGAAGGGGGTAGAGGAGAGTGAAAAAAGTCAGATTTGTGGAGACGAGAAGTGTAAAGTCAGAGAAGAAATGGAAGAGAGGAGAGATAAGAAGAAAATTGTGGTTTCCTTGTTGCCATTAACGTTGGTTCACATACATGCATTTAAATTTGAAATTAGGCATTTCTTACTTATATTTTAGTTTTAATTATATATGTTTACTTTAGTTTTAATATTATTATTTCCTTATATTCATATCTATAGTTTTTTATATTATGTTTTAAAGCTATTTATAATTATAGTTTTATATTAAATTTTATATTACTTTTATAGATTATTAATATATGTTTTTAATTTATATTCTTACTATATTATATTATTTTAATATATAGGAAAATAGTTTGTCCAAACTCCAGAATTTCTTTGATTTATTTAAAGGTTGTTTACATTGTTTTCAAAAACTTAAATTTCAAAATTCTCTAAGGCATGTCGACATCCTCTACCCCCTATGTCAATATGGTAGCCATTATTTCCAAATTTCAAAGATGAGCCTATTTGTTTAAATCTTTTTCTAAAAGGGTATGATTATTGGTACATTATAAATACCCACCAAATTTCGATTTTTTTAACTACTTTCAATATCTTATTCTCTCTTTGTCTCCTCTCCATTTATACTCTTAAAATTCAACTTTCTATAATCATATTGTATCGAAATTCAAAGAGAATAAAACCAAATCTTTTCTAATTCGGTTCTTTACCACAATCTTTCAAAGGTTCAAGTGGTATTCAGAGTTATAGGAGTATTTATAATCAAAGATAACAAGATTGAAGTTCTATTGATTCTTTCTTCCAAAACAGGTACTGATAAAGGTGTGGTTGTAGCCTGTTCAAATCAACTGGGTGTGATTATAGCCTGTAAATCAATTAAGTGATCTTGCAGCCTAGTTAAATCAAGAAAACGACCTATGCTTGGAAGAAGATTATTATTTGAAAATAAATCTACATAACCCAGTGTTGTGTAGGGCTGGATGTAGGATAACTCTGATCTAGTATAAGATTCTGGCTTGTTATTTCCTTTATTGCTTTTACTTATTATTTGCATTTGCGTCTGATTCTATGTTTTATTTATATCTATGATTTGCATTTGATTCTGCTAAATTCAAAAAGATTTCAAAATTTTCATAAATTCCATTAAAGACTATTCGGCCCCTCTAGTATTAAGTTAGCCGTAAGATCCATAATCCGCATTTCCCAACAATTGATATCAGAGCATTGGTTTTTCAAAGTTTTCATAATCTGTTTTTTTTTTTTTTTTGAAAAATTTAAATGGCAACCAACACTGGTAATGTCAACATTAGTAATTCTAGTTCATTTGTAGAGGGTCAATTCACTGCTGGACCATCATTGTTTAATGGTAGTAATCATGCATATTGGGCTTGTATAATGAAAATATATTTACAATCAATAGGATTAGACACTTGGAACATCACTCAAACTGGTTATGTCAAACCCACAACTAATTTTGCACAATGGATTGTTGAGCAAAAGGTCATTGCACAAAATAATTCAAAAATCATGAATATTTTATTTTGTTCACTTGATAGAAATGAAATCAATAGGGTATATGTTTGTTAGTCTGCATATGAAATCTAGAAATCTTTGCAATTGACTCATGAAGGAACAAGAAAAGTTAAATAGAACAAAATATACATGTCAATTAATAAGTTTCAATTATTTAAAATGAATCCAAATGAGTCTGACTCTGTATGTACTGTAAGTTTTAGGACATAGTGCATTCGTTGATAGCCTTGGGAAAGATGTTCTATGAAGAAGTCCAATTTAGAAAAATCCTAAATTTATTAACTCCAAAATAGGATTAAAAGACTTTGGCAATTGAAGAATTAAATTACATCAGTACATTAAAAACTGAGGAGTTAATTTGAAATCTAATGTCATTTAAAGTCCATATGAAAGAAAGAAGGGAAAATAAGTCATCAGAAAAAAGTCAATAGCATTCAATGTATTAACCGAAGAGTAAGATTCAAACAGTGACAACGATGAAGAGGTAGCACAGATGACAAGAAATTTTAAAATTTTCTAAAATATCGAAGGATGAATAACTTCTGAATGAATAAGCAAAGGAACTCTGTGAGAGATAACGAGATTCCAAATAACATCAGATTTTACAACTATGATGAACCAGGCCACTTGAAATGAGACTGTCCATATCTAGATAGACATAATCAACCTCCAAATGAAAATATTTCAAAGAAAAGGGAAATATCTTATACTGCCACACTAGATGGTTCTGATTTATCCTCTAGTGACGAAGAGCAAGAGACGGACAATTTAAATACGTGCTTCCCGGTTATTCCTGATTCAGAAGATATTGGAAATTGGATATAAAAATTGGTATGCATTGTATTAATCTGGTTAAAATTACTTGTTTAAATGGTTGTTTAAGTGCTTACTTTTTTCAAATTTTCTTAAGTTTTAAATACCAAATTCATTACTCAAAATTTAAATTTTAAAATAATATATATTTTAATAATATATTAATATAAAACTATTACTATATTAAATGTTATCTCACAAATTATATAAATAAGAATATAAGATATATATATATATTTATATATACATATATGTAAACAATTCAAAATAAAAATACACATGCCCTTTGAAAAAATGGGATACATATCGACATGCTCTACCATACATGTCGACATGCCTCCTGAAACTTTCGAATTCTCATCCACCTTTTCACAAACTCCGATATACTGAAAAGATGTCTCTTGACCAAAGAATATGTTTATAGATTCCTTATTTATTTCCCTATTAATATCATCTCCTTCCGCTTTTATTTCAAAATTCAAACTTATCTTCATTATCTTTTCTCTTATAAAAACATCAACAATAGCTTCCTCAAGGACTCCAAGCACTATGAGGTTGTCTAAGGTCATCAAAGGTTTTCTTTTCAATTACCTGGAAGCTATCAAAGATTACATCAACTATGTAAAGTTAGGTTAATTCGATATGGGAAAATTTGCTTTTTCAATGATCTTTGATCTTATGAGCTTGAAGCTCTCTTTGATAAAAACAATATTCTTAGAATCGTGAGACGATCCAGACTTCCCCGATCCCCGAAGAGACGGAGAAGTCTAGATTGTTTTGAGAAAATGATGCATCAAAACACAAACATTAGAACATTTCATTGCTATTACAACAATTTACATCAGAGTATGAATAAATAATATACAGTGGAATAATAAATATCAGATATTTACAAATTACAAAGCAACGAAAAATACAATACATAAATATAATGGACAGCGGAAAATCATCAACTACCACAACTGAAAGAAATAGACGGATACAAAGCATTTGGAATATAGCTCCAGCCGTAATCCAGGATCCTGAGAAAAGAAATACCTGCGAAAAACAAAACTACTAGCTGCCTATGTGGAAAATATGGGCACACAGAGATTAGGTCAAAACAATAAACTCCAAGTCAGTCATGGGACTGGTGTGAGAACTAAAACAGTTATTAACTTTATTATAAAGTTTGGTAAATCATGGGACCATGCCGTATAACACGGAACGGGTTTACTCCACGTGAATCCCAGTTTAAAATAGAACAACGCAACGCTTTTTGGAAAATGAAGCTATTATAAGATTCAGGTCCCATTACACAATGCAACGCAAGCCAGAGGATAGAGTTTTACATTATAATAGCCAAATATGCTTGCTACGCTTTAAAACAAATCAATTTGGTATTACTATAATGCATAGTGTCAAAACAACTTCAAATATAAATGTATCAGTCATAGACGACATAGTACCCCATCCTACTATATCGCCATATAGTTTTACAACTAAAACCGAAAAGTCATCTATTGGAAATTGGAATCCATTTATGAGTCGAGGAAAGGGATCTTCCTCACCGGTTTCGAAATACTCTAGCAAATGCCTCAGGATCACACGCACGGGCAACCCTGCGAATCGTTAGGGTCGATTCACACTTACTTTAGTAGATTGGTTATTCATAAACACACGTTTCCCGGTCCTATCAGACCTATTTCTGAGCCATTAGAGACTCAATATTTGAGGCGCCTCATTCCATCATTCACATAAGTAAAAATGTCTGGGCTCCATACCATGACACAATTTCTAGCTAGAAAGAAACATCATGTTCTCCCTACGGTCCCTCATCCTATTTTTGACTCATACCGAGGTGTGAGGCTCGCGAATTAACGCTTTATACAAAGCTATGCTAATTAAAGCCGTGCTTTGATCATCATCCACAAGAATTTGCTTTTCAACAAAAAGCCTTGATCATTTGCACCTTAGCATTTCACATTAACAATTCATGCCATACAACTGATGTCTATCAATATATAACCTCTAAGCTTGTACATCTCATAGAAGGGTGTTAAGCAAGGGAATAAATTCTCCGCCACCAAACAGATATATATTTAATAGAAACCAATCAACACAGAATGAAATCCAATGTCAAACACACATCCATTTACAAGTCCGTTCTAGGTCCGAACGAAACCGGAGGCACCTTATTCCTCATCCCATATGTCCAATATAGGAGATAGGTCCTCGCGTATCATGTCGATCTCCAAGTATGCCTTGACGATCACCCCTTATTATCTTATCTTGGGTGTACAGCCCATCAAGACATCAGTAATCATCCATACGATGTGAAGATCTCCGGCCTTCAACCCCCATCTTCATCGTCGACTTTTAGTCGCCGTATCAGTTATTCAGAATGGGATAAATCCGGTCTTTCAGAATAACTTTCATATTTTATAATCAATAATCAAGTGCTATAAAAACACATCATACGCCTCATTCCAATTCAAAATATATTTTTATTCAAAAATTCACATCTTAGGGGAAAGGTTCATACTAATTTTATCAAAGATAAGTTTATTCAAACTTATTCTTTAATCTTCCCTTGGATATCAATTTCAAAGGATTTTATTATATTTCTACAACTTAAACCAAGGTTTATTAACTAGTCGGGATTATCGAGCCTTACCTAAGTAATCATTTATATATTTATCCCAATCCACCTATTCATCCCATGGAGCAAAACTGGTAGTATTCCATATCTAACACCCTCGGTGTTATCGTTAAATTCAATTACCATTTCACGTTCAAATCTAATTGAAGTTTCCATTTCACGTTCAAATCTAATTGAAGTTTAACTATCGCCTGGAGTAAAACTGGCAGTACTCCATTCTCGATCATTTCATGAATTCGATAAATTTAATTACCCCATTTTCATTTTCATCAACTTAAAGATTCATTAAAACTCTAGTTCAGTTTTAATCTATAAAATCATTACTCCATGATTTTTCAAATTTAAGAAATTAATCTTGTCTTTAACTAGGTTAAAGAATCAGTGTAATTAAAAACACAGTTCACAATAAACCCAAATCAACTTCCATTAAATACGGAATCTTCACGGAAAACAGATCAATATATATATATATATATAATTGATATAAACTTCTGTATCAGACTTATAATATAAATGGAATAACGATAAAGCCATTTAAATTCCATATATAGTAATGGTCTTCCTTTACAGAAGCTCATCTCGATTATTACCAAATCGAATTCCATTCAATTCCAATTTAATATATTAAATTGGAAAACTTTACTTTGGAAAATTTCCATTAAATCTTAGAATAAAGATTTATAAATTCCAAATCATAACTTGATTGTTAATTGGATTTTAAGAACAAACGTTATTTAAAACATCGTTCACAAAGAACCCAAAATCCTCTTCATTTAATTCCAATTTATAATTATAAATTGGAAAAGTTCATTTACCTTAATTAAAGATTTATTCTTTTCTCAACAGGGTTTAAGAACAGTGTTATTGAAGACACCATTTACGCCAAACCCCAAAATCTAATTTGATATTAAATACAAGGCTCTGAATAGAAATTAATATCGGCTTATATTCACTACAAAATTCTGGAATCAACGGATACCGTATTGGGAATAACGATATCTGTATCCTCCAGACTCCTCAACAATATCTGTATAATCACGGAATCCAATATCGAAATATACCGAAGATTATTTCCATTTAAATCCTTTCCAATTAATATGTTGGAAAAAAATTTAGGTTATTTTAAAACCATTTGCAAATCCAATTTATTAATTTAAAAACATTGGATTATTATTCTAGTTAATAACTAGTTCATTTAGATAAAAATATATTTGTATCTTTCAAAACTTGGAGTTTTTCATCTAAAATCTTTCGAAATCATTTATTATGATTTTACATAGGGCAGTTAAAATCAAAACCAGCCCATATACCCAACCCATTTAACCAAATATTAAGTGGGCTAGGTTGGACCCAACAAAATAAATGGTTTAATTGGGTAAAACCATTTAATCCATTTATAAACTCGGTTTAGATGGGCTGAGGCCATTTAACCATGGGCAACCCATTTTCAACCATTTACTCCATGGTTATTTTTACGCCTTCGTCGTTCAGACAATCCATGATTTAGGGTTTTTAATTACATTCCATCATCTCCTTTCATACCTGCCAAATATCAACCGTCTGACGTTTAAGGCATCGCTTGATTCTAATCGCCACCCCAACTTTTTTTTAGCTATAGAAGTTTACTCGAAAAAACAATGTTCGCAGAGCTGTAGCGACAAGTGGGTTAAATTTTTTCTGTATTCTTTGATCTATTGTTGTTTGTAAAAGTAGCTAATTTTAGTAAAGTTGTTATTTGAGTTTAATTCTGTTCTAGATCTAAAACTGTTGCAATTCTACATATAAAGAGGGCTGCAAGACTGCTTATCTAATTGCCAACATAACCAAACTCAGTTTCAACATAGAAAAGACAAAATGGAGAAGAGAAAACGGAGAAAAGGACTATAATTCAGAATTTGAAAACCATTTTTAGGTATTTCTAATTACGTATTTTGCAGTTTTCATACAATGTCACATGTTAAGTTGAATATTGCCTATGACTTCAACTTGAAAAGATTATAAAGTGGATGTAGGCCACCACTTGGCTGAACCACTATAAAATATTTTATGTGATTTACTTTTTCTGCATAAAACTTTTTTTATATTGATTACTGTGATCTGAGTATGAGACACTAGAAATTTGAACCGAAACTGGAGCAAATGAGACAATTGTTTGCATGACAAGATAGGAAGGACAGGAAGACGACATCCCAAACTCTAACTCTTGTGATTCGAGAGAGAGTATAAAGGACGAGAAGATGTCGTCCCCAAGGCGTGAAGGTGCACCACAATAAAAGACCGCCTTGAATGCAGTCTAACCTGACAGTACGACAGGAGAGTATAAAGATGCTAAAAATAAGCGCCGACGAGAAAATACCACGGTCCCCTAAAGGGCAGGGGAAAATCCGGTGCCTAACCTAATCAACCTTGAACAAGCCCTGGCCAGGCAATTTATTCGAGATTGATTGGAGGCATGCATGCCACATCGCCTGTTATTGATTGTCTATTTAAGCAGTGATTTCAGCGTATTATACTTTGTTTCTTATACACTTGCAGGGAAGCTCAATCGTGACATGGATTGTTATTTACTACTTATGTTTTTAACACCCTGACCATTGTCGAACACAACTGAAATAAATGACAAATTTGCAAGTATTTGACATAGTGGGAAACAAACTATTTCATTTACGTGAGTGCAGGTTTATACAAGAAGATCAAACAAAGGGATGCGAGGGCCGCACTCTTTACAACAACTACGGTCCAATGGAAAGTCAAAAAAAAGACGAAACCAATTTTCATTTGGACTTTAGGACAGACTTAGCTTTCTTGGCAGCCTTGAGCTTGTCCTTTTCCTCTTTTTTAGCTTCGGAAATGATACGCTTTGGCTTCTCTTTCCCTGAAACTCGAGTGCTGGGATCAGTAGAAGATTTTTTAGCAAGTTCTTCGGTTATTGACCTAGTTGAAAGTTTGACAACTAACTTCGAACCCCGAGGAACTACCATGAGAGGTTTAAGACTTTTTGGATCTTCCTTCTCAACTTTGGCTTTTAAAAGCATATCATGCTTAGCCTTCATATCAGCCAAAGTCATGTCATCAGCGTCCCCGAGCCTCCAGTCATAACAACATCATCATCATCCTCATGTCCATCGTTACCGCCATCATCTTTCAAAGCATCTATCATATCCCTATCTTCGGGAGTTTCCATGCTAAATGGTTGGAGAGCCGTGTCAGTGACCTCTCCCTTTTTGCCCTCAATTTTCTCCGCAGGTTTAGAGCTAGTAGCCTAATCCTTTTTCTCCTGCGCCTTCTTAGCAAACTTTGCTTCAGTAACTTCTTCTAGTTTCTCATCACTCTTCTTAGTTGTCTTCGCACCTACATGGTGAAAAGTAACAGTTATTAACTCAGGAGATAAAGGATGTTTCTAAATTGATTGTCCGATTATATGATGGAAGGTTGAGATAGCCCTTGCGAACTGAGGTGAAAAAGTGGAAATACCTTCAGATGATTTCTCAACATGGGTGGCAGGAGTCTCTGGAGCATTTTCAGCAATTGGAGACAAGAAGGATGCCTTGGGAATTCCTGGATTCTCTAGGTCATATCCATCCGCCTCGGTAACTTCAGGGGCAGCAGAAGAAGAACCGGCATCGATAGTTTCCTTCCCTTTAGCCTGGCGCTTCTTCTCTTCCATAACGGTAGCAATGCGAACTTCGGCCAGGCATGTCGGCTCCTCACCCCTAAGAAAATTTTCCATAAGTTTATCTTCATCAATAAAGTCCAACTCGGGCTCTTTCATCTCCCATTCAACAATTTGATTCCGCACGTAAACCAAAGTTGTTTGATAGTCTTCAATCCATGCAATATCCCGATGACAGATCATTTGGGCAAAAAATTGTATCATAAGCTCGTCGTAACCATCCAATTCTTTTCGAGTGGCAGAAAGTTGTGCATGGGAATCCTCGGCAGATTTAATGGCAATACTTGCATTTCCTTCAGCTAGGACTGCCCTCGACTCGACCTCCATCAGCCTGGCTTCCAACTCAGCATTTCTCTTCGCCAGCTTAACCTTCTCCTGCTCAAGAGTAGTGAAAACTAATTGTGCTTTGACACTTTCAGACTTAGCTTCCTCGTCTTGCTTTTTTAAATCTAAACGTTCCTGACGGTGAATTCCAGTATAGTGTGATAACGCTTTTGTAGCTCTTCGTGTTGTTTTTGTAGTTATCAGCATTCCGCAAAGCAAGAGCAACCTGAGCCCGAGCATCCTCCACTTCCTTCTCTATATTTTTCAAAATGCTTTCTTCGTAATCGGCCATCTACTTTGGGTGGTCTATATCAATAATCAAGTCTCGAATGATCTTGGAGAGATTACGCGAATACCCATAAATCTCTTTATACTGCTTAGCTGCTAGATTTATTTTTGCTTTAGCATTCTCCGCCCGTTTTGAAGGCATTGGCTTGAGAGTGAGAATGAACCGCATGTGCTTGAAATAGTGGTTTGGAAATTGTTGCTTTAAAAGTGCCAATTTCGCTTTATTCTTAGCATCAAGCGTCATAGACTGGGCTATTGATAATTCAACATTTCGTCGCTTGGCAAGAACAAATGATGTTTCGCCTTTGTCTGGCCTTTTATCAGAAATTTTTGTTTGTCTTGTGAATCACCATGCTTCAATGGTGGTTTCTCTTGAGGATGTTTTTCTTTAGGAGGAGTCGGAACTTTGGGATGCGGTTTGTCTCCTTCACGACGACCTTGATGGCTCTTGTACTTGTTAGAATCTGATCGACGGGGAGAACAGGAGCACGAAGAATAAGGATGACTAGAATCAACGCGTATCCTGTCATCCCTACCACGGCTTTCATGCCGATCATGTTCGGTATCGGAATCAAACCTCGACATGCTGGAGCAGACTTTCCTGACATCATAGCGTGGACATGTCATTTGTCCTGCAAAATGATACAAGTACGTATTATAATCAAAAATTGGTATAGAACACAAATGCTGTGACGTGCAGTGCAAGTGTAGTGCATATATCCTAAGTGATTCCCCCTAACGGACCGGAGCCTCGAGTTAGGCCTGTATGTGCAGTTTCCCCGGCTTTCACGGGAGTAATGTCCTCTTTTGAGGTAAGAGTGAGAGGATTTGTTCTAAAATATTCGGAAGTATAAACAGTGTCGGGCAGGGGAAGTTTCCCCAAACCCCAATGTATAGAATCATCTATAGCAGAATCATCTCCTCGAGGCATGATTGACGACATCTCTATTGGGGAAATCGGTTTTTCAGGGGTAGTCGCATCCTCAGGAATGATATATTCATCTCTATTCTTAGCAGATAAGTTTTCTAGTATATCATCTAAGTCAAAGTGAGGGAAGGACTTTTTTGAGGCATCGTTGGATCTTTCGAACCCTCTCCCTTCTCAGGTAGTACTTCAATTGGCCCCTCGACCGAGGGTACATATACATAGGGACCTTCTCCATGGACTATGCTATGAGTGATAGCAACTAAGCGATGATGGTGAAGGTATTCATCCACTAGGGAGTCTCTGATGGTCAAGAATTTTTTATCACCGTTAAGCAACCGGTTCAGATGGTCAAAGTATACCTGATGCGTTTCTTGTTTTGGGTTAGGGACTGCAAGTGAAAATGAATGACATTCAATACATTTACAGTAGTGATAAAATTATAAATTGAAGTCTGAGATCTTTACTTGATTTATGCCATCTCCTGGCACATCCTGGTTGTTGTTTGATATAGAACCATTCGAATCTTGAATCGCCAACTTTGCTACTAAACGGTACGCTAATGATTTTCCTTTTCGGTACCGATTCAAAATATACAAAGGACGGGGTGTCCTGGGTTCGGTGCTTGAAATTGTAGAAGAATGAACATCTTTGAAGGTGAGCTCTACGCCCAGAATTTCTCTATAAGCAATATATAAGGTGTACAAATAAGCATAGGAGTTGGGTTGGAGCTGCATTGGAGCAATGTGCATTCATTTCATAAATTCAATGACGAACAGCGAGAATGGAGGTATCGCCCCAACAAGGCACATTAACCTACTCATTTCCATATACCCGTTGGCCGGATTATGAGGTCTATCTGTTTTAGCAGACAACTCGGTATCTCTACGGAGAATTCCATGCTGTAAGCATATTCATGCAAGCTTGGCGTCATCAACTGTCGATTCAACGGAGTCGTTAGGCAATTCTAAGACAATGACATTTCCAAACTCGTTTGAAGGATGACTGTCTCCTACTCCTCCTTCCTCTTCTTCATCGAAGGAGATATCATCTCCGGAGGATGTTGCATTTTCATGTATCTCTTCTTCGTAGTCAAGACCCTCGCTATCCCATTCCAGATCTGATGTGGAGGGTATATCTTCGATAATAGGATTTTCAAACGATCTTGTTATGTCTTTCCTCTCTGCTAGCCTAGCTGAGTGTCTTTTGGCCATGGTAGTTGTACTATCCATGAGATAACATAAATTAAAGTGTAGTTGCCCGTGTCCCTCTGTGTGTACTAAACTGTGCAAATGTGGATAGTGCTGAAATCAGATAATGTAAAATCAATAAAAAGTAAAGAAGTATGGAAAGCATCATGCGCTCGTTAAGTCCAGACAGTTCAGTTCAGAGGGCTCTATCCTAACTGTTCATAAAGCACAAGCCATATTTAGTTTTGGTTAAGGTAGTTCAAAAACATGCTCGCATCTCATGCTGAATGACAATGGATCAGTTCAAATGTTTATGTCATAAGCGGATCGGTTTGTATGTCTAGTGGATCGGTTCGGGTGCTTTTTTTATTCGCTTCGGTTCGAAATTCAAGGACAGAAGGGATAGGATCAAATAGAACTATGAAGAGGTGGCTTCGTTCGGATCGGTCAGCACCGAACCAAACCGCATTAATATCTTGAAACATAACTTCCTTCACTTTTGTATTTTTGGAACTTCATTCAACTCAAGTTCCTCCGATCCGAATCCGGATAACATGATTTATCCCAATCACTTCGAGTTCAACCGCTCCGCTCCAAACCGATCCCACTATCCCAAGTGTGTATTCTCTTTCCTCTTCCCATTCTCCAAGTCATTGAAACTCATCGAGCACCCACAAGCTATTACCCATGATGCAAAGCTTAAATTACGAGCACCGCTGCCACGAGGTGATGTGAGCACCACCAGTAAAGACGGCGATGACATGGAAATCTCCAGAATTGACGCCGACATCAACAAGGGCAAATTGATGAAAGCTAGTGCAAAATTCAGACATTATATATGCGGAATCGAAGATTAGAGCACGAGCGATAAAGAATTTAAACCTACCAGAGTTCGATTTGAGAAGATTAAAGCGGAAGGAGCAAATTGGGAATTAGGGATTTTCTTCCTGCGAAATTAGGATTTGAAGCGTAGTGTAAGAATAAAGTGGAAAAGGTGGACGCCCGCCTTATATACTAAGTGCTAAGACTCTTTGTATTCCAATGGATCAGGCAGTTCAATACGATTCGAACTGAGGTAGTCCAAGCAGACCCAAGGCTTTTCGGCTCATTAGAATAGCGGCAGATCGAATACGTGGCATTTTAGGTCAATTCAATTCGAAGCGGATCTAAATATCAAACGTAATGGAAAATCACAGTGCATGGAGAAATAAAGAAAATGTCAAGGCACATGCGTATATGAATATCGAAGAAATTACGTGGAAAGTTATTAAAGCTTTGAATGGAATCCTGGAGCTATTGGAAACGACGAGATTAATTCCTACACTCCATGGCGTATTTGTAGGCTCTACCAATATCAAACGACACTACTTCATGAAATGTCGTGACTTTATGAACAAATAGACGCAGCTACTGAGTGACACCGATCCAAAAACAAGTTAGTTAACTATTTTGAAGCACACCTTATTTCTAACAAATGTATAATTCGAGGGGGCAAAATGTTAGCCTACTTTGTGGGTTAAGCTAGGCAAAGCTAAGGGATTAATCAATGAGCGGGTTCAGGAAAAGGATGCATAGCAGGGATCTGGATTGGATCGGTACCCTCGAACCTCTCTCTCTCTCTTTGGTTATGCGTGAGTTAAGAAGATCAACTCCTAGCAATTTGTTCGGGTCGGGTCAGATCGGTATACAGATGTCTGATCTGAATCCTATTCTCTAGACCGATCCAAACCAAGAGACAGAACTACAGCAGTTATATCCCAAGATCCTACAAAATCGGAACCTTTTCTCCCCACAAACCCACGACCCTAATGTTGTCACCATCCTGAAGCAAGCTGACCCAGACTCGAGCGGGATGATCGCCACGTGGCACCGAACCGGACCGAATTTCTGCCTATAAATACACCAACAAGCGCCATTTGGAGGGATCTTTTTGGCAAAATCTTCACTCTAACTCTTGTACCAGCGAATTTCATTGCTTCATTTAGACCACCATCAACCTTTGAAAGCATATTTCATCAAACATTGAGATAAATTATCAATTGTATTAGTGATATTAAGTGATAATCAACATTGCATCTGTATTTGAATCATTAATCAAAGAAGTATAAAGTGGACTTAGGCTCTTTAACGCCGAACCACTATAAATCTCGTGTTCTCCTTATTTTTTCCTTTCTATTTCAATTAGAATTATCATTCGTTTGGGTGTTAGAACCATTTTTTAATCTAATAAGTGCTAAATCTATCGTCATGCCTCTTAGGCGGATAGCGCCTTAGGAACAACGATAGTTAAAGATGCAAGTATGTGATATTTTGGGAAAAGGATTCATTCAGGGAAGTGTATCCGAATGGGGAGAACTAGTTGTGTTTCCAACCTAGGAAGATGGATTTTTGAGATCATGTGTGGATTATCATGAGCTGAATAAGCTGACCAAGAAGAGCGATCACCCGTTTCTGAGGATAGACGACTTGTTCGATCAGCTTCATGAGGCCAATGTGTTTTCTCAGATGGATTTGGCAACGGGATTCTACCAGTTGAGGGTGGCAAAGGATAGTGTGCCGGAGACCGCTTTTAGGACACCATCTAGTTTCTTCGAATGGTTGGTGATGCCATCTGGGTTGATTAATGCACCAACGTATTTCGTGGATCTTATGAATAGGGTTTTCAGAGATTATTTGAACAAGTTCTGCTAGTGTTCGTGGACGATATTCTGGTTTTCTCGCAGAATGAGGTAGAGCACAAGACGCACTTGCGAGTTGTTTTGGAAATCTTGCGAAAGCATCAGCTGAGAGCAAAGTTTTCGAAGTGTCACTTCTGAAAGAGCGAAATGAGGTTCTTAGGCCATGTTTTTTTGAAAATGGAATAGCAGTTGACCCCGCTAAGGTGGCAACAATTCAAGACTGGGATAGACCTAAGAATGTAACAGACGTGAGGAGTTTCCTTGGGTTGGCTGGATATTATCGTTGGTTTATCAAGGATTTTAATAGGATTGACGAAGAAGAATCGAGTGTTCACATGGGAAGTGAAGTGTGAGCTAGCTTTTGGAATAATAAAAGAGAGACTGACGAGTGCTCCTATTTTGACCATTACAAGTGGGAATGAAGAGATGGTGGTATACACTGATGCATGCGGTACTAGACTTGGGGTAGTTTTGATGCAGAAGGATAGAGTTGTGGCCTACGCAAGTCGATAGATTAACCCACACGAAAGGAATTATCCAACACATGATTTGGAGTTGGCAGCGAGTATTTGCTCTGAAGATGTGAAGACATTACCTGTTGGGAGTTCGATTTGAGGTTTTTATGGATCATAAGTCGTTGAAATATCTTTTCTCCCAAAAGGATATGAATCTTCGGCAGCAACAGTGGTTAGAGTTTCTGGCATCGTATGATTTTGGTATAGCCTATACTCCTGGTAAAGGTAACGCAGTGGAAGATACGTTGAGTTGGGGACACGCAAGTTTGGGAGCGATGTTTTCGTAATGGAAGCACCTCAAGTACTTCGTAGGATTTGATTTCAGGCCACAGTGCGAGTTACAACCTGAAATGTTGGGAAGCTTATCGATAAGACTTACTCTCATCGAAAGGATTAGCAAGAGCCAAAAGCGTGATGTAAAGCTTATCGAGATTATCCAAAAGTTTGAACCAGATGATAAGGAATTCGAGGTCGATCGAGAGGGTTGGCGTAACACCCCCACACTTTTCTGTTCCCAAATTTCGGCAAAAATCGAAACTCAAAGTCTCAAACACATCCAAGCATGGAGCGTGTAAATCTGATACCTGCAAATAAATGAGCATGAGCATAATCAGTGTACGATAAGATAACTCACAGCGGAAACAAAATAGGATAAACTAGTATTAACTCAAATAACTGCCTTTTAAAAGTAAGTCACTTTGCTAAAACCGAGCATGAGAGAGAACAAGAACCGAAAGCCAAACTTAAACACCTATGAAAACTCGGTTTCTCTAGAAAACCTTGGTGGTTGTAATGAGGAGCGGGTCAGAACAACAAGATTTTGATGAACAAGAAATATACAACACAAATTACAATACACGGATGTATCCCGTTTGGTTCAACCCGAGATGTATGCCTACCGAGGTTAGTGATTCTAGTGTAACCTTGTAGACATTTACGCATGACTCTACTACCCTTCACATAGCAGTGTTTCAAGATATGGTACTGAGATAGAACATTACGCATATATTTAGGAAGCCTTTAGACCATGATTTAACTGGTTATTAGACCGAGAAGTGAACCCCTGATTGAGGAGTTTATATATATACTTTTCCATCCACTTACCCTTTACTATTTAATGCCTCATTATCAGTGATAAATAGGGTTGATTCTCCCGATCACTTAAGACCCTAGGCGGAATTATTGGTCGGCGGACATATTGGTCACTTAATACCTCTCGATAATTTGTTCAACATTCTTATAAACTAGAGGGCACTAGCTACAGGTCCTACTAGTTAAGGCTTCCGTCATTCACAAATATACCCTTGCCCCGTATAAGGTGAGCTATGGTATTTATCGCTCGCTATACCTTCTAGCTAACCTTATTAGATAACTCTCTTAGTCGCTTACTACTTCCTATAGGATACGTAGCCATATCTGACATTTTAAGTTCCTAGGTTTTGGTAGGCAATACATATACATGTCGTTTAAGACTCCTTTACCGAAAGATCTATTCCCAGGTAGACTCTTAAATCCCAACCGCTTAAGATGCAGGAAGCGGACTGTACGCGAAGGTTATTAGGTTCACACCCCACTAGCCCTTAGTACCTTTACCTATTGAGATAAAGTGAGCCACGTCATTTTGTCCTTTCCATTTAATTACCCTCCACATAAATATTATATGCATACGAATATTTTTACATCCTTAACCTACTAAGTCCAACTCTACTTTTAAATATAAGTTCTACATTCATTAATATAAATAAGGAAAGTTGTATCCTCCTTAACCTAGGATACATTTATTTACCTTCCCTAATTGGACTTAGTATTTAAAATGGCAGTCAATACCCATTAATCCCCCTTTCATTCCATTGATTATAATTAATGCCATTTATGAGCCTAACGGCCATAATTTTCTTAAGGTATTAATTCACAATGGATATCCTTATCTTATCAGTCCCGAATATATCTATTTGTTGTACACCAATAGCCATTACTAATCTTATTTATTTATTTATTTAGTTATTACCTATTATATATATACTTACATACATACATACATATATATATATATATATATATATATATATATATATATATATATATTTGTGCACCAGACCTCTCACATTAAGTTGACAACTTGTGGTTATTGGATTTGCCGGGCGGTTACATGCAGACTTCTACCACAAGTTGAACTTAACCTCATGTCTTAGTACGGTTATATTTGTGCATTAGACCCCTCACATTAAGCTGACTACCTGTGGATGCTGGATTTGCCGGTCGGTTCCGGGCAGACTTCTACCACGAGTTAAGCTTATCCTCATGTCTAAATGCAGTTATAATTTAAATTTCCTAATTGGGGTCTACAACGTTAATCCTAATTAATTTAGGAACTGTAACCATTATCCCATTATATTTACTTTCCCATTCAACATTGGTTACAATTGTTATTTCTTGATTTGCAGTCCTATATATGGTAATTAATTATATTAATTGATGCAATGGTCACCAAAAATATGTTAATCCAATATGGATCGTATTTTCATATATAATTCCATAATTGAATATCATTTAAACATTTCAACATTCAATATAATGTATATTTTACCGTTTTACGCAGATTTGGACGGATGATGTATATATTTATATTTATGTTTTCGCGTAGTGAACGTAGTTATCTTTCTTCTTCTTATTCTTATTAAAAAAAATTGTGATTTGGTTTAATCAATATCGAAACATTCATTTTACATTTAATCTTGCCATAAGGTTCCAAATCTTACAAAAAGACCGTTAGTTGTAGTTATTGTAAATTATGCCTAATTTGTGGAATAGACATATCTCAAATTCACAAGATATATATATATATATATATATATATATATATATTTGGAATAGTTAATGCAAACTACGCACAATTATGTATTTTTATATTTATATGTACGTTTGCACCACTTTTCCCTTTTTCAATCTTTTTGTCATATCTCTTGTGAATTCAAAATAACATCTTTTTGTTCAAAAAGAGGAAAACGACATATTTACAACAATTAAGCCAAAACCTAACAATATCTAATGCAAATAGGTATAATTCTTTTTTAAGTTAGAATCCCATAATTCACAACTTACACTATAACTAACGACTTGGAAGAAGATTGCATCTAAGCAGTGTTATTGGGACCGATTTTCAAATCCACAGTGTTTTACAACAAACCACAATATATATTACAACATAATTGCAGGAAATATGTACAGATAAATTTAAGAATCCTACAATTAATATTTTGGCTAACCACAATTCACAATTTATAAGCTTTAAAAATGTTTGCAATCAGATCTGATGGGTGTCAATTCAAGCACAACAATATTATGAACAGATCTGATGAAAATAGGCATATAATTAGGGATCTAATTCAAATGAAACAAATAAGTTATCATAACTGTATATGCAAATTTCCCACTCACCTTAAAATATCCAAATTCAAAGTTTGAACCTTTTAGGCCTACAATTCCCAAATTCTTATAAATCTACAGTTTATTTGAAAAGGGGATAAATTTCAGATTTGTAGATGTGTAAGAAAATAGGAAGAGTGGAGAGAACCTGATTTGGAGTGTCAATTTACAATTTTTTTTCCATTTTTTCTGATAATCCTCTCAATTCCATATGATTTGGATTTGATTGTTGTATATGAACATATTTTTATTTAAGAAATTAGGTTCGAAGAGGGAGGAAAATGGCAGAACTTCGCTACTACTACAGATTTGTATGGAAAAGAATAGGGCCATACCCCTATATTTATAGGAGTGAAATTGGCCTTGAACCATTAGATTTGTTTAGATTAACATCCATCCATTTGTATTATATTTTATATAGACAAAACTGTAGTTGTCACTGCTTAGCTCGACCAAGCGGTCGCAACCAGCTGTCGACCACCCTGGTCAACCGCTTGGATCGACCTAGCAGTGAGGTGGCTGGGTATTTATTACTTTCTATTTATATAATATTCTATTTTATTTATTTTCCGTCTGTTTTGTATTTCATCTGTAACTTTTTCATATGTACTCTGTTCGCGAAACTCCGAACGTGAAAGTTGACCAGAATTCTGAGAAGAACGCATCGGTTAATGTTTCATGGTTAAATTACATCGTTTGCATAAATGCCTATTTATTGAGATTCTAATAATTAATTCCTATTGCGAAAATTCTAGGTTGTTACAATTGTCTTCAAAGAAAGAACGACTAGTTGTTCTTGATATCATTGGGTTAAGAGTTGAGGTTATGAGGGAATGTCATCATTCGAAGTTAACGATTCATCCTAGTGGTAACAAGATGTATCGGGACATGAAGCGAGCTTACTAGTGGGAAGGGATGAAAAGAGATGTCGGAAATTTCATTTTCAAGTGTATGAATAGTCAGTTAAAGAAAGTCGAACAGAAGAACCCGAGTGGATTGCTTCAGCCGTTGGAGGTTCCTACGTGGAAGTGGGATCAAATATTGATGGACTACCTATAACCAGGGCAAGAAATGAAGTGATTTGGGTCATCATTGATTAATTGACCAAAAGTGCAAGATTTATTTCTGTCGGATTGACTAGGACAACATCGAAGTTGGTTGATCTTTATATAAAATGGATAATTCGATTCCATAGTATCCCAAAGAGCATAGTGAGTGATCGAGATCCATTATTCACAAGTGGATTTTGGAAGAGTTTGCAAGAGGCTTTGGGAACCGATTTGTGTTTGAGTACGACTTATCATCTCCAGACTGATGGTCAAACCGAGAGGGTTAATCGAGTTTTGAAAGCTCTCCTATGAGCTTGTGTATTGGACTTCGGGAGACAATGGGAAGACCATCTACATTTAGTTGAGTTTACGTACAACAATAACTACCAGTAGAGCATTGGATTGGCACCATACAAGGCATTGTATGGTAGACCGTGTAATTCTCCGGCATGTTGGTTAGAAACTGGAGCTAAATTGGTACTTGGGCCAAAGATGATTAGGGAGACCTCAGATTGTATCGAGATCGTTCAACAATGAATGAAGGCAGCCCAAGACCATCAAAGAGTTATGCCGATAAGCGTCGAAAAGGTTTGGAATTCGACAAAGGCGATATGGTTTCGTGAAGATTTCGCCGTTAAAGCATGTTGTTCGATTCAGAAGTAAAGGAAAATTAGCTCCAAGGTTTGTTGGACCGTTTTCGATAGTCGAGCGGATCGAAAAGCTCGCATATAGATTGGAGTTATCCAAGAAGATGTCGAGTGCACATAATGTTTTCCATATGTAGTTTCTACGGAAGTGTGTGCAAGATTCGAATGTAGTGGTATCTCTGGAACAATACGAAGACCTAGAAGTCGAGTCCGTAGATACATGACCTCGTAAGACGCTTTGCGGTTTGGGGAATGATACAAGACAACTTAGGAAGAAGACAGGTAAGCTAGTCAAGATGCAATGGAGTGAGGATGATGACGATTGTACTTTGGAAAGAGAGTACGAAGACGGTCCATCCATAACTCTTCGTTGGTATGGCCCATTAATGTCATATCACCTTACATCATTGTAACTCGTACTATTCGTTAGAATTCTACATGCTAGGTTAAGGCTATGGATGCATGGCTTGATGGATGCTAGTTTGAATGGTAAAATTGATGCTCGTTGATGATAGGCATGGGAATTTTTTTTGGTTGCTTATGTTTGCTTGGGATTTCGAGGGAGAAATTCCTAAAGGGGGGAGAATGTAACTACCCGCATTTTACGTATTAGAGAATCGTAAAACATTTTTATTTAATTCCCTAAGGGTCGGATTCGATATGTTATTTATGGGGATGCGAGACATGTCCATAATTTTTACCAATTTTATTTGTGATCATTTTTCCCCTATCAGTTTTGTATAGGGAATAACTTTTGACTGGGATCCAATTAGGTGTTGAGATCGATTTCATTGGAAATGTAACGATGTTTCCAATTCTATAGAGTGGTCACATTAAAGATTTGGTTCAGCGGTTTGGGAGGAATCGCTGTTTTATTGCTGCACAATTTTTGTACAGGTTTGGCTAATAATTAATGGGCAGATTTGGTGTGGCCCATTAGTAGGCTGGATAGAGACTATAAATTGGGGGTTAGAGGCATGGAGAGAGGGTTACTTTTCTTTATTATCTCATTTGGTTGAGATCGTGATTCTCTTTGCTCAATCAAATACATCTTTCATCCATTAAAATTCTATATCTACGCAAGAAGATTAAAGATCTAAATCGAGCAAAGCTAGATCTACATCAAGTGAAGGGAGATTGCATTAAATTGAGAGGTTTGAAGATAATTCTTCGCTGTCCGGATTGGGAATTTAGTGATTTCAAGTTATTTTGAAGAATTGGTGAGTGATAAGCATCTCTCACACGGATTCAATCAAGTTTATAGGTTGTTTGATTTTATTTTCATCATTTCAAGTTGTTTTCACCTAGATCTACGTCATGGTAAGTTTATTTCATTTGAATCATCATTGGATTTAAACTACAAACTTAAACCGGTAATTCTTATGTTAATTCATAGGTATATGCAAGTTTAGATCCATTTATTGATTTAGTCATTGTTTTATCATGATTTGATGAATTCATATGGCTATATGATGATTTATTGTTGTACTACTGTATGGTGATGATGGCCATTAATTTTTGATTGAAAATTAGTCGATTTTGGATTGGATTTACGTGCATTCGGGTATTCATGATGTCGGGTCGTTCTGTCTTATTGTGCAAGAAAAGCAAGGTCAAGTCCTTTTTGCATGGGTCGTGGCTTGGGGAGCACGAAATGAATCGGGTTGGTTGCACAAGGTCGGTTCGTCCTAGGTCGGGTCGCTCGAAGTCAGGTCGGTTCGTCCTAGGTCGGGTCGCTCGAAGTCAGGTCGGTCGAGATAGATGGATCAAGACAATGGTGAAGTTGGGTCGTTCGAGATCTAGGTTAGGTCGTACAATGTTAGGTCGTTAAAGCTTGGTGAAGTTGGGTCGTTCGAGACATGGGTTGGGTCGCACTACTTCGGGTCGTTCGTATTTCCATGGGTCGTTGGAGAGCATGGGTCGTTGGCTCGAGGTTCGTAGGTCGTTGAGGCTCTGATGGTTCGTTTGAAGGATGGGTAGCCCATGACAATGGGTCATTCAACGTCGAGTCGTTTGCAACGTGATGGGCCATGGGTCGCCCAAAGTCGGGTCGTTTGCAACATGATGGATCGGGCGAAACATACTATAGCTTTTACAAATGCTGTAAAAAGAAATCTGAACATTGTGCTTAGTTTTTCATAGCGAAAAGGATGAAAATGCTATGAAATGCAGTATCGACCAAACGAAGCATATTTTTGGATCAATGATGGTTATAGCTTCGACGCGAATTCAAGGAGGAACGTTCGAAGCGTTGTGAAGTGTTCGTTGATCGTCATAATGCAAAGAATACGAAGACGACTCAAGGTTGTTTGAGATCGTGGATAATGGTTGCTCGAGAAGGCGCTTGGGCTAAGGATAGTCGCCGGTGATGACGACTAAAGTTATGGAGGTCGAGGAATTATCGTTGTCATAGATTCTAGCGGACTCAAAGCAAGGTTATAATAGGGACGCCTAAAAGACTGGTAGAATGGTCGAGTACCCTGGGCAGTCACGATGGGCCTAGATACGAGTCACAATGGCGTATGGAGTTTTGCTAGAACCGGGGTTTACCATTAGCCCTTGACGGACGGCAGGATGCTGAGCCAATCATACTATTAACGATGGTTTCGAAGCAGGCAGTGGTTATCAGAGTCACGAACGATGATTTTTTTGCTTGTCTCACCTTGTGTAGATTGTCCAACCTCAAAAGGGATATCTCTTGGGTGCTTGTCTGATGTTGGTTTAGGCCTTTGGGGCTTGTGCTTGGGGGATGTCGATATCGATTAGGATGGTCTACGCTTGATAACCAATTGCCACGAATGTACTATTTGTTTCTATCTGATTGTTTGAAAAGGCTATTACTGTCCAATGTGGGAAGATGGGTTTGGGTTCTTCTCTGTTGATGTTGGTAAATTAGTTGATTAATCTGTCTATTCTCGTATACTTTATTTATGATAATAGATAGCTGTTTTATCACCCATTAAGACTGTTGTCTGACTCAATGTTATATGTTTCCTCTTATTACCTTGGGCTATTCATACATGTTTGGATGGGCAGACTGAGTAGCTGGTGACAGGTAATTGATCTTGATGAGGATGATGCCGCTGAGCGATCACGAGATGGAGGCTTACGTATTAGTTTTATATTATCTACTATTTATTGTTTTTCTACTGATATGTTGATGTGTTCTCTGAGTGACTTGTAGTAAGGCAGCTTGTACAGACACTTATACTGTTATCCAAAATTGTATGGATATTTCATGGTAATATGAAAAAAAAGTTTAAGATTCTTCTCAATTCTGATTCACTATTATTGCCTGTTGTATATGTTCTATTATATTTTATCCTTGCGCTATGAGTTATACGACATATTTCGCTTGTGCTTATCTACCATGATGATCATCCATAACTGTTTGGCACATCTTTCAGCGCATTATTTCCGTTGTTAAGTGCAGGAGTTGTGGGAGGTTGTCACAAGAATATTTCTAGTCTTGGACACACACGGTAAATGCCAGCTTTTTAATTTTGTTGATAGAAGAAAATTGCTTCGATCGAGAAAGAACTATAGAGTTCAAAGGATAGTCAGAAGCTACCCCACGTACTTGAAAACATGGATGGCTAAAACATTAAAAAAAAAAATTGAATTCAAATCAAATTTTAAAAGCACAACGTTTATATTTTCAAAGAAATTTTTACAAAGGACTTCACGAATGGTTTTCGTTCTTTAAGGATCCCTAACAAGCATCCGTATCACCAGATCTTTGGCACTGAATAGCGAATGAGATGCTAGGGGATGGGTCTGACTCAAATCAAGTTTTCCTTTCAATACTTCTTCGAATATACCATTGTCCTTTCGTATACGTTATGAAAATCACATGCGATCCTACAACATAACAAATGAAAATTGAATTTATAGTGGAATATCGAAATTGAAATGAGTACTTAGCTCTATTTTAGATCTCGAAAAAATCGCCTGAGATCTCCTCCAGATCTCGTTTTGGGCTCCTCTCAAAAAAAAACGGGAAATATCACTGTAAATCTCCTTTTTAATATATTGCTCGAGAAATTGCGATATCAAGCAATATATCGACCGAGATAAGATACTGGAATATCGTCTGAAATCTTGGGTTTTCTGGTTAAAATTTGTATCCATGCCTAAATCAGAACAAAAATTAAAAAACTGAAATCTAGCCACAATAATCTCATGTTATTTAACATTTTGCATGTCAAATTACCATATCGTACATTTATATATGTTCTACTATGCTTATGATTTTCATATTCGTTTTTTTTATATACATGATGCCTATGGAAATTATGTACTTTTTTTTTTCTAAATATGCTGAATTTTTAATTTTTCGATCTTTTTTACGTTTTATTTCTAAAATAATTCATGTTTATGGATCATAAGTTGTAAGCACTAATCTATTTGCATTGTGTTATATTTCTATTTTAAGCAGATAATGATTTAGAGTATGAATGATCTTTTGTAAATTAACAATAATATATTAATTTTGCAATTTAAGATTAAATTACTGTGTTTATAATAGCATTCCTAAAAGTCATTGTGTAAGAATATCATTTTTAACATCATTTACCCTGAGATTGTTCCGATATGAACTTTTAGACCCGAGATAGAAATGCGAAACGAACCCCCGAGTTAAACTCATCTCACCCAATATCTCCCCTAGATCAAGTCTACAAAATCCCCGAGATGAAACGCAACTAATATCCGAGATTTAGAACCTTGGTACTTAGCGGTAGTATATGCATTTTCCCCTAGGCCTTAATGTTTTATGGAACTTTGGGTGTCACATAGTGTAGATTTCCTATTGCATCTTTGGATATTTTTATAGAGTATACATACATTGTATTAGTTTTCAAATAATACTTTAGTGCAATATCAATATCCATTGATAATGCAATATCAATATCCATTGATAATGCAATATCATTGGTTTACTTTTTGAGTTACGCTTTTTTTATGGGATCATTTCATTTGTATGGATGTAGTTGTTGATGTGTTCTTACCGTTTTCATTTTAGTTGGAAACATGACTTATATTAACATGAACTTTCATATATAACTGGCAATTTATATGCTACTTTATCAAAAAAAGGGTCATCGAAGTCGTATATTAGTAATTGAAGATTAGAAATTATAAAACTAAGTTCCTAAAATTAATAAATGAAAAAATACAATAGAAGTTGAGAAATTGGGGAAAACAAACAAGCATAAAAGTATAACATTAGTTCATAAAACTGGACTACATAATTCAGTTAATTAATGATTAAAATTATGAAAATAAATCTAATAATTCATGTCATCAATCTACTTACTATGATTAGATGAAAAATACTATTCTTACATCAACTTTTCAAAATTAAGTTACGCAAAATCTATCTATTTTTGTTTTGATTGGGCATTTAACACCATTTTGGAATATGATTTGAACTTTGATTTCAAAGAAAATTGATCTTTATTATATTTTCGATATGCTTAATTTGAATAAATAAGATTAGTTGCTTCGACAACTAGATGGCCTTAAAATTGTCAAAAGGGCCACTGTATTTTTTCATCCAATTTTAATAACTTTAAACTAATTTAATCGATTTGCGAGTGTTAGTTTACTCATGCAATGTCATAAGCAATTTGATTTTCGTTTCGAGCATATGAGATTTCAAACTAAAATTTTCCGTCAACCTATATTGAAACTAATTTAATGACTAAACATTTTGTTTGAGAAAAATTACCACATGTGTTGTCTCTTGTTTGATTATTATTTAAATTCATATGCAATTTTTCATAAATGAAAACATTTTGATGCCCTTTATTTTCTGTATTGCGTTATTTTATCCAAATTGTTTAAAGTTCTAGATTGTTGAACTGACATATACTTCTTTCCTTTTATTATTAATTCGTTGCACTATCGCTACAACATATATTTTGTCAACCACTGCCATCAGAACTCAATTTCAGTAACGCGCAATATTAAGGAATGTTGTATCAATTATACCAATATATAGTTTTATGTATTATATCTTCATACCATGAATATCAGTAGGAAATATCACTATTATAGCATCTACATGAATTACAAATCCAACTGTATGTTCACAAATGATGTTACTTATTTTCACACATTTAACGAGGGAATAAAACCTAGATTAAAAATACAATAAGTACTTGGAAGGGTGGAAAAAAAGGAAATCCAACTTATGTTAAATAAAAGGGATAAGTAATTTGTATGCCAATAAAGAATATTAGCTAGTAATTCAATTTGAATAAAATGAATGGGAGATTCATAAACACGTTATTTAAGTTTCAAAATATATAGTCCCCTCCTAAAAGAAATTACCAAAAAAAACATATTTTTAAATTTTATGACATTTATAGAAACTTTACAAATATTAGTAGAGAACTCTACATGTATTTGAAGTTTCCACTTCGTAAATGTTTTCATAGTGATATAAAAATAGTGTGGTGCTAAGGGCACCTCAATATGTTCTTCCTGATACCACGACTAAAAAATAACACATGAATTAATATTACACTCTTCTTAATACCACACCCTTAAAAAATAGGTTCTACCACACTGTTTTACCCTATTTCTATTTCGCTCGATATTTGTTCGTCCTCATTTGTAAAACCGATCAACGAGCTAAACCCTATATCTATAAACGATCAACGAATTTTATGCCGCAATATACAAAAGGCGTGAATAAGGTTTGAATTAAGAAAAATAGAAGAGCAACTGAGAGATTAGGGTTTTTAGATCACTAAACAATTGAGAGATTACCGTACAAATTTGAATTTTCCCACGAGAGATGCGAAGAAGACATCGATTACGAGAGATTAGGGCATTTAGATTAGATTAGTACGTGAATATTTTAGCAAATAATGATTGAATGAGAGATTAGAATAGAGAGGTAATATGGTATTAGGAATTATACAAAATTTAATGAGTTTTATTTTTTTAACTGCGGTATTAAGAAGAACATATTGGTGTGCCCTTTAGCACCTCACTAAAAATAGTTGCACAAACTTTACCGTCTTCTATGAGTTTTGAACTCTTAAGCAATAACAAAACAATATCGATATTCGATTTTATGCACTCATATTTAAATGTTATATAATGATAAATCGTATTTATAGTAAGAAACATGTTTGATTATGTAAGAATCTAGTTTTATTAAATGTATCATTAGAAATAATCATATAACCAAAAAGATGTTATATTTTATGCACATGTGTAAACCATGATGTAAGGTCACATACTTAAAAGCATTGCACATATATAGTAAGAATCTTATTATATTAGATGTATCATTAGACCAAAATTTTCGTAATATACCTCAGAATTTGATCATTGAAATATTAGTTTGATCGATTTACATTAAATGCTACTTATCGTTGATTGAATTATGTAAATGCAGCTTATTCAATATCATTAAACCTTAAGGATGACCGATGTAGTATTCAAAATATTTTACATGATGGTTTTATTCTAAGATGACTGTCCAAAAATGCTTCACTGCTAAGTGCGGTCCTGTGCAAATGTCACATGAAGTTGCGACCAATGGCAAGCATTTTTTTTTCATTTTAGGACTTTCCTTGTTTCTTGGAAGCATATACGGTTTTCGTTCTGCCCTAAATATGGTACGGTTTTCTTCCTGCAAGGCCCTTTTTGTCTGTGACCACATACGTAAAGCTATGCTTACTTATATTGATTTAATGGGCTCAGACCCAGCCTAGAGGGAATCCCACCAACCCCTTGGGCTGGGGAAGCCCATTGGGCCTAGGCAACCAAAAATTTCTTTGGTTAAAAGTAAGTATGTAAATAGCAGGTAGTAGTAATATTTCTAGTTGCTGTAGTGGTTCATTGGTAAGGAGCTGTAGTTGTGGTCGAAGTGACGAGAGTTAAATGCCGTATAGGGGTATATTTATTATTTTTTGTGAAATTTTCGTTTTCAGAATGAATTTTGCTTACTAATTGGGCTGGGGCAGAGATATAGATGGGCCGACTCTGAATGGGCTAGGCTCCTTTAGCCCACTTTCGTAAAAAAATGGTGTTCACTTCCTAGTTCCTACAATGCATGTACACAAAGAGTACAATGTTTTACAATGCATGTACACAGAGAGTACAATGTTTCTAGTCATGGACACACACAGTAAATGCCATCTTTTTTATTTTGTTGATAGAAGAATATTGCTTCAATCGAGAAAGAACTGTAAAGTTTAAAGGATTGTCTGGAGCAACCCCTCCTACTAGAAACCATGGATGGATAAAACGTTAAAAAAAATCAAAATATTGAATTTAAATCAACTTGAAAATGCATAACAATCAACAACATGTATTTTTTCAAAGAAGTTTCAAACAAAGGACTCCATGAATAGTTTTCCTTCTTTAAGGATCCCTAAGTCTAACAAGCATCCGTATTGCCAGATCTTTGGCAGATAATAGTGAATGAGATGTTAGGGGACGGTCTGACTCAAATCAAGATTTCCTTTCGATACTTCTTTGAATATACCATTTTCTATTTCTATACATTATGAAAGGCACATATGACTACAACATAACAAATGAAAATTGAATTTATAGTGGAATATTGAAATTGAAATGAGTGATTACCAACAACATATACATTTCCCCTAAGACTTAATGTTTTTTGGAACTCTGGATACCCTATAATATAGGTTTCTTAAGTACTGCATCTTTGAATATTTCTACCGAATATACAAACTTTGTATTAGTCACCAAATTCGTACTTTGGTGTAATATCAATATCAATTGATACTGCAATATCGTTTGGTTTAGTTTTTGAGTTGCCCATTTTTTTATGGCTCATTTCATTTGTATGAATGTAGTTGTTGATATGTTCATACCTTTTTCACTTTTGTTGGGAAACATGACTTATTACATGAATATTCATATATAAATGTCAATTTACATCCTAATTTATCACAAAGGGATTATATCAATCGTTAAAGACTAAACGAAATTATAAAACTAAGTTTCTAAAATGACTAAATAGAAAAAAGTTGAGAAATTGGAGAAAACAAACAAGCATAAAATTGTAACATTAGTTCATACCACTACAAGAAAAAGAAGGATTAAACACATCAAGCATTTAAAAAATCTAGTTACTGGGTCTTTATGGTTTGTATAAGATCTAGCAGGTGCCAATATATTTATCTTAAATTTCAGGTCTTTAAAAAAATGAAAGACAATCTAATTTATCTCAAATAAATTAGAAATTCCTTAAGGACTAATTATTTGTCTCAAATAAATTAGAAACTCCTTAAGTTGAGAAATCTGCCATTAAGATATAGAAAGTATCGAATAGCAGAAAGAGAAATTTTATCAATAACCTCTGAACCGTACAGTCAACGATATAAAAGGGTTTTATACCTAAAACTATTTACATAACACGTTTGCAGAAAAGTACAAAACATTATCTATTTACAACACATTATATTCATAGCCCAATATCCCCTCTTCAAGATGGACTTGCTAACCATTAAGATTCAAGTCCAATCTTGAGACTTTAAGAAATATGTTGTTCTACTTCAAGCGGTTTAGTCATCAATTTCGCAAGTTGCATGGTTGTATTAACATGTCACAGTGTAATGAAATTGTCTTGAATGTGATCTCTTATGTATTGACAATGCATCTTCAAGTGCATTGTTCTTTCTTGAAAAACTTCATTTTTAGCGATGTGCTGAGCAGATTTATTGTCACAAAATAAAGAGATAGGTTTAGAAACATTCACCAGCAATTCTTGAAGCAAACCTTCGATCCAAACAACTTTACTTATCGTTTGACTCATTTCTCTATATTTAGCTTCGATTGAACTCTTAAAAGTTACTTTTTGCTTCTTAGTTTTCCATGAAATTAGCGAATCTTCCTAGAAAACACAAAATCCAGTTAATGACTTTCTAAAAAAAGCACAACTGCCCCAATCAGCATCACTATATGCTTTGAGATGTAACACACTATTAGCAGCATAAAATAATCCATGATTTAATGTGCTCTTCAAATATTTCAATACATGTAATGCAACAGAAAAATGTGGAGTTCTAGGCTCATGCATAAACTGACTAAGCTGCTGAACAACATACAAAATGTCTATACATGTCATATTAAGATATAAATGTTTACTAGTTAATCTCCTGTACACTTCTGGATTGTCTAATAATGAAGACAATAGAGCCGTTAGTGTGTGAACATGTTTTATCATATTTAGTATGTAATAAAGACAATAGAGCCGTTACAATAGAGATGTTAGCGTGTGAACACATTTTATCATATTTAGTATGTTTTGTAATTATCTATTAGCCGTTACAATGCTTCTCTATATAAGCATACCATTCTTACATTACTCTTTGTATAAAAAATAATATTTATCAATAAAATCTTCAGCTTCCTCAATATTTTCTTATTCTCTTCAATCTTATTCTTCAATTTGGTATCAGAGCAAATTGCCGAAAGGCTTTCTATCAACCAAGAGTTTTTTTATTTTATTCTTTCTCCTCAGTTTTTTTTCTTCTTCTCATAATTGTAGATTTTAGCAAAAGGACATCCAATTCTTGATTGTTTTGGATCATCGGTTTGTAAACTAGCCACGCCTAGATCAACTGGTTGCTAGTTTATTCTACCTCTCCTAAATCATAAGTATTTTTGTAGCGGCAAAAAAAAAAAAAAAAAATATCATTCTTGATTTTCCAAGCACAAAGACGGCTACAAAATTTGATATTGCATGTCAGGCATACAAAATATACCTTCTTATTGTTTTTCGATTTCTTTCTATCTAAGATTACATTGCCTGCATTTTCCTACTTCTGCCTCACCATTTTTTTTTTTTTTTTGTGATTAATTATGGCGAACAGTAATGAAGCCATGTCTACATCAATGGTCAACATTAGCACTGATCCACCACCTAACAGCCATAACCTGATAAAACCCAAAAGTCAAATTATCACCACATCTCTTGATGAAGACAATTATATATTATGGAAATATCAAGTGGAAGTTGCCTTAAAAGGTTATGGACTGTTGGAATACATCAATGGAACCATAACTATACCACCACTCATGACTTTGGGTCAAGATGGTAGCACTATTTCAAATCCAGCTTATGATATATATCAAAAGCAGGATAATCTATTATCTTCATGGCTTATGTCTTCTATAAGTTCAAATTTGTTATCACAGATAGTAGGATGTAACAATTCTCATGAAATTTGGTCATCTGTTGAGCAAATTTTTAGTTCTCAGTCTGCAGCTAGGATAACGCAGTATAGAAGGGATTTACAAAACTCCAGAAAAGAAGGCATGAGTATGAAATAATATTTAGCCAAAATTAAAAATACTTGTGATAGATTAAATGTTGTTGGGCATAAGATAAGTGATAGTGAACAAATATTGATTATCAATGGTGGACTTGATGAAGAATATGATTCATTAATAACTGTTATTGCTACTCAGCAAACATTACCTGACTTGCAGTTTGTTCGATCCGCTCTACTTGCTCATGAAGGAAGGATTGAACAAAGAAAAACTATACAAGGTGATTTTTCTGTCAACTATGCAGCAGCTAAAAGTAATCAACAAAGAAACAACTACAACAATGATTCAAACAGACAAGAAAGTCAGTATTCAAGAGGTTTTGAATCACAAAGAGGAGGTTTTCAAGGAGGATTCCAATCACAAAGAGGAGGTTTTCAAGCACAAAGAGGAGGTTTCCAGTCTCTGAGAGGCCGTGGAAGAAGCCGATGGAATAATAACAATCGTGTAAAATGTCAAATTTGTCAAAAATTTGGTCATATGGCAAATAAATGTTACTTCAGGTACAATCCAGATAATAGTTCTCAAAGCAGTCAAAGCAGTAATAATGCTGATAAGGGTAATGAAGGTAACTTTGAGGAATGGTATCCAGACTCAGGTGCAACCCATCATATTACAAATAATCTTCAGAATTTAAACATTGGTAGCAAAGATTACTCAGGTATGAAATATTTATATATGGGCAATGGTGATACTGCAAATAATACATACTGGCAAAGGAACTATTTTTGGTAAAAGACAACTTCAACTAAATAACATGCTAAGGGTTCCTACCATAAATAAAAATCTTTTAAGTGTATCAAAATTTGCCAGTGATAATTGTGTATATTTTGAGTTTCATCCAAAATTTTGCTTAGTCAAAGATATTCTAAGTCATGAAATATTACTACAAGGTAGTCTACATAATGGACTTTACAGATTTAACAACTTGAAGACTGGAAATTCAAGTGGTGAACTCTGGTGCAACAACGTGGATGCTTGTAGTAATAATGATTGCAATAGTAATGAGCATTATAATAGAAATAATGTTTTAGATAATATTACTTTATGGCATATGAAACTTGGTCATCCAAATTTTGAAACTGTCAAAACTTTTTTATCTATTAATAATATTGCTTTTAAAAATGCATCTGTTAAACACACATGTACACATTGTCAGCTTGGCAAGAGCCACAAGCTTCCTTTTAGTAATTCTGAAACCAGGTATAACAAGCTATTGGAGCTTGTAGCTGCAGATTTATGGGGGCCAGCACCTCTAAATTCATATCAGGGGCACATGTATTATCTTTCTTTTGTAGATGCCTATTCGAGATATACTTGGATATATATGCTAAAAAATAAATCTGAAACTTCTAACACAGTTATACAATTTATAACTCATGTTGAAAAGCAACTTAATTGTAATGTCAAAATTTTGCAAACAGATGGTGGGGCAGAATTCAAACCTTTGGCTGATTATTTTGCTAAAAGAGGAATTAAACACAGATTAACATGTCCTCACACATCTGAGCAGAATGGCCTGGTTGAAAGAAAACACAGACACATTGTAGAAACTGGTTTAACATTGTTATCACAAAGCTCATTACCCATGAAGTATTGGAATGAAGCCTTTTTTACTTCAGTTTTTCTTATTAACATGTTACCCACTAAGATCCTAGATAATAAAACTCCACATGAGATGATATACAATGTTACACCAGACTATAAGTTTCTAAAAATATATGGTTGTCTGTGTTTTCCATGTCTGAGAGATTATAATAAACATAAATTAAGTATGAGATCAAGTCCATGCACATTTATAGGCTATGCTCAAAATCAAAAAGGTTATAAATGTCTTGACAAGAATGGAAGAATTTATGTCTCAAGACATGTGATATTTGATGAAAGTAAATTTCCTTATGCAGATAGACATATTTCGAAAGAAGACAATAGAGTGGAATCTATCAAGACTGTGGAGTTTAGACCAGTTACTCTTGAAACAATTACAGACAATGAACATTCATGCACACAAGCTGAGGATATAAGAGAAACAAGTATACACATCAGTGGATCAGAAGAAAGAAATTCAGATGACACAGAAATAAGTCAAGATGATAATAACATGCACAACACTGATGATGACGGTAGCAGGCAAAGCAACAGTAGTACAAGGATATCACAAAAGGAACAACAATCACAACAGGCACAACAACATCAAAGCAGACATCACATGACTACTAGATCAAAAAGCGGTATTTTTAAACCAAAAGTCTACAATGTGGCCATCACTGAAACTGAACCACTTAATTTCACTCAAGCACTAAAATCAAGAAATTCGAAAAAGGCCATGGATACAGAATATGAAGCTCTTATAAAAAACAAAACTTGGGAACTTGTTGTACCACCAGCACACAAGAATGTAATTGGTTGTAGATGGGTATATAAGATAAAAAGAAAGGCCGATGGATCTATTGACAAATACAAAGCCAGACTAGTAGCTAAAGGTTATGCACAACAATTTGGTTTTGATTTCAATGAAACCTTTTCTCCAGTTATAAAACCCACTACTATTAGGATAATTTTAACTGTTGCCTTGAGTAAGGGGTGGAATATAAAACAACTTGATGTGAACAATGCTTTTCTGAATGGAGAATTAACTGAAGAAGTCTACATGCAACAACCTGAAGGATACAATTCTGATGATAAAAGGGTTTGCAAGCTTTATAAAGCAATCTATGGACTCAAGCAAGCTTCAAGGGCTTGGTATGAGAAACTCAAGATGACATTATTAAATTTAGGTTTTATTCAAGTCAAGTCTGACAACTCATTATACATGAAAAGGAGTAGGCAAGGAACTATCTTTATTTTAGTATATGTGGATGATATGTTAATCACAGGAGATAATGATCCAGAGATAAGCAAAGTCATAAAATTATTGGATCAACAATTTTCTATTAAAGATTTAGGAGAGTTAAAATATTTTCTTGGGATTCAAATTACCAAACACAGTGAAGGAAAATTGATTTTATCCCAAGAAAATTATATTTCTGAAATTTTGCACAGGGACAATATGCAATATGCCAAACATCTACCAACACCAATGATAAGTAATCTATGCTTATCTAAACATAAAGGGGAGGCCATCACAAATGCAAAACAGTACAGAAGTTTAATAGGAGCACTTCAATATGCAACAATCACTCGCCCAGATATTTGTTATAGTGTTAACAAGCTTAGCCAGTTTATGCAAAATCCATTATCGGAACATTGGATTGCTTTAAAAAGGGTTCTAAGATATTTGCAAGGCACAAAGAATTTAGGAATAATTTTAAAATCAGTGAAACATTTTTCCTTACAATGCTTTAGCGATGCTGATTGGGCAAATGATGTTGATGATAGACGATCTGTATCAGGATACTGCATTTACCTTGGAGACAACATAATTTCCTGGTGCACTAAGAAGCAGCAGACTACATCCAGGTCCAGTACAGAAGCCGAATATAGGGCTCTCGCAAGTGCAACTGCAGAAGTATCTTGGATTGAAACGATGATGGAAGAATTAGGGCTGAGTCTAACACGAAAATCTGTCATCTGGTGCGATAACAAGAGTACGGTTTCTCTTTCCCTCAATCCAATTCAACATTCAAGGACAAAGCATTTTGAAATCGATCTTCATTTCGTCAGAGAAAGAACGCAGAATGGAAAGCTTGTCATCTGTCATATTCCTGCTTACTACCAGCGAGCTGACGTTCTTACAAAAGCATTATCAACCAAAAATTTTGTGAGATCGAGAGAGGAGCAGAAGGTAGTTGGTGGAGGCGGAAATGAAAAAGGAAACCCTAGTTCGAACTGAGGGGGCATAATGAAGACAATAGAGCCGTTACAATAGAGCCGTTAGTGTGTGAACATGTTTTATCATATTTAGTATGTAATAAAGACAATAGAGCCGTTACAATAGAGCTGTTAGCGTGTGAACACGTTTTATCATATTTAGTATGTTTTGTAATTATCTATTAGCCGTTACAATGCTTCTCTATATAAGCATACCATTCTTACATTACTCTTTGTATAAAAAATAATATTTATCAATAAAATCTTCAGCTTCCTCAATATTTTCTTATTCTCTTCAATCTTATTCTTCAATTTCTAATTTAGTACCTTCAATAGTACTTAATCTCAAACCTTTGGGAAGAGGAAAAGGTGCTACTTTAGCATTCTCCATATTTGGAGACTTCAGCATGTCCAGGATATATTTTCTTTGGTTTAGAAGAGTTCCTTCTTTATTTCTTGTAACTTCAATACCAAGAAAAAAAATGTAAGCTCTCCTAAATCTTTAATTATAAAAGCCTGATGCAAATCCTTTTTTATTTCAGTAATAATTTGCAGGTTAGATCAAGTCACAAGTAAATCATCTACATAACAGATAATTATAGTAAAACCTGCACCATCAGTTCTGGTAAATAAATAACAATCTTGCTTTGACTAGAAAAATTTAAGCTGAATCAAAAAGTGTTTAAGCTCTTTATTCCATTGTCTAGCAGCTTGTTAAAGACCATAAATTGATTTTCTAAGCCCGCATACTTGTCGAGGTTTAGCTTTTGTGTGACCAAGAGGAGGCTTCATGCATAATTCTTCTTCAATGTAGCCATTTAAAAAAGCATTGTTTATGTCTAATTGATGTAAATGCCAGTTATTTGCTGCTGCTAGAGCAATAACTATTCTGACTGTTGTAAATCTTGCTACTGGACTAAAGGTATATTTAAAATCTTTACCTTTAATTTGCTTTTCTCCCCTTGCTACAATTCTTGCTTTACATCTCTCAACTTCACCATTCTTCAAAAATTTGATTTTATAAACCCATTTGCTACCTATAGCTGTCTTATTTATTGGCAAATCAACTAATCCCGGGTATGATTCTTCTCCATTGCTTCTATTTCTTTGTCCATAGCTTCCACTCATCTAGCATCATCGTTTGCCTGATTATATGAAGCTGGTTCTTGCATAGATAACATCTAGTTAAGACTGCAAACAGTATTTGAGTCCAAATGCTTTAATGAATTTTCTGTAAACACATTAAAAATCATTGATGCAGAGTGAACATCATGTGGAGTAGATAAAGGCTTAATATGTTGAACTTCAAAATCTTTAAACTTTGATGGTAATTTGGACTGCCTGGTAGATTTTCTTGTTGTAGGAATAGTAGGCACCATAGTTTCATGTTGCTGATCATGCATAGAAATACTTTGCTGATTTGAATTTGATGAAGTTGAATCCTATAAAGTTATATCATTATTGCTTGGAACATTTTGTGAGATAGGAAAAGGAGGTATGTTTAAATTTGAACCACAAATCTGTTCATCATGAATAACATCTGAACTGGAGATGATGAAGATTCGAATTGATTTTGTGTAAATGGAAGAGATTTTTCTATGTGATAGGGAAACACAATTTCTTCAAAAAAACATCTCTACTAAGAGTTACCTGGTGATCATTTAAATCATATAATTTGTACCCCTTTTGAGCATATTGATAACTTATCATTATGCATCTTTTTGCTCTAGGAGCAAACTTATCACTTGATTTTGTTGCTGGGTAACATAAACAACCAATTATTCTGAGATGTCCATAGTCAGGTGGTTTCCCATTAATTTCTCATATGGAGTTCTCCAATGTAAAATAGAACTAGGCATAAGATTAATCAAATGTGCAGCAACTAAAATACAATCACCCGAAAACTTGATAAGAAGGTTAGCATGAATTCTAATTGATCTAACAGTTTCTAAAAGATGTTTGCACTTTCTTTCTACTCTTACATTTTGTTGAGGTACCCCTGGTATACTTCTCTGATGAATTATTCCTTTTCGAAAAAATAATGAACTACAAGATTCATTAAATATTTCAGTTCCATTGTCACTTCTATTCATCTTCACTTTGCTATTAAATTGGTTCCTGACATAGTTAAGAAAAGTAGAGATTATGCCATATACTTGCTGCTTATTATGTAGAAGATGGACCAAAGTTGTTCTGGTACGGTCATCTAAAATTGTTAGAAAATAAACTGCTCCTGACAAAGTTGGTGTTATGTATGGCCCCCACAAGTCAATGTGAATCATCTCAAAAGGTTTATCAGCAATAGAAGAAGACAATACCAAAGGTAACTTATGGTGTTTACCTAAAATGCATGCTTCACAAGTAAAATCATCAATTTTATTGCCAATACAAGAAATAGTTAAATGCTTCATATTAGAAACACTTATATGTCCTAATCTTGCATGAAGAGTGCTAAAGAAGGTACAGATGTAGAGCTATTTGCTAACACATTATTAGTACTTGTTAAAAGTAAAGAAGAAACAGTACTAGACATGGAACTTAAACTTTCTTCATTGAACTTGTACAATCCAGCATCTCTTACTCCATATCCTTTCACTTATCTAGAATTTAGGCCCTGAAATATACATCTTGATTGATCAAAATAAGCAATTAGCTTGTTATGATCAAGTAACCTTCCAACAGAGAGTAAGTTGTCTCTAAAATCAGGTATATATAGGACATTTTTGAGAATTATTTGTGATGTGAGATGAATTGTTCCTGATGTTGTCACATATTTATTTGTTCCATCAGGTAAACAAACAGTCAATGGATGTTTTAATGCCTGAACTGAAGTAAAAAAATCCTAAATCGTATGTCATATGATCCGATGCACCAGTGTCTACAATCCATGAATTATGATATACTGATTTTGAATCATAATTAACATTAGAAACTATTACTCTTGCAAAATTCACTGCAGAATAACTTTGTGATAAAGGATCAGAAGTAGAGGATTCTTTCTGCATCATTTGTATCACTGCTTTGTAAATTTGAGACATAACTTTTTAATCAACATTAGTTCCAGCTCTAGATCCAGTTTGCACTGAAGTATTACCAAGACTTCCAGATCCAGATACATTTGCTGCTAATTTTCCTGTTGTCCTTGTATTCTTCCCTTTGTGAAACCATTCTGGATATCCTATGAGTTTGAAGCATTGATCAATGGAATGTCCCTTCATTTTGCAATGTTCACATATTGCATCGCTCTTAGTTTTCTTGAAATCACGCTTTGCAGGAACTTGTACTGAGATTTTCTCTGAATTTGACCTCTCAGTTTGTGTTTGAAGAGCATTTGTGTTTGAAATGAAATTGTTAATTCCGTTTAAATTCTGCCTTTCAACTTGTTACAGAATATTGTAAGCACGATTCACTTTTGGTAAAGGATCGACACTCAGCAAGTTAACTCTAACTTGATCATAGTCTTTATAAGATGAGATAAAAATTGAATCAGTTTCATTCTTTCATCAGCTTCAATAAGTTTCTTGAGAATACCACAGCAACAATTCTTCATAATTCCACACGTACACTCAGGATATCCATCAATGATTTGCAATTCATCCCAGATTCGTTTCAATTTACAGTAATACTTAGAGATTGTTAAACTACCTTGTTCAATCAGCATTAGTTGACGATGTAAATGATATAACTGTGGTACATTAGTTTTTCCATACCTTTCAGCAATTTCAGTCCATAGTTGGCAAGAAGAATCACAAAAAATGAATCTCTCTGAAATCGATTTGTTAATTGATTTCGATAGCCAATTCATGACGACATAATCATTTCGGATCCACTTCTGATAATCAGGAGAAGATGATTCAGGCTTCGGCATCGTTCTATCAAGAAACCCCAATTTGTTTTGAGCAATCAGTGTCATCCTTATCACCTTGCTCCAGTTAACAAAATTGCTTCCATTGAAAGTATAATCGACAACTAGAACAACCGAAGTATCTCCATAGGTTAGAAAATATGAATCATTGTAATTGATAACAATGTTTCCTGATTGAAGGTTTGAATTGAAGGACGAGTTCTCTGAATCGCTCGTCATACTACCAAAGAAACCCGATTAGAGGAAAAACGAAGAAATCAGAGATCGATTTGCTCTGATACCATGAAATCTGCCATTAAAATAGAGAAAGTATCGAACAGCAGAAAGAGAAATTTTATTATTAACCTCTGAACCCTACAGTTAACGATAAAAGGGTTTTATACCTAAAACTATTTACATAACACTTTTTGAAGAAAAGTACAAAACATTATCTATTTACAACACATTATATTCACAGCCCAATAAGTATTTATGGATTACGGATTATTTTTAGCATTATTTAACATTGGTAGTGTTCATGATACTTACAAACATGCATCTGAATACAAACATAGATGCAAATACGACAAGCACAATTAGTATAACTGATTTCCAATGCATTTATTGCTAAATCTAAAATACAATCAGCAGTTCAAATTTGAAAGATGTTACAATATAAAAATTACTAGGTATAAATACATCATTCATAAATCAAAATACACTCATAAACATAAAGACCATTCAGCGGATGTGCTAATTGATACAGAACCTCTCTCGACCACCTTTTTTTCCCTTTGTTCTCTTTATAATGCTTGTTCTCCAATTCAACATGTTATCTTTAATGTCCCATGTTCCTACAAAAATGAAAAAAAATATAATATTAAAAATCAACAAATGAATAGCCATAGGTGGTAAGTAAATTGTTGAGTATATTATTAGCGTAGTACATGCTAACTATGAAACCACTGGTTACTCATTGCTAAGAGCATCTTCAACAATTAATAATTACATTCTTCCCGATTACAAAATGAAAATCGAAGTTTTCCCCAACACCATACGAGTCATGCGCTTGTTGAATAGGAGCCTGAGCTACAGGCGTTTGTCCAACAGGCACCCGAAAGAAATAAACTTCAGACGCTTGTTAAACAGGCTCCTGGAGCTCAAATACCTGTTCGACATGCAACTGAAGGCTATTTTGCTTTTTTTCCTTTGAAAATATTCCAAGCGTCTGTTTAATGAGCGCCTAGTTTAAGGCGCTGTTTGGACATGCACCCCATCGTCGATGTTTGTTCAAACCTGTCTTTGCCAATTACGTTTTTGTAACCAAATATATTAAAATTTGAACCGATCACAAAATATATACTCTGTTGTAGATGAAAATGGGTGTGTGTGTGTGTGTGTGTATATATATATATATATATTACGTTTTTGTAATTTTGAACTTTTGTTAGAGATGCTCTAAATGTAGTTTAATTGTACATATTATATCTTATACTAGTAATATGTATGGTAATCATTAAGCATTATCTATACTTGACTTTTGGTCTGTGTGTGAAATTCTTCTTCTTATTCGTTTAGAAGTGCTTAAAATGTACAATCCAAAAAAATTAAACTTCTATCTTTCCAAAATGAATCATGATTAAGACCAAGAACTATCAGAGTGACATTTTGGGTTTGGACAACATCAATAATGTCGGTAAACTATTCCTCATGTATACCAAAAGTTGGTAAAATTACAGTATAAAACCTTGTGGTTTGATCCAATTTCTTGAAAATTCAGTTCAGTGTATTACTTGATATCTAAAATAGCAATCATTTACACACAATGTAGCATGACATTTCATTTGAAGATAGTTCGAAGATTAAAAAAAATACAAAATAAAGAAGTAATAAAATCTCCTTTGACTAATGAAACTGAATCAGAGTTGCTTTGCAAATCAGTACTAAAAATACTACTAAAACTGTAAAACATGATATTAGAACTAAGTGCATAAATGAAAGGGAAAACAAATCTATTACATACCTATTAATCATGTATTAGATAATGTAGTTGTGATAGCTCCTTGAATTCCCAAAGTTGCGGCTAGAAGAGAGATGCATGCAATCATGTGGAGGATTTTACCTACCTTCCAAAATTGAAGTAGAATGACTAACATGTTCACATATTTACCGAAACAGGCATTGAGGAAAGGATAGATATGGGTCTCCATGCATTTTCCAAAATTCACGTATAATTGCAGTTTGACCTAGCATGATGCTACTACAGGCTATTACAGAGCATGAATCAAGCATAGCAATAAACCGCATTAAGCACTGAGTCTACTAACTTTTTACTTAAAAAAACAATTGTGTTTTTTTCATTTGATTTTTGCATCCTTTCTATCAAAGAAAAGTTCATCTCCTATTAGATTACCAGGAAGCAAACCAACCTGTGCATGCCTAGATAAAAGAATTTAAAATTAGCCATCTCTAGACTACACAACAACACATGGAATTAAAATAAGGGACTTATTTTAAGTATTCGGTATATGTCAAAGGGGGAAATTTGTATGTAGTAAATTATAGTGAAGGATATACCAAAAAAACATAACAAATATTTACCGTGGCTTATAATTTGCTGCAAGTTCAGAAACTTTAAAGAAGGACAAAACTACATGAAAAATAATGCAGCTTCGTTGTTAATTTTGTGATAATGTATAAAAGACCAATTATTTTTGATTGGTGCTAGCAATTGATTTAATGTGCAATATCATCATAGTTTGTGAACCTAATGGTCCTTGATTAAGATTTTAATTATAAATCTATTCTATATTCTTTGAATTAAACTAATGGACGCTAAAATCTCCAATCAAAAAAATACGAGAAACCATTGAGGGGAACTGGATATTACAAATTAATTTAGGAAAACCTTTCTTACCGACTCCTCATCAATTCGTCCTTCCAGGCCGACAAATATCATGTTGAATCGCAGAAGTTTGTCAATAGATTCGAGGTAGAATCCAAGAAGATGCCAAAATTGAACAGCCATGAAATCTAATTCCCTAAACGATAATGCAGAGATAGTGGACAATTTCATTGATTCAACTTCCGAATGAACAACAATAGAGATTAAATCCCAAAAAATGGTCGAGATTAAGTCCAATTTAAATTTGGGATTAAGATAACTTGATACCTATTAGAGCATCTATTGTCGTTCGAGATTAAGCGGTAATAATACAAAATGAAAACCGAAGTTTTCCCCAACACCATAAGAGTCATGCGCTTGTTGAATAGGAGCCTGAGGTACATGCGTTTGTCCAACAGGCACCCGAAAGAAAAAAACTTCAGGCGCTTGTTAAACAGGCTCCTTGAGCTCAAATACCTGTTCGACATGCAACTGAAGCCTGTTTTGCTTTTCGTTTCCTTTGAAAATATTCCAAGCGTCTGTTTAACGGGCGCCTAGTTTAAGGCGCTGTTTGGACATGCACCCCATCGTCGATGTTTGTTCAAACCTGCCTTTGCCAATTATGTTTTTTGTAACCAAATATATTGAATTTTGAACCGATCACAAAATATATACTCTGTTGTAGATGAAAATGGGTGTGTGTGTGTGTGTATATATATATATTACGTTTTTGTAATTTTGAACTTTTGTTAGAGATGCTCTAAATGTAGTTTAATTGTACATATTATATCTTATACTAGTAATATGTATGGTAATCATTAAGCATTATCTATACTTGACTTTTGGTCTGTGTGTGAAATTCTTCTTCTTATTCGTTTAGAAGTGCTTAAAATGTACAATCCAAAAAAAATAAACTTCTATCTTTCCAAAATGAATCATGATTAAGACCAAGAACTATCAGAGTGACATTTTGGGTTTGGACAACATAAATAATGTCTGTAAACTATTCCTCATGTATACCAAAAGTTGGTAAAATTACAGTATAAAACCTTGTGGTTTGATCCAATTTCATGAAAATTCAGTTCAGTGTATTACTTGATATCTAAAATAGCAATCATTTACACACAGTGTAGCATGACAGTTCATTTGAAGATAGTTCGAAGATTAAAAAAATAATACAAAATAAAGAAGTAATAAAATCTCCTTTGACTAATGAAATTGAATCAGAGTTACTTTGCAAATCAGTACTAAAAATACTGCTAAAACTGTAAAACATGATATTAGAACTAAGTGCATAAATGAAAGGGAAAACAAATCTATTACATACCTATTAATCATGTATTGGATAATGTAGTTGTGATAGCTCCTTGAATTCCCAAAGCTGCGGCTAGAAGAGAGATGCATGCAATCATGTGGAGGATTTTACCTACCTTCCAAAATTGAAGTAGAATGACTAACATGTTCACATATTTACCGAAACAGGCATTGAGGAAAGGATAGATATGGGTCTCCATGCATTTTCCAAAATTCACGTATAATTGCAGTTTGACCAAGCATGATGCTACTACAGGCTATTACAGAGCATGAATCAAGCATAGCAATAAACCGCATTAAGCACCGAGTCTACTAACTTTTTACTTAAAAAAACAATTGCGTTTTTTTCATTTGATTTTTGCATCCTTTCTATCAAAGAAAAGTTCATCTCCTATTAGATTACCAAGAAGCAAACCAACCTGTGCATGCCTAGATAAAAGAATTTAAAATTAGCCATCTCTAGACTACACAACAACACATGGAATTAAAATAAGGGACTTATTTTAAGTATTCGGTATATGTCAAAGGGGGAAATTTGTATGTAGTAAATTATAGTGAAGGATATACCAGAAAAACATAACAAATTTTTACCGTGGCTTATAATTTGCTGCAAGTTCAGAAACTTTAAAGGACAAAACTACATGAAAAATAATGCAGCTTCGTTGTTAATTTTGTGATAATGTATAAAAGACCAATTATTTTGGATTGGTGCTAGCAATTGATTTAATGTGCAATATCATCATAGTTTGTGAACCTAATGGTCCTTGATTAAGATTTTAATTATAAATCTATTCTATATTCTTTGAATTAAACTAATGGACGCTAAAAGCTCCAATCAAAAAAATACGAGAAACCATTGAGGGGAACTGGATATTACAAATTAATTTAGGAAAACCTTTCTTACTGACTCCTCATCAATTCGTCCTTCCAAGCCGACAAATATCATGTTGAATCGCAGAAGTTTGTCAATAGATTCGAGGTAGAATCCAAGAAGATGCCAAAATTGAACAGCCATGAAATCTAATTCCCTAAACGATAATGCAGAGATAGTGGACAATTTCATTGATTCAACTTCCGAATGAACAACAATAGAGATTAAGTCCCAATAAACGGTCGAGATTAAGTCCAATTTAAATTTGGGATTAAGATAACTTGATACCTATTAGAGCATCTATCGTCGTTCAAGATTAAGCGGTAATAATACAAAATGAAAACCGAAGTTTTCCCCAACACCATAAGAGTCATGCGCTTGTTGAATAGGAGCCTGAGCTACAGGCGTTTGTCCAACAGGCACCCGAAAGAAAAAAACTTCAGGCGCTTGTTAAACAGGCTCCTGGAGCTCAAATACCTGTTCGACATGCAACTGAAGCCTGTTTTGCTTTTTCGTTTCCTTCGAAAATATTCCAAGCGTCTGTTTAACGGGCGCCTAGTTTAAGGCGCTGTTTGGACATGCACCCCATCGTCGATGTTTGTTCAAACCTGCCTTTGCCAATTACGTTTTTTGTAACCAAATATATTGAATTTTGAACCGATCAAAAAATATATACTCTGTTGTAGATGAAAATGGGGGAGTGTGTGTGTATATATATATATATATATATATATATATTACGTTTTTGTAATTTTGAACTTTTGTTAGAGATGCTCTAAATGTAGTTTAATTGTACATATTATATCTTATACTAGTAATATGTATGGTAATCATTAAGCATTATCTATACTTGACTTTTGGTCTGTGTGTGAAATTCTTCTTCTTATTCGTTTAGAAGTGCTTAAAATGTACAATCCAAAAAAATAAACTTCTATCTTTCCAAAATGAATCATGATTAAGACCAAGAACTATCAGAGTGACATTTTGGGTTTGGACAACATCAATAATGTCTGTAAACTATTCCTCATGTATACCAAAAGTTGGTAAAATTACAGTATAAAACCTTGTGGTTTGATCCAATTTCATGAAAATTCAGTTCAGTGTGTTACTTGATATCTAAAATAGCAATCATTTACACACAGTGTAGCATGACATTTCATTTGAAGATAGTTCGAAGGTTAAAAAAATAATACAAAATAAAGAAGTAATAAAATCTCCTTTGACTAATGAAATTGAATCAGAGTTACTTTGCAAATCAGTACTAAAAATACTGCTAAAACTGTAAAACATGATATTAGAACTAAGTGCATAAATGAAAGGGAAAACAAATCTATTACATACCTATTAATCATGTATTGGATAATGTAGTTGTGATAGCTCCTTGAATTCCCAAAGCTGCGACTAGAAGAGAGATGCATGCAATCATGTGGAGGATTTTACCTACCTTCCAAAATTGAAGTAGAATGACTAACATGTTCACATATTTACCGAAACAGGCATTGAGGAAAGGATAGATATGGGTCTCCATGCATTTTCCAAAATTCACGTATAATTGCAGTTTGACCTAGCATGATGCTACTACAGGCTTTTACCGAGCATGAATCAAGCATAACAATAAACCACATTAAGCACTGAGTCTACTAACTTTTTACTTGAAAAAACAATTGCGTTTTTTTCATTTGATTTTTGCATCCTTTCTATCAAAGAAAAGTTCATCTCCTATTAGATTACCAGGAAGCAAACCAACCTGTGCATGCCTAGATAAAAGAATTTAAAATTAGCCATCTCTAGACTACACAACAACACATGGAATTAAAATAAGGGACTTATTTTAAGTATTCGGTATATGTCAAAGGGGGAAATTTGTATGTAGTAAATTATAGTGAAGGATATACCAGAAAAACATAACAAATTTTTACCGTGGCTTATAATTTGCTGCAAATTCAGAAACTTTAAAGAAGGACAAAACTACATGAAAAATAATGCAGCTTCGTTGTTAATTAATTTTGTGATAATGTATAAAAGACTAATTATTTTGGATTGGTGCTAGCAATTGATTTAATGTACAATATCATCATAGTTTGTGAACCTAATGGTCCTTGATTAAGATTTTAATTATAAATCTATTCTATATTCTTTGAATTAAACTAATGGACACTAAAAGCTCCGATCAAAAAAATACGAGAAACCATTGAGGGGAACTGGATATTACAAATTAATTTAGGAAAACCTTTCTTACCGACTCCTCATCAATTCGTCCTTCCAGGCCGACAAATATCATGTTGAATTGCAGAAGTTTGTCAATAGATTCGAGGTAGAATCCAAGAAGATGCCAAAATTGAACAGCCATGAAATCTAATTCCCTAAACGATAATGCAGAGATAGTGGACAATTTCATTGATTCAACTTCCGAATGAACAACAATAGAGATTAAGTCCCAATAAACGGTCGAGATTAAGTCCAATTTAAATTTGGGATTAAGATAACTTGATAACTATTAGAGCACCTATCGTCGTTCTAGATTAAGCGGTAATAATACATTTGGCCGCTCCGGTCGTTGGAGTTACACGTACTTGTAAAATTTAGGATCCAACTCAGGATCCTGAATGAGAGTCTGACACCCGTTTTATAGGCACCCAGACTTTCATTTCCTCTACCTCTAGCACGTGTGGCCAATAACAACTACAATTTTAGCCATATTCGCACTACAAACCATCGTTTTCCCTTACAACATCCATAAACGGTCACTTTTTAAATTACAACAGCTATAAACGATCATATTTCAAATTACAACGGCTATAAACGGTCAATTTTTTATTGTTGTTTAAAATTGCTCTGAATCTCAGATAGTAAAACACACAAAGTTCTCTTAAGCTACAAAAATCTTCAGGTTCAGCAGACAATGTCATATCCATTTCAATCGTATAACGAAGCGATGAATACGGATAACTGGGATTTCGATTCTCAACCCGTTGAAGATTTTATTCCTCAATCTGTTCCACTACTTTCCTTCCATTCATCTGGACCGTGGACTGGAGATGAAGATAAAGATCCGTGCTATATGTGCTATTGGTTTTCTAACGACTCGGTCGGGGGAAATGACCAAAGTAGAGAGGCATTTTGGGAAAAAATTATGGCTGCGTACCATAAAAACATGTCAAAAAGACGAGATCCATGTCTTTACTTTTTGGTTGATTTAGGAAGGTTAATCGACAAAACCCAATTTTTCGAGTTCCAAGTTCACAAAATAAGAATCATAAATCCAAGTGGAACGAGTGGCGAAGCTGAACTGGTAACAGTTTGAAACACATTTAAAGGGACAAGCGAATCTATCTCAATAATTTTCTTAAAGTACCTAAAATAACGAAAAATTTAATAAGTGTGTCATAATTTGTTAATGATAAAAATGTGTACTTCGAGTTTCACCCAAAATTTTGCTTAGTTATGTAGAGAATTACTAAACAAAGACAAATTATTACAGGGTAGTGTTGAAAACGGCTTATACAAGTTCAACAATGTGAAGTCAAGAAATACCGCTATGTTTTGAAATTGGTGCAATAAGGTTGAAACTACCGCTGTAAATAAAATCAATGTATTTGATACTTGGCATTGCAAATTAGGACATCCCAATATTAAGGATGTAAAACATGTACTGAATGAAAATAAAATTGATTTTGAATGCATACCTGAATCATATATATGTAAACCTTATCAAATTGGCAAAAGTCACAAATTGCCAATTTTTATATTCTAAAACTATGTATTGTAAACTCCTTGAGTTGATAGTTGCAGATTTATAGGGTCTATCACTAGTTGCATCAGACCATGGTTACTGGTATTATCTTTCTTTCGGTTATGCCTTTACATGATATACATGGATATACTTCCTCAGAAATAAGTCAAAAGCTCGCTATTTAACAATGAAGTTGATAACTTTTGTAGAAAATCAAATAAACTGTTATGTGAAGGCAATGCAAACTGATGGTGGTGTAGATTTTTAACCACTAAAGAAATTCTTTGAAGAAAAGGATATTGTACAAAGAATAACGTGTCCCTAGACATCTGAACAAAATGGGTTAGTGGAAAGAAAGCATAGGAACATTGTAGAAATAGGGCTTGGGTTATAAGTTTTCGACCCACTCTAGGCCTTTTTTGATATGATTTTTTTTTTTCAAAAAAGGTCTAGAATGGATACCCCCTTGTGGCTAGGATTTCTATTACCCCCTTGCGGCTAGGATTTTTGATTGCACTGGTCTTTACAACATGTTTGTTGGTCCTTCCGACACTAGGATTGGGGTTTCCAGCCTAGTTTTTTTTGTTGCATTGCCCCTAGGAGGCGGACACTAATCCTTATTACCGAATTTGGTTTCGATTTTAAGCAGTTCGTGTCCTGCACCTGACAAGGCGCCTCTTCGGGACTAGCAATTTTTATCCATGGGACAGATTTGATAATATTCTTGCATATCTACCAAAGCCGGATGCCGATCCCTTGAATGGATGTTTGCTAAGAGTTAGGCATATTTCACAATGAGAAGTGCAGCCTTCTGACTCGTTGTTTGTCTTAGAACAGGTTATTCTCTTGAGGCAATGCGCCTATTCATCCTATTTGATTTTGCCTGATGTTTATGGTTTTCAAGCCGCTTTGCTTAAGATGTGCTTTGAGATTCTTCCCGTCACAGTTTAGCTGTATATGATCAATTGCTTCTATCATGCCTACATTCAAAGAGATCGGTTTTTAGCATGAACTGATAAATATGTTACTCAGGTAAGCACATAATTGATTTTGATGCGCAAGGTTTTTTGTAAGTAAACCATCGCTAAATATTTGCATGAATATAGCAAGTAACAAAATAGGGTAAAACGATTTCAGTAATAAGATAAAAACAAAGTAGTAAAGCAAAGTAGTGGAGGTTCTTGTCCAAAACTCCATAATCAGGACACTAATTACTGATCCTTAAGCAAGCGTTGGTTTCAGATTGGCTTGGGCCTTTTTCTTTAAATCTTGTTGCCCCTTGTTCGCGGAGAGCCGGAACAATATTCATGGTCTTGTACGTATTGTTGCAAATGGTTTTTCCTGATTAGTCCCTCAAATAACGACTTCAAATGCCTGCAGTCGTTGGTATCGTGTCCTGGTTGTTTATGGAATTGACAAAACCTTCCTGATTTCATAGCAACATCTTTGACCTGACTTTGTTTCATGACCAGATATCTCTCGGTATCCTTAGTTGCTATGAAGATAATTCCAATAGTATCATTAAAAGGAGTGAACTCGGAGTTCTTGAAAAAGCATAGTTTCTTTTTAGCCCGGCTGTCTTTCTCCTCGTTGCTCCTTTTCTGACTATCAGTGCTACTTCGCGCATTACTTTTCTTCTTTATATGTCCATGTGCTGAATTTTCTTCAATACTCATGTATTTTTCAGCTTTATTGAGTAATTGTCCGAGTGTACTTGGTTTCTTCTTCTTGATCCATCGTCCTAATCCGGTTTCTCTGCATATGGCCCTTTTCAAAGCCATCAGGACTAGACGGGGATCGAAATTTTCGACTTCAGCCAGTGCCATATCAAAGCGAGTGAGAAAAGCTTTGATGGACTCTCCTGGTTTTTGTTGTAGTTCGCTTAGCTCCATAATATCATGAACTCTGGGTGCCTGAAATTTGAATTGCTTACTGAATAGTTAAGCCAGGGTAGTGAAGTCGTCCATAGATTTCGATGGTAGCTTTGTGAACCATAGGTAAGCCACCTCTTCTAGATAAGTCGGGAAATATAAGCACTTGATCTCATCGGTAGCGCATGCCCCATCTATATATAGGTCATATTTGCACAGGAATATATTAGGTTCGCTTGTCCCGTTATAGGACTGCAATTTTGGAGGATCGAATTTCTGAGGACAGTCTTCTTAATCCTTTCAGTAAGTAGGGTTTTAGTTGGAAAGGATTCCCATTCTTTTTTATCATCCTCCTTCTTTAGACTTTCTTTCACAATTTCACGTCCCATTCCTAAAATGTATTTCTTCTTTCTACTCTGATCCATGGAATGAGCGCCCTCTTCCTTGCCAACTTCTGGTTTAGGTGTACAATCGTGATCTGGAGTCAAGGAATATGGGAATTCTTCTGGGAGGACTCTCCCTCTGGCGACGGAGCTGTCTAGCCGCTCCGAGATTGTGTCATCGAAGTAGTCACGCACAGATGCTTTGTTCTTTCCATGATCCCGCTTGACGTGATACGCAACTTCTTGAATGAAATTTTCCTGTTTTGAGCTCGAAGCAAAGAATTCTGCCTCGGATCCATGGTGCGTTTAAGTGGATACAGAACAAGTGGCCCTTAGCGCGACTTTTGTGGTGGCAGCTTGAATAGCGAGTATTGACTCGAGTTTCTTCATCATTTCATTGTTCGATATAGTTATTTGACTCGTTAATCCTATCATTACTTCTTCCAACTCTTTCCTGGTTACAATTTCTTCAACTCCAGGCATTTCTCCTGCCCTAGAACAGGTAATGGACGATGTGATGATATTAACACTGTTGATGAGGCTGTCGACTTCGTCAGTGACTTCCCTCAGCATGTCCATGATTCCAAGCACAGTTTTCTAAGAGAATCTCGTTGGACCTTATTAGGGAGAGATGTAAATACGGCTCCACGGTGGCGCCAAATGTTTTCACCAAAAAATGGCTTAAACACTAAAGGTACTAGAATTGTACTTCACGGATACGTAAGAAAATAAATGGATCTGTACTTAATAACAATTGAAAGTAAAAATGCAAATAAGGAAAAATAGAGACGAGATTTAGAGTGGTTCAGCCTTGTGTCAGGCCAACATCCACTATGAAGATTACTTGCATTCTTAAAATGGAGATTACAAAATATACCAACTCTCTTTTTTCATACATCTCTATATTCACTCAACATACTCTCATTTATACATATCAATCCTGGATTTTGTGAGAAAATTGTAGAGTTTGAGGAGGAGAAGGACGGATGAATGATTGAGGAGGATGTCTTTGATTTTTCGATTACAAGGTTGTACCAGGTGCCATGGCCAACTGGTGGTGAACCTTTGAATGGAGAAGATGGTCCAACTCTTGAAGGAATGATTGAAGATAGAATTTAGCAGCACTTCATGGTTCAAAAGATTGGATCCCATTTATGTTGGCAGCCATGTCCTATTTATAGGTGTCCCTCCCCGGAGAAATGAGCTGAAGTTCATATATGCAAGCAACAGATCGTTTCAGCCGGTAAATACCAAAATGCCACTGCCTAGTTGTTGCCAGTTGTCTATATCTGTATCCATCTGTCATGCGCGAGTGACTTTGTAGGAGCGATTGTTTCAAATAGCAAGTGGGTGACTTTAGCTAGTGTTCTTCGGGCGTGGCTATCTTCAGTAATTGGTGAGCGGTTATCTGATGCGATTGATTGTAAAATGAGTGGGTGACTAGGATTGTACTTGTGGTCGAGCGACTCTGGAGTGGAGCACGGGACTGGGATCAATTCTTCTTTGTGCTTTGCTTGACTGAATTCCTCGGTTTAAAAATGTGCAGCGTACTTTTAGCGGGAGGTTTAACCCCATACAATCAACAGGCATCCCAATATACCGGAGTTACCCCTAAGGATAATAACGGGCTCCTAAACATGCCAGAGTCTATATGTACCCTAATTACTACCCCAATCGATCGGCTCCCTACTCCGTAGATACCCTGTGCTGGCCCCACAGTAGGATGTACCACTTCCTAAAGTGGCAACCCTTCATTTCCAGGATGTGCACAACCATATCTAATGATGCCACAGCGTCTTATTTTCCCGTGGCAGACGGACCCATGCACGCACATGATTCCAATGGAACGCGCCATCGGACACCGTCTCCTCTTTTGGATCTCTTACAATCAGCCCAGTAAGCATGCACCGACTCCAACCTAGTTCGGAGTACTCGTTTGATACCTATATATGGGTTACTGACTGAAACGGTACCCACACACAAGATGATACAAGCTGCCCCCTATGCTTGCATCCCCACTGGGTTATCCACGGGTTATGTCATATCAGAGTAAAAGATTGCGTACCCCATAGGTTAAGTTTGTGGGCCTATATACAAATATTACCCAATACCCCAAGATATACTTAACCCACCCACTGTTTCGTACAATTTGACTTAACCCCTATTCAAGTTAACATATTCATCCATTCCCTAAGGATTCAACTAGGTTAAGTATCCAAGTTTATTACCATATTCATTTATGGTTATAATGTACTAGACCTCCCACATTAAGCCTACAACTTGTGGATGCTGGATATGCCGGTTGGGTTCGGGCAGACTTCTTCCACAAGTCGAGCTTAACCTCGTGTCTTAGCACATCTCGTGTTTATGCACTTAGACCCCTCACATTAGATTCACATCTTGTGGTCGCTGGATATGTCGGTCGGTTCCAGGCAAATTTCCACCACAAGTGTAATCTAACTTCGTATCTAAGTGTAGTTACAGTTTTTAATTACCGTAATTCTAGGCATCTTCATTATTAACCAATTATCCCTATGTCATTATAGGTTTTCATGCCTTTTTCCCAAATCATGTTCAAAATGAACCGTATGCCCCAAATTAAGGTTTTTAATTACAATTGTTGTTTATTCCCCAAATTCACATTCATGTATTACATTCAATTTATGCCCAAATTTACATTTTCCCCTCGTTCCCAATTTTACGCATTCGCATATTTCAGCGGCATGCCTAGGCTCGAAGGTAGCCTGACTATAAAAATAAAAAGGGAAAAGAAGAAGGGAAGATGATAGAGAAAACCACAATAACAGGATTGGCATATGACAGTAAAATAGGAATAGCAACTTATGAACATACGGTAACAAAGTTGAGCATAATGATAAGATAGGCATAAAGGGACAGATCTGATGAAAAGTAGCAACTGTTTGTAATATAGAAATAGCTGTGCTTAAATTTCTCTAATTGATAGGGTTTTTAAAATGTAAAATGAAATAATATAATTAGGCATGCTAACATAACATCATTTCATTTGAAGTGAAAATTTGACCATAAGTCACAAATTAAGAATATATAATTATCAAAGAAAAAAAACATCCTTTTGTTCTTGGAGATTGGAGATTCATGGGGTTTAAATATTCAATAATCCACATCTGGATAATATTTCGTAAATATTAAAATTTAGTGTCATTCACTACACCTATTGTACTTAGTCAATACAATAAGTTCTTTTGTATAATTGGTATCAGAGCCATGGAAGTAGATAAAATATATGAAGATCTTAAAAGTAAGTTATCAGTCTTCTTAATGGCTAAATCCATCATAGAAATTGAAGAAAAATTATTTATTATTAAAGCTGGTACTCTAGAATATAACTTGTTTGCTAATATCCTTACATATAATCAGTTAAGATTAGCTTTTTTTTACAAGCTCCTAGTGATTATGTTACAATAATAGAAATAGATAATAAGCTAGATAAAATGAAAAAATGTTAGGTATTTCGGAAGAAATGTAACCAACAAGTATAAAGTCTTCACGAGGATTTACTATTAACCCTAAATCCTCAATAGAAAATAATAAAATGAATAATGTTGTTGAGTCTCATACCCAATATAATGACAAAACAATGGAAGAACTAGAAGCACTTTGGGATACAGTCGATGGCTCTCAACTAGGCAACATAGCCATATCCATGTCGAGGTTATCAGTGTTACAACGGTATACTAAAGAATCCATAGAACATTTAAAAATGGAAGCTACCAGTGGTAGTATAGTAACTGTACAAAATCCTCAGCGCACAGACAATCACATAGATAATCTAAAATCAATAAAACAATATGAAGGAGAAGAAATATATAATGAATATGTATTTCCAAAAAAGGAAAAACCATACAAAACATATTCTGAATTATATAAACCAAAAATAAAAAAATTACAAGAACATTCAAGATCAGTCTTAGATCTTGATTGCGCTAAGAATGTTATTCAACTAGTTGACGCATGGGCTGGAGATTTACAAACTTTAAGAATCACAAAAAAAAAAATACAATCATCCATAGACATGTTAGGTATTATAAAAAACACATTTGTAGGTAATGTAAGAAACTGGTATAAAAACTTAACTAAAGAAGCCAAACGATTAGTTAATACAGGAGCAAGAGATTCCGTCAATCTGTTGGTCCCTTTAAACTTAATTGAGTCATTCAGAAAAGTATTAAAAACAGAATTTGGTGGAATACCATTTGAAGACAAGAAGTTAGAAGATGAAGAAAAGAAAAAGGCAAGAATAAAACTTGATAACCTTGCAACATGTGATTTAAAATACATAGATGAATATAATTGTGAATTTGCTAAATATTATTATGCATCTACACTAGATGAAGGTACAATAGAAAATGTATTATCTCTATGTTTCTTAAAACTACCTCTACCTTAGGCGAACATATTATCAAAAGACTATGAAAATTATCTTAAAAACAATCCAGATGTATTTCCATGCTTAGGAATACAAATGAAATTTACAAAAGATAAAATTGATTACTATTGCTTACAACAATCTCTAATAGGAAGTGCTAGACAATATTCTTAACAAAGAGGTTTGTCTTGTGAAACCTCTGAAGTACCAACCCAATGGGGATGTAATCCAATTGGTAAAAAATATAAAAAGAAATATAAAAAATATTTTAGGCCAGCCAAATTGAAGAAACATAAGCCACCTAATTTTAGAAAGAAAAGATATTTCAAAAAGAAAATTTTAAAAATAAAAAAGTGCAACTAAAAAGACATGTAGATGTTGGGCATGCAATAAAGAAGGCATTATGCTAACGAGTGCCCAGAAAAAGGAAAATATAAGAAAACTGCAGTAAAAGCATTCCGCTTATTTTCTGAACAAGTAATGCCTATACAATCAGAAACTGAATATGATTCTGATGAAGAAATATATGAATTAATCTCAGACTCCAAATCAGACACTGATACAGAAACTGAGGAAGAGCCTAGTTATCAACCACACAGGCTAAGCACGGTGAATGTTAAAATGTTAATAACAAGTTCTCAAAATTTTGTATAACAATACAATGAAAATTTTGAAAAACTAGTCAAGAAACCTATACCATATGATATTCTAGAATTTGAAGAACCACTAGATAAGAAAAATATAAAACAAAAACCTAAACATAAAAAAGTTATTCCATGTAAACATATTTTTGATCATAAAATGTACAGTGTCATAAAAACTAGACAAAATGTAATAATAAGTAATAAAAATAATGGAAAAATACACATTTTTGACAGAGAAAAATATAGTGTCCAAACATATATGGATGCATTAAAAAAATAACAATAGTAAAAGAAAAAGAACCAAAAGAAATTATTTCTGAAATTTCATCTACAAATAGTGAAAGTACTATGTCTGATAACTTAGAAGATATTGAAAAAAAATTCAAGAATTAATGAATGAAGAAACCAATATAGAACAACAACCTTTATGGAATCAAATCTAATTTCAACATCAGAATTTTCAGAAATATCTGAAACTAAGGATGATGAAACTGGATATGAATAAATTATACAAATGTCAGAAGAAAAATATAATCAAATAGAAAAAATAAAACATACACTTTCAAGAGAGGAATGTTATGAAATGCTATTAATAAGATATATATCCAAAGAAAAATATGTTATAAAAACCTTTGAACAACCCATAGATGTCTTTACTATGGAAGGAGAAATTCCTTTAAAATTACTTACACAAAAGGCGATCAAAGAAGATAGGAATTTTTTTTCAAAAGAGTTCAATAAACAAGTAAAATGGTTACACTTGGTTGGGATAGAACTTATTATAAAATGCGCATGTAGAAGAGGGATGAATGTTCCCTATACATTTTGGATATCAGATGATAGGGTACTTCATGATGCAAAAGACACCTTATTAGGAGTAATTAGAGGAAATTTTGCATATCAAACAATAAAAATGAGAATATTTCCTGATTTTGCAATATCATTATCTGACCAAAATATAGAACTAGGACTTACAATGTATCATAAAATTGAAAGGCTTAAAATGCCTCCAGGAAGTAAAGTATGTAGTATTACAGCCTGTATGGTATATGCTTACTCAACTAGACATCATATCACCACAAAGAAATTTAAAGAAGAAAATATCAATGTTGCTAAACCATTTTCTGATATATGTGAGGTTATACCTCTTAGAGAACTAAAACATGAAGAGTTAGATTTTCCACAAGAATTAATCCTTCAAAGGAAAAACAGATATAAAACACAACCAACTGTAAAACCACATAGCAGAAATTCTTTTAGAATATGTTATGATAATGAAGCATCTACTTCTAATCAATTAATGGATATAAATATATCTTCCCAGAGAAAAGATTTAAAATTAAAATCTCTAGATAAATTAAATCTAATAGAATCAAATAAACATTTATACGTACAAGGTTTTTTAGGTAAATGTGCTCTTAGATACAGAAGCAACATCCTCTCATATTAATTCCTTTCTGGTACACACATACCCATACAATACTATACAAAATTCTTATAAATATATAGATTATTTTGGATAAATACATGTATTAAGAAAAAGTGTAGAAGCAAGACTATCACTCATAGACAGAAGTGGGAAAGCCCTGCAAATACAAATGGAAATGTTAGTAGATGATAAACTAGCAAAAAATGATATATTATTAGGAATTAATTTCATTACAAAATATATTTTTACCTTAAGAGATTCATTCATACAATTATATCAATATGAATTTCCAAGAACTGATAAACAACATATAAAAAAGGCAGTAGTCACTCCACCACATTCCACATACATTGAAGGAACTATAGAAATACCTTATTACCAACCAATAAAACTAAATGCATATATAGACACAGGATCAGGAATATCTTTGTGTAAAAAATATATTTTACCACAAAAGTGATGGATTCAAGATGGAACTTCTATAATTGCTTTAGATATACAAGAAAAAGAATTTTGTTATAAAGATTATGCGGTTAATGTCCCCTTCACAATAGGAAATATAAAATTAAAATACCAAAATTACGAGCTAGTAATGCTCAAGGTCCAGACATATTGTTAGGAAATGATTTCTGTCTAGCATATCAACCTATGACCCAGTTAACAGAACATATTATATTTACCACACCATGCGGAACACCTATTTTAGCACCTAGGCTTAAACAAGCATATGCTGTAGATCCAAGTTATCAACCTACACCAGCACAGCGTGGTGATATCCCTAAATTTCAAAAAAATACCATTATTAAAACATGAAAGCATTGATTCTCTTGAAAATATTAAGGAAAGATTCAAAGAAACGTATAATGAAAAACCTTTAGCAGCTTGGGATAAAGATAAAACATTAGCAACAATAAAATTAAAAGACCCTAATAAAATAATAAGAGTAAGATCTATGAAATATTCTTTAGAAGACTTAGAAGAATTTAAGGTCCAAATTAAGGAACTTTTAGAATTAAAAGTAATCAGGCCATCTAACAGTCCGCATAGTTCTCCTGCATTTATAGTTAGGAAACATAGTGAAATTGTTAGAGGTAAAGCTATAATAGTTTTTAATTATAAAGCTTTAAATGATGCTACAATCTTTGATGGATACTATTTACCAAATAAAGAAGTATTGTTAAACAAAATATAGAATAAAAAATGGTTTACAAAAATGCATTGTAAAAGTGGATTTTAGCAAATTAAATTAACAGAAGAATCTATGCCATATACTGCATTTAGTTGCCCACAAGGACAATATGAATGGCTAGTCATGCCCTTTGGATTAAAAAACGCACCACAAATTTTTCAAAGAAGAATGGATGAAGTATTAAAATAACATAATGATTACTGTATTGTATATGTTGATGATATTTTAATATTTTCTGATAATTTAGAGGACCATATTAAACACTGTAATTTAGTTATAGATACATGTATAAAAAGAGGAATAACTCTTTCTACTAAGAAAGCAATTATTGATGTACAAAAAATAGATTTCTTAGGTATAACCATAAATAATGGAAACATAGAATTACAGCCACATATACTTACAAAAATTAAAGAATTCCCTGATCAATTAGAAGATATAAAACAAATACAAAGGTTTCTAGGATGTCTTAATTATGCTGATATATTTATTAACAAATTAGCAAAATTAAGAGCCCCTTTGCAGCAAAAGCTTAAAAAGAATTATAAGTGGCAATGGACAGAAGATTATACAAAATACATTCAGGATACTAAAAAGATTTGTGAATATATGCCTAAATTATCTTTACCATTAGGTACAGATGAATTAATAATATATACAGATGCTTCAGATTCATACTGGGGAGCAGCGCTAGTAGCTGTCCGAAATAACCAAGAAAAATTATGCAGATATAAATCTAGAACATTTAAGAGTGAAATAAATTATCACTCCAATGATAAAGAACTTTGAACAATAAAAGACAGTATCAAAACCTTTTATTTGTATCTAAACAAACCTTTTAAGATACGCACAGATTCCATTACTGCAACATCTAGAATAAAAAACAAAATCCCTGACATAGGACCCAATAAAAGACTGATAAGATGGCAGTCATGGTTTTTTGAATTTAATTTTGAAATTGAACACATTTCTGGAAAAACTAACTTTCTTGCAGATACTTTAAGCAGAGAGTTACATGATGACAGACAGGAATGAAGATACAATTGACTATCTTAGTATCTTTGATGAAATATATAATGAAGTATTAAAATCATAAGAGGCATTTGAGCAATACTTAGTCAAAGAAGATAATGAGAAAAATGAGGAATTAAGATTCTTCTTCCATCACATGATCTCTTATTTAGAGCTCATGTTTAAAGAAGTACAAAAAGATATACTTAGAAAGAAAGAAGTAACTCAAAGCATGCATATCACTGAGACATCACTCAACAAACTCTCTGAGGTAAAACATCCAAAATTATTTATTGACTCATAAGAGAACTAACATGTTAATATTCCTAACCATAGTACTTCCTTTTCCAATCAAAATCTAAAGTATTTATCCAGTGATAATGTACTTCAGCCTCATGACATAAGTATCACGATAATGTACCAGTGAGAAATGGATTTAGTTGCCCCATCTACCCACATGACATGTGTCATTTGAATTAGTTTTCATATCTAAATCTCATGGGGGTCTTGCAAACAATGATTGTTGTTTTTTTTTCATATTTTTTGTAGCATATGTTATTATTGCCAAAAACTGTGTGAGGATGTAAAATTATGTTTAATGCCAACTTATATGCAACGCTAGTTGTGTAAAAAAAACTATGGGAAGGTATCAAGTAACCCTAACTAAATACACTTACGTGTCATGTAGATAGGTCTTTTGAAATAACAAATCCGAACATTGAATATGTAAGAGAATGAAAACCAAGAAATAACCCAAATAAAAATGATATCTGATTGACACTTGAAATGTAGTTGAAGAAATTATTGAGATCATCAAATCAATCAACAGAGCAACATCATTGGGACTAGCAAGCAACATGATGCTGGTAACTTACGCGATTCAATCAGAATACGCAAATAAGGAAAACGTGACAACTGGCATAAAAGAGGATTAATCAACATATACCCCATGTTGTGCATGAAAATCAAAATAATTAGATGTTACATACAATTAAATGGATGCTTGTTTTTTTGTAATGACCAAGTGGGTCCATGGGATGAGTTATGACAAAAGTTATATGCCGATGATAAATAATTAATCCATGAACCAATTTAATGTTCGAATCATATGGTATAAAACAAAAATAAGCAAGCAGAGTCTTTAATTGCAACATATTGTTAGTTTTGTAAAAATAAAAAGATTTACAGAAAACAAAAGGCAAAAATGAAAAAACATAAAAGCAAGATTGCTCACCCCTGGCTTTGCTTTACAGATATGACAATCATATTATAGGCATGTACATTGTCCTCAGTCAAACGTTTTAAAATTTGTAAGCATCAATTTATTTCCACCAACCTATCCCACAGTTTAACAAACATTTCAAAGGCATATGTGAATCTTACATTTATGAATACATGATTCGTATTTTGAAATATGATAACACTAAGGGGTAATAACAGTCATTCAATGGGTTTGTCGGTAATAATAATAGTATTTAACAATATCAAGTAAACATCCAAAAAGTCATCTAAATTGCAAAATTAAACTGAGTAATTAATTAATTTTTTACTAAATAAAAAGATTTAATAATGAAACAAAAAAGTAAAATTGAAAACCCATAAAAACAAGAATGCTCACCTCTGGCTTTTCTTTACAGATATTGCAGCCGTATTAGAGTCATGTACATTGTCATCAGTCAAAGTTTTCAAAGTTTGTAAACATCAATTTCTTCCCACCAACCTATCGCATAATTTAACAAAAGTTTCAAAGGCATATGTGAACCTTACATTTATGAATAAATGATACATGTTTTGCAATGTCGTAATATTAAGGTGTGATAACTGTCATTCAATGCGTCTGTCAGTAATAATAATAACGTAAATTTTATTTTCATCCAAGTATTCCATTAGTTAATCCACCATTTTATTTTGATAAGTTGATCCACAACTATTTTGTAAGTTAATCCACAGGTGGATTAACTTAAAGATTTAATGTTTTTTCTTTGAGTATTCTTACTGCCAAAGCTTTTCTTGGTGATGTATGTTTTTTTAATTCCTTCTACTCTCTACTTTCGATTAATCTAGGCACAAGCAAGAATATTAAATACCGATAGGCTATAGCTCATAATATAGAAATACTAAGTTCATGAATCATGTTTTCTTCTTTCATGAGTCGATTAAGTATATATATATATATATACATACTAATAGTTGATCATATTTTTTTGTCCTTAAACACAAATCCTTTCAAATTTGCTAAATGTGTACAAGTTCAATCCCAAAGATTATACGCTTACAATTTCAGTTCAATACCAATAGTTATTTTTGTATTCAAAACTGTTCAGTATCAAAAAAAAGTGATGAAAAAAAGAACAAGATTGTACTTTTACATATGAGTTGTTCGTACTTTATATATTTGTGTGTAAAACTAAGGAAGATGTATCCAAATTTCTGAATGTGGTTTGCCATTTTTCTATTATCGACTGCTATAATATAATGAATCTAGCTATAGGTATTCAAATGTAATTTTGTTCAAAACACTTTTCATTGTATTGAATTTATCAATACAAATTGAATTCAATTTCTACATTATGCATCTACAGTTAGTTATACTGCATTTTGGTAGCGAAACTATAAATATTTGATTTTTTACATTAATGTTCCTTAGTCTAGAGCCGAACTTTCAATTTAGTAGTGTTTATAGGGTCAGCGATGAAAACAAAATTGCATCTAAGTTTATGTTTCAATCCAATAGGTGAACTGAAAATAGAGAAGTAGAACATAAAAATCTAAAAGAAAATGTGTTAGTAAGTAATAGGTGGATGAAGTAAATAATTTTATAATAACTTCAAAAGTCAAGTATTCCTATATTATAGGGTGGATAAGGATAGAAATAAAATTTACCTAATAATAAGGATTCTAAAGGTATTAGTTGACAATATCAAGTAAACATCCAAACAGTCATTAAAACTGCAAAATCAATTTGAGAAATTAATTAAATTCATACTAAATAAAAATTTACAATAATAAATAAATATACGCAATCACTTATTCATCGACGTACCTAGAGTCCAAGCAACTGTCAGTGCCGATGATACGTTGGGCGAACCACTGAATTTTGTAAATAACTTGAACAGTGGAGGTTCAACGATTATTGGAAATTTACAGATCATGGTTTAGGCTAGTGGTGAAGAAGATGTCAATTTTTGGAGAGGAGGACAAAGTCGTAGGAGAGATGAAAAAGTTGGGGTGAGTCAAGGTTGAAGAAAATAGGGATGTTTTGGAATTTGGATCGAGGAAGATACGTTTTGGCTGCAGAGGGAATTTTCTTTTCTTTATCAAATTAGAAGATAGAAATACAAATGTTAAAACTAGGGCAAGTAAAATTATTTAGGGATATCTCTATGGGAAATTAGGAGAAAAACTAACGAAGATGAAGAGTAATGAAGAGCGGTTATTATCATATATAGATTAGTTGGGGAAGATGAGAAAAAGCGAAAGTAATAGAATATATTTGCGACAAATGTTAAGGTGAGAACACGTTCCACATCAGCGTTTGCGCTATTCTGCTTTCTATTATAGGTAATAGATAGATTGACATACCACTGAAATATATTGCTTGTTTGATAAATATTACGATTTATGCATACTAGAGAAATATTCAATAATGTAATGGAAATCTATATCATGTAACATCTGAAGTTTTAGAAAAAAACATCACGGACCAAAGCCAAATGTATAGACCGATGATAATTTCTCATTTCAACTTCAAAATCAACGATAAATTAATTTTTCATTTAATATGTTGTAGTCGTTCGACATTTTCATGATGTATAGAGAAAGAGAATGGTGTTCAAAGAAGTATAGAAAGGAAATCTTGACTTTGAGTCACACCCACGCCCTAGCATCTAGACCAGTGCTGAAGATCTGGTAAGGTGGGTTTTTTTTAGAGATCCCTAAAGGAGGAAAAATATCCTCGAAGTCCTTTGTGAGTAACTTACTTGAAAATGTACACGTTTTTTTGTGTTTTAAACTTGATTTTAATTCAATAATTAATTTTTGTTGTTTAAGCCACCCATGGGTTCAAGTAGGTGGGTCTTCGCCAGACAATCCTCAAACTTTGCAATTATTTCTCGACTAAATCAAATTTCTTCCATAGATAAAAAAATGGCACTTAGCATAAGTGTTCGAGACTAGAGACATCATGCTCTCAATGTACAGGCATTGTAGGAAGCAAACTCTGTTTTTTATAAAGGTAATGGTGCTAAAGGAAACCAACCGATTAAATCAATATAAGTAACGAGAGCTTTACATAATGTGGCTATAGACAAAACGTCTATGCAGGAAGAAAATCGTACACATGTAGGGCAAAACAAAAATTATACAATGCTTCATAGAAACATGGAAAGTTCTTAAATGAGAAAAATATGCTTTAGCCTATTCCCATTCTTGGAATTGATTGCAACTTCATGTGACATTTGCAGTTGCCACTTGACAGTGAAACATATTTAGAATTCTCATCTCAGAGTCATTCAGGTTGAGAAAATTCAATTTTTTTTCTTTCCAGACCACAGTCAGAAATTTTTAAAAGGGATAAGCATAGTCCTTACCCTTGGAGTTCTCCATCTTGTTTGAGAAAAAATTTAGTTCCTTTAATCAAATGATGTTGCAGCTGGAGATTCTCCTAAGAAGAGAAGTTCAAATATTTTTAGTGAAGGGCCATTCAAAAAATAAATGGATGTTGGTTTCAATTTAAAATTGCGGAAGACACTGGTTGCATATTCAAGGAGCCCTGAATTTTGAAGCTTGTCGTTAGTTAAGATTGCATTATCCATAATCTTCCATGGCAGTGGATTATTCTTTAAGGGACCATAAACCTTCAGCATTTTTTTAAATGGCAGTAGTGCTATGATTCATGCTCCTTGTTGACCACATAATAGCTTCCATGGATGTAGGAAGGGTTAAGGAAGCTATGAGTAGAGAGATTCCTAATCAGTCTTTCTTTTTTTGAAACGGTTTAAAGAAAAAGTGAAAATTAAGCCCACGTGCTTACGATTAAACTAAATCCACCTAAAGTCCTTGCACTCCAAAATAAATATATTTCCGATGCCCTTTTTTTGTGGATATTCTTTTTTTTCAAAAATACCCTCGTTTACATTTATGATTGGTTTAATGGCATTCGACGTTTTGATCGATTTTGATTCGTATTTAGTTCGATCTTGGATTTGCATCATTATTTCTGATTTAATTCGATTTATGCCCATTGTTTTAATGGCTCTTTCTTCTTCCAGGCATTGTTCGTTTTTTTATGTCGACATTTTTTTTCGTATCTTGTTTTTTTTTTTCTGATTTAAATACAAGGGAACTGAAACTATGTTTGTTTTTCAGAATAGAAATAGATGGTTGATGTGTTTATTTCTGATATTGGTAATTTCTGTTGTGATTTTGTTGGCATTGAATTGTTGATGGGAATCATATGGATTTTGATGTGTTTTAGAATATAAGAAATTAATGTATTTGTTTTGCATATTAGGATGCAATTTTGATATGTTGTAAACTTCGTTTGAGTTATTTTCTAAAAAAATTGTGTATATCAACTGATATGTCTTCAATATTATCTAATTATTGCTAATTTATCAGCAATTACTCTGTACTTAGTTTTACTATGCATAAAGGATATTATTGTTGATATGTCAGCAATTATTGCTGGTTATTGCTTATTTATCAGCATTTATTCAGCGATTGCACATTCTATGCATATAGGTATTATTGTTGGCCTATCTGCAATTTTACCTGATTATTGTTGTTTTATTCTGTATTTTACAGTGTTCCTGGTGATGTTCATGTACTAGTGTTGTTGTAGTTTGTGCATGATAATTTTTTTTACGTCTTCTTTTTTATGGTTCAATTGCTATGTTGAGAAATGTTGTTTTGGTAAGTGGACTGATTTAAATCCATTTTAGTTTGAATTATATCATTTTAGAGATGGTATGAGAAGGAATATTGAAACTAATACCGATCTTCAATCTATTTTGTTGTTAACTACACATAACCGTGAGGACTAAGTTTTTTTATTGAGATTGTTCCTACTGGTTTTTCAGTAAACAATGCAAGGTTAGATTCTATTTCTTGTAGTAGTGATTCTTCATTTTCTAGTACCGGTGATTCTAATTTTCAGTTCAAGTAGTTATTAATAAATGATTTGAATAAATCTGTTTTTATGGGTGTTGGTCAGCAATTTTCTGGAAATGTTACTAAATTTAGGCTTAATGTGATGATATATAGTATAAAGACTGGGTACAAGCTTGATTTGGTTAAGAATGAAAAGGAAAGAGTTACGGATGTTTGTTCCAAGAAAATTTGTAGTTTCAGGATTCATGGTTCTATTAAGTTCAATCGTCTTGACTATTTCATCGTAAAAAGATTTCAACCAAAACATACTTGTGGTGCTGGAGTTCATGATATAAATGATCCTCTCGTATCAAGTAAACTGATTAAATTATTGATTTATGTTCATATTCAAGCTAATCCTTTAATGAAGACCAAGGACATTATTAATCTATTTCAAACGGAGTATATTATTTTGAAGTATTATTTTGCTTATAGTGGGAAGAGGTTATCATTAGAAGATTTACGTGGAAGTGATATGATGTCTTAGCACTATTTGGAATCTTTTTGTGATGTTATTCTTGTAAGTAATCCTGATAGTAAAGTTGTTTTGGAGAGTAACTCTAATACACGCCAATTTGAGAGGCTTTTTATTGGATTCGAAGCTTGTGCACATGGTTTTCAATATTTCTGACCATAATATTTTTGACCATTATATTTGTTGATGTTACTTTCATGAAGGAAAGAGCTCAAGGTTGTTTGATGGTTGGCAAAAAATGGAAACAAATGTATGTTGTTTATTTGGTATAAAATGTAAATTAGCATCAATGTCTACAATAATTTTGATTTATTGCTAAAAAAATTGTAGTACTTTTGGATACTTAGCATAATTATCTACAATAATTCTGCTTTATTGTTGTAATATATGCAAAATTATGGTTAATTTTTTGCACCAGTTCATAACAAATTATTGCTTAATTTTTCAGTAAGTGCATTTTATTCTGCAGTTATTAAAGTTATTTGCATACATTTCTGCATATTTTTCATAATTTATGTTGTACTATGATTTTTTTGTTTAGTTATTTATTTGTTTATTTTTTCATCAGGTTTTTTCCCTATAGCTATTGCTATTGTCTCGGGTGAGGATGAAAATAAACGGATTAGGTATTGTGAATAGCTTAAAGACTTTCTAAAAGTTGATAGTAAATATTTTGCTTTCATTTCTGATCGTCATCCATGAATTCTTATTGATGTTCCAAAAGTGTTTCCAAACTCTGTTAATGGTTCTTGTTTTTATCATTTGAACTTAAAATCCGAATTTTCTAAATCAAAAAGGAAACATTTGATAGATTTGTTTGCATGTGTTGCATATGCTTCTAATTTGCATGATTTTAATGTTGCATTGAAGAATTTTAAAGATTGCGATGGATCTACCATGGTTAACGTTTTGAGTGGAATCCCTTTTGGGAAGTTTGCTAATGTTTTTTTTTTTTGCTTGTCGTATGGTGAAATGTCATCAAATTGTTCAAAGAGTTTCAACAAACGAATTTTGAATGAAAGACATTTACCAATCACTACTTGTTTAGATAAAATTAGAGTTAAGTTAATGAAGCTTATGTCTGATCGTCAAGAACTTCCTAATAGTTGGAATAGTCTTTTATGTATAGTGAATGAAAATCGGTTAAGAAGTCTTCATTTGGAAGGAGCTTCATGGTTTGTTATCAAATCAAGTGAGATTGTGTAACAACCCATAAAATGCGAGCCAGTTTGAAATTTTTATTTTGGCAACATTAGCGAATTTTGAATATTTAAAATAGATTATTTTAAATAAAAATGACGAGAAATTTATTTTGAATATAATTCAACGTATATATTATATACGCCGTCGTTAGAATATAATATTTATATATAATTATAAATAGAATTGAAAATGGCGCGGTAGTTCGATAATTCGATTTCAAACTTCAATTGAATGTACCGGGTGCAAAACAATCCGGATTTTAGTGAAACCAGAAATGATAGGATCTAAATGATGATATCTTTCCAACGAATCCGAAAGATCAAAATTTCATAGCGGGAATCAAAAGATATGTCCAGTTGAAAATTCTGAATAGTCGCTATGGAATTCAGGCCCTTAAAAATGGACATTTTGCAAACGACCTCGGATTTCGACGAAACCAGTTTTGTTAGGTCCGTGTTGTCAAATTATTGCTAGATTTCAAATTTCATAATTTTCTGAATCAATATGTGAGCGTGGCAAAGGAAAACGCGTTTGACCAGTTTCAGCTGATTTTAATCGACTGGAAAATGGCCATTTTTCCAAAGGTCTCAGAATTCGACGAAACTAGTTTTGTTAGGACCGTATCGTCAATACGAAGCTAGAAAATATTTTTCTGGAATTTTTCTAGCTAGTATGTGACCCCGGTAATTCGAAATATACGTTTAAAATCCAATATAGTGATTTAAATGTAAATTTAACGAAAACTGATTCAAACAGTCGAATCAGCCTACGATACATATCCCATTGGGTTCGGAATGGGGGTAATACGCTATGGATGACAGGCGGTGGACCTCGTTCAGGGATCATATGTAAAAGTCAACTTTTAGTGAATAAATTAATTAAATAAATAAAGAAATAAAAAAAACTTTCTTCCCCTTTATTACCCTCTGCCCCCCCCCCCCCCCCCGTTTATTCTTCAACTCATTCAGAAAAAAAAAAAGAGGAATCGATCCTCGCGATCCGCCCAGGGGCGTTTGCCGCCCACCGCGCCGCCGCGCGAGGCGCGCTTCTTCCCCCCCCCCTTCGCTGGCGATCGACGCCCCCCCCCCCCCCAGTGCCACCACGACCCCGACCTTCTCCTTCAGCTCGCCCGAATCCGCCATGCCCAAACCAACTTCGACCACCGCGACTCCTCCACCACCCTCCGCCTTCAGCCGGCGCTGCCTCCGCGGCTTCCAAGGCCGACAGCGACCCCCACTCTTTCGTAGTTAACTGTAAGTTTTTTTTTTACTTGTTTTTATTTATTTTCTAAGTAATTGATTTTATAAATTCGAAATCAGTTTTTTTTTTGGCCTAACATACTAAGAAATGATTATTGTTTAAGAGATTTTATATATATATATATTTATATATAAAAGAAAGAGTTTTTATTTTATTTTCTATAAAGAATAGGTTTTTATTCCTATAAAGAATAGATTTTTTTTTACTTAGCAAAGGTATAGCTTTTAACTAGATAAAGGTGTGAATTTCAACTAGGGAAAAGATTTGATTTTAGTATAATAAAAAGGTGATTTTTATAAGGTAAAGAAGGTTAAAAATATGATTTTTATATTTTTAAAGAATTAAAAATATGATCTTTATATTTTTAAAGTATTAAAAATATAATCTTTACTATATAGAAGATGTAAAAATATGATTTTTATATTTTTAAAGAATTAAAAATATAATTTTTACATGTTAGGGATATTAAAAATATCATCTTTATTTGTGTAGGAAAATAGAAAATATGATTTTTCGAAAACTTTATTTTTATAAAGGCGAAATATTTATAGTTAAAAAGGCGAAATATTTGAAAAGACGAGATCTTTATATAGAAAATTCGATTTTTAAATATATGAAGTGATTATTAAAAATATGATTTCTAAATTGAAAATGAATAAATAAAAATGTGATTTTTATTTTAAAGACATCAAAATATAAAAATGTGTGATTTTTATATATGTAGTGGCTACGGGCAACAAAGGAGATGAAAAGGCGAGAACGACGAAGATCTCTACAATAGGAAGTGTCGCGAAGTTGGATAGCTATTGGTGTGAGAACTTCTCACTCTAAATTTCTTTTTCTAGTTATATATATATACTAGGATGCAGATGGTGCTTAGTAGCACCCGACACCCGTCATCCACAGACCATGGATGGCTTGTTTGTTAAATAGTTTGGTTGAGTAGTTGGTTAGTTTGTTTGGTTTGAATTGAATTGTTTGGTGAATTGGAATGGATTGATTGATGTGTGAATGGCGTGGGCCTTCACTAGACCGGGGATAAGGCTAGGCCTCGTCCCGTTTCTAGTATCGTGCCGTTATGCCGCCGAAATTTTCTAAAATATGTTAGAAAAATAAAAATATCATTTTTATTGTGTAAATGAAATGAATAGAAATTCATGTGTTGAAATAAAATATTTTATCGTTAAAAATACAGTTTTTAACGTGAAAGTGGATAAATGAATATTTATAAACAAATCGGCCGATTTGTTTATATACACTGATTTGACTGATATTGATTGGGTCGATAAATTTTACACATCGCCCAACTGCACAAATAAAATCTGTGTTTGATTGTTTGAAACCCCACACGGGTGTTGGGATGAAATTTGATGTTCACTCATCCTGATTGATTAAATATGTCGATCGGTCGATTGACAGACTGTTATAAGCGTCAGATATCTATATTTGATGCTTATACAGTGTAGTGCACTTTGGTTGATGATTGATTATTTTTCAATGCTATTATATACATGTGTTGTATGGAATCCATATAATTAACATTATATGGTGATTGATTGGGCCTCATTCCAATCGGGAAAACAATGAATATTATAAAAGAAAATTCATGTGTTGAATATAAAAATAGTCATGTGTTGACGATGTTCATGTGTGGAGTGAAATATTTTAAATAAAATAAATTACATCTTTATCACATTTAAAATTAGAACTACTTCCCAGTAGAAGTCTAATTAAAAATCAAACGATAGATACCATAGTTTTATAAAATATTTTACATAACAAAAATAGTGATGTGTTGACAGTACTCATGTGTTGAGATTAGTCGTGTGTTGAAAGAAATATAGATTCATGTGTTGAATGGGATAAATATTCATTTGTTGGATAGAATAAAGAAGTTTTGAAAAATAAAGCCGTGTTGATTAGAGATGCGTTATTTTGACGCGAACGATATTTATATCGGTTTTATTCGTTGTATAATGAATATTGAAAAGTGATTTCAAAATTAAATATTTTGAAATGAAATTCAAATTGAATTAGATTAAAATTCGAATTGAATAGAAAGCGAATTTGAATTCAAATAAAATAGAAATGAATTCAAATTGAATTAAATTGAAATTGAAATTTAAAACGAACTGAAATTGAATTGAAATCAATTTGAAACGAATTCGAATTGAATCAAATAGAAGGTAAATTCGAATTGAATTGAATTGAATTGAAACGAATTTGAATTTGAATTTGAATTTGAATTGAATAGAAATGAATTCGAATTGAATTGAAATCAAATCGATTTGAAATTGAATGTAGAAGTTGAATTGTTTCAGAAACGAATTTAAAACGATTTATAAAATTCGTTTTAAATGGAAATCGACGAAATATATATTATATATATAATATAATGGCCTGAATAGAACGCGCCGCGCCGCGGCAGTTCGTGAATTTCGACCATTTATTTCAAACGGACATTGCGGGAGATCCGACCGTCGGATTCTCCTAAAACCGGAACCGTTGGGTTCGTATCGAAAAGAGCTTTCCAATGAATATTAGAAATTTGAAATCTAACGGTTGGATTTGGAATTATGTCCAAATCAATTTCAGAAAAGGTCGCTGTAAGTGCAGTTCGATGGCCGTTGATGGAAATCGCCTGTACGGGCCTTGATAAAATTATTAAAAATATCTATAATTTGTGTAAAATTATAATATGTGAATTGGAAAGAATTGGGCTGGAAAATTCCACATTAGATGATAAAAATAGATTTCTATCGAAATGAACTAGTTTTGAACTAGAATTAAAATCAATTTATTTTTGAAATAAATAAATTGAATTTGAAAGTGATTTTAAAAATAATCAATATTCCCAATACGTGGATTGGACTAGAGTTGAATCGAAATTATCTTCGGGATATTTCGATGTTGGATTTCGTGACTATACAGATATTGTTATGGGAATTTGAAAGATATATTTTATATCGTTATTTCCAATACGATATTTGTTGGTTTCAGAATTTGATATTGAATATAAGCCGATATATTTTCTATTCAGAGCCTTGTATTTAATATCAAATGTGATTTGGGTTTATCGTGAGTCGTGTTTTAGATAACATTGGTTCTTTAACCCAGTTAAAGGCAAGATATCGATTTCTGAAAAGATTAAAACTAAGTGGAGTTTTAATGAATCTTTAATTAGATTAAAATGTGAATTGATAATTTAAATTATCAAATTTGAAAGGTGATCGAGAATGGAGTACCACCAGTTTTGCTCCAAAGCGATAGTTAAATCTTTAATTAGATTTGAACGTGAAATGGTAATTAATTTTACCGATAACACCGTGGTGTTAGATATGGAGTATTACCAGTTTTGCTCCATTGGATAAATAGGTTGGGATTGGGAAATAAAATAAATAATTACTTCGGTGTGGTTCGCTAATCCCGACTAGTTTGAAATGATATCCAAAGGAAGATTAAAGAATAAATTTAGAAGAATTTATCTTGGATAAAATTAATGGGAACATTTCCCTAAGAATGTGTTTTTGTGAATAAAAGAATATTCTGAATTGGAATGAGGCGTTTGTTGTGGTTGTGTAACATTCGTTTATTATATACGTGGGTTATTCAGAAAGGCCGGGTTTATACCCGTTCTGAATAATCGATTCGACGAGATGTCGAAGATGAAGACGGTGGTTGAAGACCGGAAGTCTTCACATCGTTTGGGTGATTACTGATGATCTTGATTGGGCTGTACACCCAGGATGAGGGAATCAGTTGGTGATCATCCAGACGTACCTGGAGATGGATGGATATGCGAGGAAAGTGCCTCCGGTTTCGTTCAGACCCAGAATGAACTTGTAAATGGATTGTGTGTCTGACATTGGATTTTATTCTGTGTTGATTGATCTCTATTAAATATACATCTGTTTGGCGGCGGAGAATTTATTCTCTTGCTTAACGCCCTTCTCTGAGACATACGAGCTTAGAGGTTGTATATCGATGGACATCAGTCGCATGGAGTGAATTGCTAATGTGGCATGCGTAAGTGGCAATTGATCAGGGCTTCTGTTGAAAAGCAAAGTCTTGTGGTTGATGATCAAAGCACGGCCTGTGTGGCATAGCTTTGTGTATAACCTGAATTCGCGAGCCTCACACCTCGGTATGAGTCAAAAACGGGAGACGGACCGCTGGGAGAGCACGACGTTTCTTTCTAGCTAGGGTGGTGTCAGTGACCTACCAGCCCTGACATTTATATACTTTTCACCTGTGTGGTTGTTGGATACGAGGCGCCTCGGATATAGGTCTGTAAGGACCGGGAAACGTGTGTTCAGGAATTGCCAATCCTCAAAAGTAAGAGAGGACCGGCCCAGCCGATTCCAAGGATCATAGTGGGGTCCTGAGGCATTTGCTAGAGTGTCTCGAACGCGGAGAGGAGCTTGCCCCTTGCCTCGGCTCATGACGGAAATCCAATTTCCAATACGTGATATTGCGGTTTTAATTGTAGAACTAGTATGGCGACATGATATGTGGTACCCATGCCGTCTATGATTGATATTTATGATTGAAAATTGTTTTGACACTATACACTTATAATAGTATCAAATGATTTGTTTTGACGTACCAAGCATGTTTGGCTATTATAAGGGAAAACCCTATCCTTCGGCTTGCGTTGCATTGTGTGATGGGACCTGGGTCTTATAATAGCTTCATTTTTCCAAAAAGCATTGCGTTGTTTTGTTATATGCACTAGTATTCTTGGGAGGAAACCCGTTCCGTGTCATACGGCGTGGTCCCTTGAATTACTCTTCTTTAAAGTTAAAATAATAACTGTTTTTAGTTCTCACACCAGTCACATGACTGACCTGGAGTTTATTGTTTTAACCTAAACTCTGGGTGCCCCTATTTTCCACACGGGCAGCTAGTAGTTTTGGTTTTGCAGATTTATATTCACAGGGTCCTGGTTTACAGCTGGAACGATGCTCGGAAAGCTCTGTATCCGTGTATCACTTTCAGTTGTGATTTTGTATTATTTTCCGCTGCTATGTAATTTATTGTAATTTCTGATATTTATCGAATGTAATTTATTCAATTATACTCTGTATATTCTTGTATCTGATGGAATTGTTGTAATAACAATGAAATGTTCTTCCGTATGCGTCCTATTTTGTCTTGTCCTCAATTCTATCCGCGCTTTCCTTCACGGGGAAGTTCGGGTCGTCTCAGTTTGGTATCAGAGCTTTGGTTTACAGAGCTCGAGAACAAGACACATTAGAACCATACGAAAGAATTCATCAGATATTGGATTAGCAATATCCAATTAGAATGACTCGTTAGAGATAGGATCAGTAGTATCCTAGAACGAGTGTGAAGAGTATATTTTTCAAACGAAAACAATTTTGTTTTGAAAATTTAAATCGTTTTATACGTATTTGAATATTTATTTATATGGAATATGGACAATCGAGTATATATAGATTTCGCGTAAGCGCGTCATGAACGTATAGTCGGAGTTTTAATATACTGGATAGATATAGAATCACATTTAGACACCCGGGGATAATTCTGATGATGTGGCCACATCATCAGTATTTATATTCGTGTTTCGAAGGTGTGATATCTATATATTTCCATTAGGCTGGTGTGAGAACCAAAACCAATATAGCTAGAACACTTTGTTGTGAATTGGCATCAAAAACATGATTTTTTGTATATATGTATCAAAATTATGAATTTGAAACTCTAATTCACTAATTGATTGATGTTTGTGTTGTTTGTTTAATTGTTCGCTAATTTTTAACCATTTATGCCTAATTGAATCAAATATTGAATTGTATTGAAAATTGGTCGCATTTGCTTGCATATACATATACTTACCTTGAACAGGTCATAGCAAGGAGGCTAGAGCCGAAGAATAGAATTTGTTTGCCCGACAAATAGGTACATGTTTACTACATAATTTACTGTTTTGTTTGGGTGATGATGATTTTATGAGCCTATTGGCTAGTCGCTTGGCTTTTTCTGTTTCTTTTTGAGATATGAAGGACCGGGGAAGCTATTTGAAATTCCCCAATGCTCCCATTGCAGGGGAGGTTATGGCGAAATTTTTCGAAAATTTAGGGTGTTAGCCAAATTTTTGAAAATTTGGGAATTCTCAGAAACTGAAAAGTTGGAGAAGGCAAGCCAGATCGAACATAGTGTTGAATAATCAAACCACTTTCGACTTTGTTCCTTTTCGGGGACGAAAAGTTTTAAGTGGGGGAGATTGTAACAACCCGTAAAATGCGAGCCAGTTTGAAATTTTTATTTTGGCAACATTAGCGAATTTTGAATATTTAAAATAGATTATTTTAAATAAAAACGATGAGAAATTTATTTTGAATATAATTCAACGTATATATTATATACGCCGTCGTTAGAATATAATATTTATATATAATTATAAATAGAATTGAAAATGGCGCGGTAGTTCGATAATTCGATTTCAAACTTCAATTGAATGTACCGGGTGCAAAACAATCCGGATTTTAGTGAAACCAGAAATGATAGGATCTAAATGATGATATCTTTCCAACGAATCTGAAAGATCAAAATTTCATAGCGGGAATCAAAAGATATGTCCAGTTGAAAATTCTGAATAGTCGCTATGGAATTCAGGCCCTTAAAAATGAACATTTTGCAAACGACCTCGGATTTCGACGAAACCAGTTTTGTTAGGTCCGTGTTGTCAAATTATTGCTAGATTTCAAATTTCATAATTTTCTGAATCAATATGTGAGCGTGGCAAAGGAAAACGCGTTTGACCAGTTTCAGTTGATTTTAATCGACTGGAAAATGGCCATTTTTCCAACGGTCTCAGAATTCGACGAAACTAGTTTTGTTAGGACCGTATCGTCAATACGAAGCTAGAAAATATTTTTCTGGAATTTTTCTAACTAGTATGTGACCCCGGTAATTCGAAATGTACGTTTAAAATTCAATATAGTGATTTAAATGTAAATTTAACGGAAACTGATTCAAACAGTCGAATCAGCCTACGATACATATCCCATTGGGTTCGGAATGGGGGTAATACGCTATGGACGACAGGCGGTGGACCTCGTTCAGGGATCATATGTAAAAGTCAACTTTTAGTGAATAAATTAATTAAATAAATAAAGAAATAAAAAAAAACTTTCTTCCCCTTTATTACCCTCTGCCCCCCCCCCCTTCGTTTATTCTTCAACTCATTCAGAAAAAAAAAGAGGAATCGATCCTCGCGATCCGCCCAGGGGCGTTCGCCGCCCACCACGCCGCCGCGCGAGGCGCGCTTCTTCCCCCCCCCCCCTTCGCTGGCGATCGACGCCCCCCCCTTCGCTGGCGATCGACGCCCCCCCCCCCCCCAGTGCCACCACGACCCCGACCTTCTCCTTCAGCTCGCCCGAACCCGCCACGCCCAAACCAACTTCGACCACCGCGACTCCTCCACCACCCTCCGCCTTCAGCCGGCGCTGCCTCCGCGGCTTCCAAGGCCGACAGCGACCCCCACTCTTTCGTAGTTAACTGTAAGTTTTTTTTTACTTGTTTTTATTTATTTTCTAAGTAATTGATTTTATAAATTCGAAATCAGTTTTTTTTTGGCCTAACATACTAAGAAATGATTATTGTTTAAGAGATTTTATATATATATATATATATATATATTTATATATAAAAGAAAGAGTTTTTATTTTATTTTCTATAAAGAATAGGTTTTTATTCCTATAAAGAATATATATTTTTTTTACTTAGCAAAGGTATAGCTTTTAACTAGATAAAGGTGTGAATTTCAACTAGGGAAAAGATTTGATTTTAGTATAATAAAAAGGTGATTTTTATAAGGTAAAGAAGGTTAAAAATATGATTTTTATATTTTTAAAGAATTAAAAATATGATCTTTATATTTTTAAAGTATTAAAAATATAATCTTTACTATATAGAAGATGTAAAAATATGATTTTTATATTTTTAAAGAATTAAAAATATAATTTTTACATGTTAGGGATATTAAAAATATCATCTTTATATGTGTAGGAAAATAGAAAATATGATTTTTTGAAAACTTTGTTTTTATAAAGGCGAAATATTTATAGTTGAAAAGGCGAAATATTTGAAAAGACGAGATCTTTATATAGAAAATTCGATTTTTAAATATATGAAGTGATTATTAAAAATATGATTTCTAAATTGAAAATGAATAAATAAAAATGTGATTTTTATTTTAAAGACATCAAAATATAAAAATGTGTGATTTTTATATATGTAGTGGCTACGGGCAACAAAGGAGATGAAAAGGCGAGAACGACGAAGATCTCTACAATAGGAAGTGTCGCGAAGTTGGATAGCTATTGGTGTGAGAACTTCTCACTCTAAATTTCTTTTTCTAGTTATATATATACTAGGATGCAGACGGTGCTTAGTAGCACCCGACACCCGTCATCCACAGACCATGGATGACTTGTTTGTTAAATAGTTTGGTTGAGTAGTTGGTTAGTTTGTTTGGTTTGAATTGAATTGTTTGGTGAAATGGAATGGATTGATTGATGTGTGAATGGCGTGGGCCTTCACTAGACCGGGGATAAGGCTAGGCCTCGTCCCGTTTCTAGTATCGTGCCGTTATGCCGCCGAAATTTTCTAAAATATGTTAGAAAAATAAAAATATCATTTTTATTGTGTAAATGAAATGAATAGAAATTCATGTGTTGAAATAAAATATTTTATCGTTAAAAATACAGTTTTTAACGTGAAAGTGGATAGATGAATATTTATAAACAAATCGGCCGATTTGTTTATATACACTGATTTGACTGATATTGATTGGGTCGATAAATTTTACACATCGCCCAACTGCACAAATAAAATCTGTGTTTGATTGTTTGAAACCCCACACGGGTGTTGGGATGAAATTTGATGTTCACTCATCCTGATTGATTAAATATGTCGATCGGTCGATTGACAGACTGTTATAAGCGTCAGATATCTATATTTGATGCTTATACAGTGTAGTGCACTTTGGTTGATGATTGATTATTTTTCAATGCTATTATATACATGTGTTGTATGGAATCCATATAATTAACATTATATGGTGATTGATTGGGCCTCATTCCAATCGGGAAAACAATGAATATTATAAAAGAAAATTCATGTGTTGAATATAAAAATAGTCATGTGTTGACGATGTTCATGTGTGGAGTGAAATATTTTAAATAAAATAAATTACATCTTTATCACATTTAAAATTAGAACTACTTCCCAGTAGAAGTCTAATTAAAAATCAAACGATAGATACCATAGTTTTATAAAATATTTTACATAACAAAAATAGTGATGTGTTGACAGTACTCATGTGTTGAGATTAGTCGTGTGTTGAAAGAAATATAGATTCATGTGTTGAATGGGATAAATATTCATTTGTTAGATAGAATAAAGAAGTTTTGAAAAATAAAGCCGTGTTGATTAGAGATGCGTTATTTTGACGTGAACGATATTTATATCGATTTTATTCGTTGTATAATGAATATTGAAAAGTGATTTCAAAATTAAATATTTTGAAATGAAATTCAAATTGAATTAGATTAAAATTCGAATTGAATAGAAAGCGAATTTGAATTCAAATAAAATAGAAATGAATTCAAATTGAATTAAATTGAAATTGAAATTTAAAACGAACTGAAATTGAATTGAAATCAATTTGAAACGAATTCGAATTGAATCAAATAGAAGGTAAATTCGAATTGAATTGAATTGAATTGAAACGAATTTGAATTTGAATTGAATAGAAATGAATTCGAATTGAATTGAAATCAAATCGATTTGAAATTGAATGTAGAAGTTGAATTGTTTCAGAAACGAATTTAAAACGATTTATAAAATTCGTTTTAAATGGAAATCGACGAAATATATATTATATATATTATATATATAATATAATGGCCTGAATAGAACGCACCGCGCCGCGGCAATTCGTGAATTTCGACCATTTATTTCAAACGGACATTGCGGGAGATCCGACCGTCGGATTCTCCTAAAACCGGAACCGTTGGGTTCGTATCAAAAAGAGCTTTCCAATGAATATTAGAAATTTGAAATCTAACGGTTGGATTTGGAATTATGTCCAAATCAATTTCAGAAAAGGTCGCTGTAAGTGCAGTTCGATGGCCGTTGATGGAAATCGACTGTACGGGCCTTGATAAAATTATTAAAAATATCTATAATTTGTGTAAAATTATAATATGTGAATTGGAAAGAATTGGGCTAGAAAATTCCACATTAGATGATAAAAATAGATTTCTATCGAAATGAACTAGTTTTGAACTAGAATTAAAATCAATTTATTTTTGAAATAAATAAATTGAATTTGAAAGTGATTTTAAAAATAATCAATATTCCCAATACGTGGATTGGACTGGAGTTGAATCGAAATTATCTTCGGGATATTTCGATGTTGGATTTCGTGACTATACAGGTATTGTTATGGGAATTTGAAAGATATATTTTATATCGTTATTTCCAATACGATATTTGTTGGTTTCAGAATTTGATATTGAATATAAGCCGATATATTTTCTATCCAGAGCCTTGTATTTAATATCAAATGTGATTTGGGTTTATCGTGAGTCGTGTTTTAGATAACATTGATTCTTTAACCCAGTTAAAGGCAAGATATCGATTTCTGAAAAGATTAAAACTAAGTGGAGTTTTAATGAATCTTTAATTAGATTAAAATGTGAATTGATAATTTAAATTATCAAATTTGAAAGGTGATCGAGAATGGAGTACCAGCAGTTTTGCTCCAAAGCGATAGTTAAATCTTTAATTAGATTTGAACGTGAAATGGTAATTAATTTTACCGATAACACCGTGGTGTTAGATATGGAGTATTACCAGTTTTGCTCCATTGGATAAATAGGTTGGGATTGGGAAATAAAATAAATAATTACTTCGGCGTGGTTCGCTAATCCCGACTAGTTTGAAATGATATCCAAAGGAAGATTAAAGAATAAATTTAGAAGAATTTATCTTGGATAAAATTAATGGGAACATTTCCCTAAGAATGTGTTTTTGTGAATAAAAGAATATTCTGAATTGGAATGAGGCGTTTGTTGTGGTTGTGTAACATTCGTTTATTATATACGTGGGTTATTCAGAAAGGTCGGGTTTATACCCGTTCTGAATAATCGATTCGACGAGATGTCGAAGATGAAGACGGTGGTTGAAGACCGGAAGTCTTCACATCGTTTGGGTGATTACTGATGATCTTGATTGGGCTGTACACCCAGGATGAGGGAATCAGTTGGTGGTCGTCCAGACGTACCTGGAGATGGATGGATATGCGAGGAAAGTGCCTCTGGTTTCGTTCAGACCCAGAACGAACTTGTAAATGGATTGTGTGTCTAACATTGGATTTTATTCTGTGTTGATTGATCTCTATTAAATATACATCTGTTTGGCGGCGGAGAATTTATTCTCTTGCTTAACGCCCTTCTCTGAGACATACGAGCTTAGAGGTTGTATATCGATGGGCATCAGTCGCATGGAGTGAATTGCTAATGTGGCATGCGTAAGTGGCAATTGATCAGGGCTTCTGTTGAAAAGCAAAGTCTTGTGGTTGATGATCAAAGCACGGCCTGTGTGGCATAGCTTTGTGTATAACGTGAATTCGCGAGCCTCACACCTCGGTATGAGTCAAAAACGGGAGACGGACCGCTGGGAGAGCACGACGTTTCTTTCTAGCTAGGGTGGTGTCAGTGACCTACCAGCCCTGACATTTATATACTTTTCACCTGTGTGGTTGTTGGATACGAGGCGCCTCGGATATAGGTCTGTAAGGACCGGGAAACGTGTGTTCAGGAATTGCCAATCCTCAAAAGTAAGAGAGGACCGGCCCAGCCGATTCCAAGGATCATAGTGGGGTCCTGAGGCATTTGCTAGAGTGTCTCGAACGCGGAGAGGAGCTTGCCCCTTGCCTCGGCTCATGACGGAAATCCAATTTCCAATACGTGATATTGCGGTTTTAATTGTAGAACTAGTATGGCGACATGATATATGGTACCCATGCCGTCTATGATTGATATTTATGATTGAAAATTGTTTTGACACTATACACTTATAATAGTATCAAATGATTCGTTTTGACGTACCAAGCATGTTTGGCTATTATAAGGGAAAACCCTATCCTTCGGCTTGCGTTGCATTGTGTGATGGGACCTGGGTCTTATAATAGCTTCATTTTTCCAAAAAACAATGCGTTGTTTTGTTATATGCACTAGTATTCTTGGGAGGAAACCCGTTCCGTGTCATACGGCGTGGTCCCTTGAATTACTCTTCTTTAAAGTTAAAATAATAACTGTTTTTAGTTCTCACACCAGTCACATGACTGACCTGGAGTTTATTGTTTTAACCTAAACTCTGGGTGCCCCTATTTTCCACACGGGCAGCTAGTAGTTTTGGTTTTGCAGATTTATATTCACAGGGTCCTGGTTTACAGCTGGAACGATGCTCGGAAAGCTCTGTATCCGTGTATCACTTTCAGTTGTGATTTTGTATTATTTTCCGCTGCTATGTAATTTCTGATATTTATCGAATGTAATTTATTCAATTATACTCTGTATATTCTTATATCTGATGGAATTGTTGTAATAACAATGAAATTTTCTTCCGTATGCGTCCTATTTTGTCTTGTCCTCAATTCTATCCGCGCTTTCCTTCACGGGGAAGTTCGAGTCGTCTTAGATTGTTTTTGAAGTTCACTGACTGGTCTGTCACTGTGTTGATTTATATTGTTGGGATTGTTCTTGTAAATGTGGAAAATTAATGGTTTTCCTTGCGCTCATGTTGTTTGATGTATATTGAGCTATGACAAGTTGAATACATATGACTACATCGAAGATTATTTCAATGTTGTTCATTATCGGTTAACTTATTCTCATCCAATCAATTATGTTATATATTTTATGGGTGAAGATGTTTTAATTGAAGATGTTGTTATAGCACCACCGAAAGGTAGAAGAATGTATGGTCGTCCATCATCTTCTAAGAGTATAAAATATGCTTATGAAATTACGAAGACCATTAGATGTGGTTTATGCAAGAAGTTGGATCATAATAGAAGGACTTGTTCTTCAAAACACAATTAACTTTGTGTTTTCGTTATTCATTTTATTGGTTTTCTTGCTTGTGACTAGGTTTACTGGTTACTTTTGTAAGGAATTGATTAATATTCGAGGACTTAATATGTTATGCAGTTATTGATAAATATTTCTGTTATATGTGCAAGAAATATGTTTACTATCGTTTATTTCTTTAAATAAATAGTGTTGTTCTATGTATACTGTTTTATGATATGAAGTACAAAGTTGTATCAATATTTTTTCGGCAAATAAATAGTGTACAACCTTATTTTGTGCAAATAATTTATTTTATAGGTTATGTTTATTTACTGAAAATAACTGCGACTAAATGAATTATTTGCGGATATTTTTGCAACTATATGTGTTAGTTATAGTGATATCTACTAATGTTACTAAAAAAGCGCAAATAGTTCACTACTTCTTACATATCATTGATTTCTGCAATTATATGTATTAGTCGCAGTGATGTCTGCAAATGTTAATAAAAAAAAGTTCATAACAGGATTTCTTTTTAATTGTTGTAATTGCTACAAATATGCATAATAATTGCAGGTATTTTTGTAAATATTATGTAAAAGCAATGGAAATTAATTCGATACATAGAATTTCAAGCATAAAAATGTAGATAACTAGTTCTGACATTGTTGGAATTTAATTCGACACATAGGATTTCAAACATAAAAATATAGATAACTAATTCTGACATTGTTTTACACCATTAATATTGTCTAAAAATCACATAATTCTTCCATGATATTTCCAACAACGTAAGGTTGTCTAAATATTTACATACAATCCACAATTATAATGTAAAACACCACATTTTTGCCACTTTGAATGCTATTTTTTATTCAGACAAAAGGAACTGCTCAGTAAGGCATTCGTCTATATTCCAGCTTTATGGATTGAAATTTAGAATTTGATAACCAAGCTCAGTTCTCTGCAAACTGATAGCCTCATAAGTGAATGTAGGATCATTGTTGTCGATTTCCATGTTTTCATTTCTTTTCTGCATAATGTTTATTACGAACATTCCACAGTCTACACTGCAAAAAGTGCTTCGACAGTCCACATTATGAACATGATTTTATCACCAACTTTTCCTTTTATCTATTTTTTACTCTACATAAATCAAAAATACCTAATCTATTATTTTATTTGCAGAAATTACAAATACCTAATCTATTATTTTATCTGCGTATATTATAGAGATTGGTATCATCACATTTGTCTCGATTTATAAGGGTTTTGTTATTCATTATATTTGTAAGTTGTAACTAAGGGAAAGTAAGTTTAGAATTCAGAAATCAGAACTGAGTAGCATAGTCCATTTAATTTTGCAGAGTAACGTTGTACGTATTACTCATTTTATTTATAGGGTAGTCTGTGTAGAGGAATTAGATCAGTGTGTTCTGTGCGGAATCATACATGTTGTATGTATATTGTCAATGAATAGTTTGTATTATGAGCGCAAAAATTGTGCTAAGAGTTTGGGAACAAAGAGGTATTCATGTATTGTCTATGACTTTTAGATGAACCATACAAGGAGTTGGATCGAACGTTGTTCGTACGAATCGGACAACAGATGAATAATGTTTGGACAATATAAAAACATCAAACTTTTCGGAGTAGATATACTTTCATATATATATATATATATATATATATATATATATATAGGTCCTAATTCATATCTTATATGTAACCGTACGACCATAGATCAGATACCTTGCAACCTCATACCGATTCATACAATGGACCGTCTTGTCCGATTAACACCTTTATTTGTAATGCCAACAAAAATTTATTTGCTCAAAAGTAGTTTGTAGACATTTAAGTTCATTAAGCCTTACATATGATCATATGTATTACAAGAAAGATTAAAGTAATCAATAATAAAATGTTATTGATTGAAATGAAGTTGGCTTACAAATTTGGTTCTACTTTATTTTGTTATATTTCAAGCATAACTAAAAGAAAAAGGAAGATGACTAACGAGTCATAAAGATAGGTACCTTCAATTCTAGCTTTCTACCACCTTGATCATGAGGTTTTGTCGAACATAAAACAAAGAGAGTATATTGTTTTGCAAATGATTGTCGTCCTCTTTGAATACAAATCACTATAGCCATGCGAGAGTGTCTGCTATTACTGAGAATACAATTGATGTTGGCAACTCAACATATTAACATAGAGAACTAAGGCACGCAGATCATCCTCTGGGTATATAAGTCACATGGTCATCTTTGCATATAAAGGCATGAGGCTAATTTTCTAAGACTTCTTACAGTAAATTATACAATCAACCTAAACGGTTCACAATTTTTCTACCTCACACAAAAGTGTCATCATGGTCTTCATCCATTGATTCTGATGCTAGTTACGAACTGCCGGATAAGCCACGAACCGACGAGGATTGGCTTATTGAGTACCAAGATCAACACTACGAGGATGTTCACCGTGAGTTCCCAAATCTCAACCAACTAAGACTCCAGGAGGTTGTTGAGCTTTGTATGGGCAAGGAGTAGATTAGACTTTAGTTAGCCAATCTCAAGTGGAATAAGATGTAGTGCAAATTTTAGTTGCTCATCTTCCTTATGAGCAATATCTTAACTCTTAACCGTTTGTTTCCACTTGCGGATATGTGGTAGAGGTAGTTATAAGGGTAGATGGAGAAAATATCGATCATAGAATCCAGTTATGTTCATTGTGGTCGAATGGTTGGGACTACTCTGATTAGACTGACGATCTTCTATGTCCAAGGGGAATTTCATATGCTGACAAGTTGGAACAAGAAATAAGGCTTCTTAGAATGAATTTTGAAGTGTTCTAAATTAAACGTTACGTGCAGGTAGTTTAGGTTTTTTCTAGTTAACATCTGTTGTATCCTAATGATTAGTATCAGTTTCGTATGTATGTATGATAAGAAAGTAATTTGATTTATTATTTTTATGTGATAAATTATTGATTTAAGTAATTCACCGGATAACAAATACAACACATCGCATGAATAATAATGAGATCTACATAGAAAATATATGACATGAATAATAATGACACAAAATACAACACATGAACAATAATAACATCGATATTCAAACAGATACAGTAGGTCTATAATACATCAAAGCAAAAGAATAAATACATCAGACCAAATAATATGCAATACATAAGATCATCCATATATACGTGGACGTGTCTAATGTCGACTGTAGCACCCCGTAATTTTAAAAAGACACTATAATGATAAACTAAAGAATACTTAATTAAATATTAAGAATTAAGTAAAACAGACCGCACCATTGCGTTCGTCTCGGAATTCAGCTTAAAATAGACTCTGAGTTTGCGTAAATTGGACATCGTGTGAAGAAGATATTAAGGATTGAAGTTTATATACATATAAGCCAAATATATATAAATAAATCAATTCCATAAAATCAAAAATCAAAAGGCGAGAAGGAGCGTGAAATCGGCCCGTTAGGGGTCTACCCCATTCCCCATGGGTGTCGACTCATGGGTCGACACCTACAAGGGGGTCGACCCCACCCAGATCTGGGGCAGATCTATTCTGTGAACGTGGACTCGTTTCTTGACCAGATTCGTTGACATTAGGCTATAAATAGGAACTCATTTCAATTGTTTTGTCCATCAAAAACAATGGAGACAATGAGGTGTTGCCCCAACTTAGATTGAACTAGCCTATTCTTCTGCGGTAACAACTTATAAGCATACAAGAATCTCTAATACAACATCAACAGTCAATTCTCTGTTCTATAGAACCTGTCACAGTGAGTTTATGTTATTTTTAGATGTAAACATGTAAAAAGCAATCTTGACATGTTCATAAGTTGGATCTAAATCAGTGCCTCTTAATAACTTGAATCATAACTAATCAGATCTGCTATTACTTGTTCACCTAATCTACTGACTAGTCCTCATATGCCTATTCCTGATATGCCTGTTCAGTTATCATGCCTAATTTTGTCATGGTATGCCTATTCTGCTATTATGCCTATTTCTGTCACCTTATGCCTTTTCAGTTAGTATGCCTATTTCTGACATAGTATGCTTGTTTTCTTATTATGCTTATTCCTGTTCTCTTCTCTCCCTCCTTCCCATTTTATTTTTATAGCCAGGCTTCCTTCGAGCCTAGGCCTACCGCTGAAATATGCGAACGAACGAAATTAGGAATGGTTGGGAATGATATTGGGGCATAACTTGTATTGTAAAACATGACTAGAATTTAGGAGCATAATCTATACCTTGGTCTAAAACCTTAAATTGGGGCATAACTTATATCGTGGGCAAGACTGGGAATTGGGGCATAACCTGGGATGAACGTGAAAATTGTTTAAGAATGAATATGCCTAATTTACAGCAAATAGAAATTGTAACAGCACTTAGACACGAGGTTTTATTACGCTTGTGGTAGAAGTCTGCTCAGAACCCCCCAGCAAATCCAACATCCATAAGTGATTAATCTAATGTAAGGGGTCTAGTGCATAAACTACACGTAACGGTGCTGAGACACGAGGTTAAGTCCGACTTGTGATAGAAGTCTTCCCGGAACTGCCCGACATATCCAGCATCCACAAGTGGTCAACTTAATGTGATAAGTCTGGTGCATCAACATGCATAAATGGAAATTAATAAGAACCTGCTAACCTGTAATACTTAACCTATTTAAATCTATAGGGGTTACATGAATCTATCAAATTAAGTAGGGGTTAAGTTAACTTGCTTGAACCAATGGGGGGTTAAGTAAACTTGTTAAAACTATCGGGGATTATGTAAACCTGACAAACTTAACCTATTTTACATGTTGGGGCTATGCAATCTTGTTAAACTATTAGGCATAACCTATCAAAATCCTAATAGTAGGGATACAAGCCTAGGGGTGGCTTGTATCATATGTTGTATGGGACCCATATCAGTCAGTAACCCATCTTGGTATCAAACGGCCACGCTTACTGAGCTGATTATAAGAGATCACTTGAGTGAGGGTGTTGACAGCGCAGGACCCAATGAAGTCATGTGCGTGCATGTGTCCGACTTGCTCGGGAAATTAAGACACTGTGACATCAGTAGATATGGTTGTGCATCTTGAAAATAACGAGGTTGCCACTTTAGGAAGCGATACATCCTACCGTGGGGCCAACACAGGGTATCTACAAGGTAGGGAGCCGATCGATTAGGGTAGTGATTAGGGTACATCTAATATGTCTTGTTTAGGAGCCCGTTATTATCGTTAAGGGTAACACATGCCATTTCTGTTGGGCTACCTATTATTATTGTTGAGGGTAAAACCCGTCACTAGAAGTACACCTAAGTCTACCATCTTGTTCTTGTTGGGATCATCTTGTTCTTGTTATACTAGTATTGGTGCAGAGAAAAGTATTTAGGAAGTGCAATATATATTATGTCCTGATTATTCCGCTTATCCTACTCAGTCTTTTATACCTGCCTTATGATGTTGTTATCTCTCTCTCATCCAGTTTATATACCTGTCATGATGCTTTTACTTATTTATATGCTAAAAGTAACTGGACTTTCCAGACTTTATGTCTGTCCCGTTTTGTTTCCATTTCTCTCTCTACCTCTTCCCCCTCAAGGTTCTCAGGGTGGGAATACTCAGGCTTGATTGAAATTCCCTCATTATTACCGCTTGGAGCTGCTTAGATGTACTGCTTTGATTACCTATCTACTCTGATATGGCTCTTTTTGGGGACTATGCTTCCATATTACTGTACGATAATGATTTTTGTACAAGGCAGATACTTTAAATTGATGTAATGTGTTTTCTGTATTTTTATACTTATGTTGTAACTGGACTTGGACCACGATGTTTTCTATTTGGAAAATAAAGTTTTAAATTCCGCTGTTATTTTATATCTATCTTATGATGTTTCTGCTTCTTTTTACCTACAACGCTTCACGAAATTTAATGCATTCTATTAAAGAGTGACATTAACAGACGTGGAGTATTACATTTGGTATTAGGGCTGAAGGTTACCTGATCGGATAAAATATTTTGAAAATTGTTTTCAAAAAGGTTTTAAAAGAAAGCATTTTCAAAATAAAACTTTGTTCTGTAAAACATATTCCCCAAAGCCATATGAAATATCTTTCGACTCTCTATTTGAATCCATTTTTCCTTTTCTTTTTAGCATGTCTGGGGAACTGATTCTTTTTTGAGGGCATTACGATATCGGCTTGGTTCCGTAGGTATCCTGGCTACGGCGTCTGCCGGAGGCCAAGTAGACTCCCCTCCCCCAGCTGCAGCCGCTGTTCCTCCTCTTCCTCCCCCGCGAGCGGATAATTTTTCCAAGATATGCAAGGATTTCTGTGCGTTGGGAGGAAAGCCATTCATAGGAACTGAGACTTTTGTAGAAGCAAAGAATTGGCTTAAAGAGACGGAGGATTTGTTTGGAATTTTTTAGGTTGACGACCGTAGGAAGATTCAGTTGGTCATTTGGCAGCTGAAAGATGAGGCTTCATTCTGGTGGGAAGTTACACACGCAGGATGTCCAGCCGAGACTTGGGATGATTTCCGACAGAGATTCAAGATGAAGTTTCTTTCTTAAGCTAAGCAAAGTATGCAAATGGAAAGGTTTCTGGCACTTAAGCAAGGAAGCATGTCTGTCAAACAGTATGTCAATAAGTTCAACCAATTGGCGAGGTTTGGTTTGGAGCTAGTGAATACCCCGCACAAGAAAGATTTGAGGTTTGCAAGACGATTGAATGAACCCCTCCATGGATTGGCTATGTCTCATATTCCGATGGGGGCAACTTTCGAGAAATTAGTATATGGCATTGATGCATGAAGAAGATAAAGGTCTAAGGAAAGAGGCTAAGATAACATAGAACAAGAAAGGGTGGCCTAAGAAAGAATAGCAACAACAAAAAAATGGCAGAAAGAACGATAAAGCCCGAGAAAAGAGGAAATGTTGTAATTGTGGACGTATGGGTCATATGAGCAAAGACTGCAAAAGAAGGGAGAATGCTTGTTTCCATTATGGAGAGGTCGGACACCTTATTAGGGAGTGCCTGAAGAAGCAAGGACAAAGCCAAAGGCCAGGATCTTCTGGAGGGCAGGTGCATGGTCTCGTGGTCGGTGTACCGGATAAAGGTAGGAAAGTTTATGTCAAAGGTTTGATTTCTCTTTCCAATCATCTTGTTAGAACTCTTTTTTGATTCTGGTGCTTCACATTCTTTTATATCTGATTTTGTGGTTGAGTCTCTACACCTCGTACTAGTATGGTTTTGGATCCCGTTGTTGTCTTAAACCTCATTGGGGTTACGGCTCATCTGTCTATGATTTGTCGGGGTTTGAGTATATCCGTGTTGGGCATCGAGTTTGAGTGCGACGCATACATGCTTGGTTTCATGGGCTATGGTTTGATTCTAGGGATGGATTGGCTAGCCATGTATGGTGCCATTCTAGACTGTGAGAGGAGGGTCATTAGACTTTTGACTTGCCATGGGAGGACTCTCGAGATTTCTTGTGACCCTAAGGGGTCTGTCATGCTTAGTTTCCTAGAATCACTTGATGCATCTATTGATGACTTGCGATTGTAACGGTAGTCTGTGAGTATTCGGATGTTTTGAGGAGGTTCGGGGTTTACCTCCAAGGCGCGAGATTTATTTCCGGATATACTTGGTAGACAATGCAAAGCCAGTTGCATTGCCTATACGCCATATGGCTCCGAGAGAAAGGAGGGAGCTTAGCATGCAAGTAGGGGAGCTAGTTGAGAAAGGGTATATTAGGCGAAGCACATCTGAATGGGGTGCTCCAATAGTATTCTCCACTAAGGCGGATGGTTCGCTTCGCTTATACATGGATTACAGGGAGTCGAATAAGCTCACTAATAAAAATAGGGGCCCACTTCTGAGGATAGATGATCTGCTCGACCAGCTTGTTGGTGCATCTGTTTTCTCTCAGTTAAACTTGGACACGGGGTTTCATCAGTTGAGGGTAGCCGAGGACAGTATAGACAAGACTGCCTTTTGAACTCCAGATGGTTTCTTCGAGTGCCTCGTCATGCCTTTTGGGTTGACGAATGCACCCGCCTATTTTGTGGATCTGATGAGTAGGGTGTTTCGGAAGTTTCTAAATAAGTTCGTTATGGTCTTTGTTGATGACATCTTGATTTTCTCGAAGAATTAGGAAGAGCATGCCCTACATTTAAGGTAGGTTCTGAAGACTTTTCGAGAGCATCGGCTTAAGGAAAAATTCTTCAAATGTCATTTTTGGAGAAAGGAAGTGAGATTTGTAGGGCATGCGGTCTCTAAGGATGGGACTGCGGCAGATCCCACGTAAGAAGTTGTAGTTTAAGATTATTAGACTCTTAAAAACGCAACAGAGGTGAGAAGTTTTCTTGGTTTAGCGGGCTATTATAGGAAGTTCATTAAGGACTTCGCGAAGATATCAGTCCCACTCACCAGACTGACGAAGAAGAATCTGACATTTTCTTGGGGTGTTGACTGTGAGGATGCAAGCAACAGTTGAAGAGGGCTCTAACAACAGCCCTTGTCTTGACTTTTCCTGATGGAGACAAAGTGTCCAGAGTATACATCGATGCATGTGGTACAGGGCTTGGTGCTGTTTTGATGCAAGAGGGAAGGGCAATATGTTAAGGCGGTAGACAGTTAAGAATTCATGAGAAGAACTACCCTACCTATGATTTGGAGTTGGCTGCCATAGTATTTGCGATTAAGATTTTTCGTCATTATCTACTTGGAGAGAAGTTCGAGTTGTATACCGATCTTAAATCTCTCAAGTATTTATTCTCGTAGAAGGATCTCAATTTGAGGCAATAGAGATGGATGGAGCTCCTAGCGTCCTATGACTTTGAGATTGCTTATACACTTGGAAAGGGTAATGTGGTGGCGGACGCACTGAGTAGGCAGAGGATGACTTTGAGTCCACTATTCGTAGAGAGGCAAAGCTTGGAGTATATATCGACCTTTGATTTTAGGCCATCTATGGATCTTATACCTGGTTTGTTGGCATCGTTAGAGGTGCGACCTACTCTTATGGATCAAGCAGGAACTTCACAGCGAAAGGACCCACAGATAGTAGACATCTTGCATAGTCTCAATAGAGGGGAACTTCTAGTCACCTCAGTACATATTCCACAGATGATAGAGGTTTGCTGCGACGAGATGGGAGACTTTGTGTTCCCCGAGTTGGGAGTCTGTTGAAGACATTCCTTGAGGAAACCCATCATTCTAGGATGACTATCCATCTAGGCGATGATAAGATGTATAGAGATAGGAAGAGGGTTTTTTGGGATTTGATGAAGAAAGATGCAGCGGAATCTATTTCTCGATGTTTTGTTTGTCAGCAAGTCAAAGCTGAGCAAAAGAAGCTCGATGGTTTACTTCATGCTTTGGAGGTCCCATACTGAAAGTGGGAGAGCGTCTCTATGGGTTTCATTGATGGTTTGCCTAGATCAAGGAAAGGCAACACCAGTATTTGAGTTATAGTTGACAGGCTTACTAAGAGCGCTCATTTCATTCCGGTTAACAGTAAAAGGATGGCAACATGGTTGGCAGTAGTATATCTTCGTGAGATAGTCCATCTACATGGAGTACCTTCCAGTATTGTGAGCGACCGTGACCCCATATTCACCAGTGAGTTTTGGAGGAGCTTGCAAGAGGCATTAGGAACACAGTTGTGTTTGAGCACCGCTTATCACCCTCAGACCAATGGACGGACGGAAAGGGTGAATAGAGTTCTTGAGGATCTTTTAAGGCTGTGTCTCCTAAACTTCGAAGGGACTTGGGAAGAGCATCTTTGATTGGTAGAGTTTGACTACAACAATAGTATCAAGCTAGTATTGGCATGGCACCCTTCGAGGCATTGTAAGGATGACCCTGTAGATCACCAACTTGTTGGTGGGAGTCTACAGAAAGCTTTCTACTTAGACCTGAGATGATTAGAGAAACTTCAGAGAAGATTGATCTTATTCGCAGACGCATGAAGACAGATCCGGACAGGCAGAAGTCCTACGCAAATAAGAGAAAAACTGATATTGAGTTTGAGGTGAGAGACATGGTTTTCATCAAGGTATCACCTTTGAGGAATGTAGTTCGCTTTGAATCTGTAGGGAAATTGGCACCAAGGTTTGTAGGTCCATTTCCCATAACATAAAGGATTGGCCAAATGGCCTGTAGAGTAAAGCTACCAGAAAGATTGATGGGTGTTCATGATGTTTTCCATGTTTCTCATTTACGGAAGTTCCTGCATGATACCATAGAAGTAGTTGATTCGAGTATGCTTGAGGAAGTAGAGGTGGAACGGGAGGTGACAGTTAGACGAGTTCCTATCCGTATTCTTAGATTAGAAGTTAAGAAGCTATGCAACCGAGAGGTCAAGTTGATGAAAGTTCAGAGAGGGATGACCATGAGGATGCAACTTGGGAAACTGAAGACAAAACTCACGCTTTGTAACCTTTTCTTTTCAAGGGTATGTTCTTAACTTCTTTTTCCAAAGCTTTTATTGGTACCTGCTTCTATCATTTAAGTGTATCCTATCGATTGAATCTTCGACCTTTAGGTAGAGAACCAATGGATGTAAACATGTGTTTGAGACATGTTATGTTTGATGGATGCAAGTGGTTGCTAGTGGCTGCTCGTGGATGCATATACACAAACATTAGGCACTAGATCGGTTCAATCACTCTCATACTGCATATAGATGTGTATGCATTTTAATTATTATGGATGAAAACGGGTGTATCATTATGTGGATATTGCATTTGGATGGAAGATTGTGCACACATATAGAACTTACATGTTATACTAGGATTATTTGCATACATTTTGGTTACATGGCACGAACATAAATTGCATCAAGGAGGTCAATTGAATCAGTAGACCGCCTGAACTTTCGCATTAGTATAGGGACATATACACACACCTTGGCATATGTACATATAAGCATTAGAAATCTTTTAAGGATAATGGATGCCTATGATGGATGGATAAGTATATGGATGATGGATGTTAGGATATACATTCTTTTTAACTTAGAGATTTCGGGGGCGAAATTCTTTAATTAGGGGAGAATCTAGCACCCCGTGATTAAAAAAAAACACTACAATGATAGACTAAAGAATACTTAATTAAATATTGGGAATTAAGTAAAATGGAATGCGCCATTGCGTTCGTCTCATAATTCTGATTAAGATAGACTCTAAGTTTGCGTAAATCGGACATCGTATGACGAAGATATTAAGAATTGAAATTTATATACATATAAGCCAAATATATATAAATAAATCAATTCTAGAAAATCAAAAATCAGAAGGTGGGAAGGAGTGGGAAATCGGCCCATTATGGGTCGACCCCATGCCCCATGGGAGTCGACCCATGGGTCGACCCTTACAAGGAGGTGTCGACCCCTCGGTCGACCCCACCTAGATCTGGGGCAGATCCGTTATGTGAACGTGGACTCGTTTCTTGACCAGATTCGTTGACATTATGCTATAAATAGGACCTCATTTCTATTTTTTCCATCAAAAACAATGGAGACAACGAGGTGCTACCCCAACTCAGATTAAATTAGCCTATTCTTCTGCGACAACAACTTATAAGCATACAAGAATCCCTACTACAACATTAACAGTAAATTATATGTTCTTTAGATCCAATCACGATGAATTTATGTTATTTTTAGATGTAAACATGTAAAAAGTAATCCTAAAATGTTCATAAGTTAGATCTAAATCGGTTCTTGTTAATAACTTGAATCATAACTAATTAGATCTGCTATTACTTGTTCACCTAACTTACTGACTAGTTCTCACGTGAAAATTGTTTAAGAATGAACATGCCTAATTTACAGCAAATAGAAATTGTAACTGCACTTAGACACGAGGTTAGATTACGCTTGTGGTAGAAGTCTGCCCGGAACCGCCCGGCAAATCCAGCATCCACAAGCGGTTAATCTAATGTAAGGGGTCTAGTGCATAAACGTACACGTAACGGTGCTGAGACATGAGGTTAAGTCCGACTTGCGGTAGAAGTCTACCCGGAACGACCCGGCATATCCAGCATCCACATGTGGTCAACTTCATGTGAGAGGTCTGGTGCATTAACATGCATAAATGGAAATTGATAAGAACCTGTTAACTTGTAATACTTAACCTGTTTAAATCTATGGGGGTTACGTGAACCTTTCAAATTAATTAGGGGTTAAGTAAACTTGCTTGAATCAGTGGGGGTTAAGTAAACTTGTTAGGGGCTATATAAACCTGACAAACTTAACCTATTTTACATGTTGGGGTTATGCAACCTTGTTAAACTGTTAGGCATAACCTGTAAAAAATCCTAGTAGTGGGGATACAAGCCTGGTGGTGGCTTGTATCATCTGTTGTGTCGGACCCTATTAGTTAGTAACCCATCTTGATATCAAACGGGGAACCCCGAACTAGGTCCGGGTCTAGGCACGCTTATTGAGCTGGTTATAAGAGGTTACTCAAGTGAGGGTGTTGACAGCGCAGGACCCAACGGAGTCATGTGTGTGCATAGGTCCAGCTTGCTCGGGAAATTAAGACGTTGTGACATCAGTAGATATGGTTGTGCATCTTGAAAATAATGGGGTTGCCACTTTAGGAAGTGATACATCCTACCGTGGGGCCAGCACAGGGTATTTATGGGGTAGGGAGCCGATCGATTGGGGTAGTGATTAGGGTACATTTAGTCTTGCTTGTTTAGGAGCCCATTGTTATCGTTGGGGGTAACACTTGTCATTTCTGTTGGGCTACCTGTTATTGTTGGGGGTAAAACACGGCACTAGAAGTACACGTAAGTCTACCATCTTGTTCTTGTTGAGATCATCTTGTTCTTGTTATACTAGTATTGGTGTAGAGAAAAGTATTTAGGAAGTGCAATATATATTTTGTCCTGATTATTCCGCTTATCCTGCTCAGTCAGTTATACCTTCCTTATGATGTTGTTATCTCTCTCTATCCAGTTTATATACCTGTCATGATCCTTTTACTTATTTGTATGATAAAAGTAACTGGACTCGTCAGACTTCATGTCTAACACGTTTTGTTTACTTTTCTCTCTCTTCCTCTTCTCCTCCCCCCTCCTCCCCCCTCCTCCTCCTCCCCCAAAGGTTCTCAGGGTGGGAATACTCAGGCTTGATTAAGATTCTCTCGTTATTACCGCTTGGAGCTGCTTAGATGTACCGCTTTGATTACATGTCTACTCTGATATGGCTCTTTTTGGGGACTATGCTTTTATATTACTATACACTGATGATTTTAGTAAAAGGTAGATACTTTAAATTGATGTAATGGGTTTTCTGTATTTTCAGACTTATGTTGTAACTGGATTTGGACCACGATGTTTTCTATTTGGAAAATAAAGTTTTAAATTCCACTGTTATTTTATATCTATCTTATGATGTTTCTGTTTCTGTTTACCTACAACGCTTCACGAAACTTAATGTATTATGTTAAAGAGTGACATCAACGGACGTGGGGTGTCACATCGACGATGTCTCTTATCGTTATCATCATCTCGACTATCGTTGGGACCACCTAAATGCTCATAGTACATCTACATGTCAGCAAATCTCTTGCGCTCTTCTTCACTACAAGAAAAATACCCTATTGCAACTAGTTGTTTGCAACTGGCAACATGTGACAGTTGCAGTAAATGATGTTTAGCAACAGACATTTCATACCAGTTGCAATAGATGCGATTTAGCAACATGTCTTTTCTTCCTGTTGCGAAAAACATAGTTTTAGCAACTGCGCTTCCTTTCCAGTTGCAAACACATATTTCTAGCAACTGCTCATCCATACCAGTTGCAACAAGTATATTATTTGCAACAGCGCTTCCACGATTATTGCAAAAAACTATCTTTAGCAACTTTTTTGGCCCCTTGCAATAAACTGTATTTTTTTTACAACTAATAAAGTCAGTTGCGATAAACATACTATTAAAAATAAGTAGCATTTTATAATTAAGAAGTCATAAGTGACTATTTATAATTAACCATCAATAAGTAATTAGCAGTTTTAATGATTAACTTTTAATAATTAAGTTTAAATAAATACTACTAAATAATTAACTATTAGTAATAATATAATATTTAAGATTAATATTTAATAATAATTATTAATTAATAATAGGATATAATTATTAGAAAGTGGCATTTATAATTGATAATTAATAATAATAATCATTAATTAATAATAATAAACTAATGGATAAAAATTAATAATTAATTCAAAATATGAATGTATATATAAATAATTAATAAATTCATAATCAATAAATAAAAAATAATTGATTAATATTACTATAAAAGAGTAATTAACAATTAATAATAATTTTTATATGAATTAATTTATAATTTGTGTATAAAAGAGGTATTTTTATGAATTAATTAGTTATTTGTTATTAGTAATTGTTGATATCGTTGTTTTTAACCATTTTTTAGTATTTTTGAATTTATTAAATTAACGTTTAAGTTGTCATAAAATTTTCTAAAAAAATGATGCTTTCATATATGTTTAAAAATAATAGTTGATAGTTTTTTGACCATGTAACTTAAATTTAAAGTTTAACTACTGTCAATCTTACGTTTTTCGGGTTAGTAAACCATTTTTACTCTACCGCCATAACTTTCATTTCCCACTTCCCATTTTCCTTACTCTACCGCCATAACTTTCATTTCCCGCTTCCCATTTTCCCCAAATACCGGTTCACAGTATCTCGGATCCCTAATTTCAATACTGAACATGATGCTCTCTCCTGTCCATTCTCCTACTCCTAGTCATGTCTATGCGCATTTCGCTTCCCAGAATGCCCCGAATACTAACGTTTCAATTTCCATCACAAACCTTAACCCCAATTCCACCGTCACGCCAAACCCTACTGGTAGCAAAAACGCGGTATGTCGCCTCCATCGAAAAAATATTGAGCGAGACATTTTCCCTGGTATTCCTTTACTTCGCCTTCGCAATCGTCTCGACCTGCTTCAGGCCCTTTGATCTGGTGATCTCGTCCTCATCCGTGATGCCTCGCTCAAGATCGATGAGCGACGCCGCAGTGGTTCTGTAACCACAAATCGTAATAATGTAGGTACTCCTACTTCTATTTCAATTAGCAATCAGTCTGCTACCCTTACTTTTGGGCTTTCTTCTACTCCTTCTGGATCTGATCCGGTGGTTGAAGCAAATCAATGTGGAAGGGAAGGTGACTTTCCTTCGGAAATTGACCTTGATTTGAGTTTGGAAAGTGATCCAAACTAAAATGTTCCACAATGGTTCGATTATGCATATTCTTTTGATTATTATGTTCTGAAAGCTTTGGTATGAGGAATTAATACAAAAAAGTGTTTTCTTGGCAAAAACTTGAGCGAGATAGCTAGCTTGTTTTGCATGATGAAGTTCAGCAGCAGTATAAATCAAATGTTGAAAAAGTAAACTGACAAACTTGTTCATTGATTGATTGTTTTATTAACACAATGTCTTCGTATTTTGTTATTTAATTGGGGTGGTAAACTATAGCTATGGCCCCTGCTTTTCATTTTTGATATTTTATTAAATAGATTATGTTAGCTTTACTGGTATCAGATCAGATCAATTTTGATTAAATGTAAATATTGAATTTCCTTGTTTGGTTTCTCACCGAGTCACTATTATCTCACTTCACTATCCACACCGTTAAAAATTAATACATCACGATGACATCATGAAAGATGGTTCCATAGTGGTAAATATTTTGGCTATGGTCCTTAGGATTAGTTAAAAAGAATGAAATGAATAAATTTTTTTGGGCTTGTCTCTAAGATACAAACCAACTCTACCCAACTAATTTGTCCTACATCATGTCATATTGTTTTTGTCTTGGTTTCTTGGCTTTCATACTCTGTAAAAGCAGTTTGTTTCTCTTGGCTTGGTTTGTGCTAACATTATTTTTCCTTGTTTTATAGAATTAGCCAAATCTGCTGTTAAAGTTGACGTATATATCTAAGAGGTATAGACGCAAGGTACAAAGCACATTTCTAAGTTGTTTCGTTCTTGCTATTAATTTTTCTAAGATTGGTTCTAATCATTGTAGGATGATGAAAAGGTTGAAGCTTGCTGCATGCTGCTTATGCTTTAGTGTATAATTTTATTTATTTTGTGATCATTGAAAGGTATATTATATCATTCGACTACTATTGTTTGATTTTTCCAGTGCAGTTTTTAATCTCTTCTCAAAGAACATGAATGGTGATAAGAACAGTTCTGTATAGAGAGGAATGGAGACGGTTGAGCCGTACAACGTGACAGTGGCACAGTTAACGGATAAGATATCTGAATTGAGGAATAAGCTTGGAGGAGCAGGAATGAAAGACGAAAGGATATTTATGCCTCCAGATAAGGGAACGGAAGGGAGGATCCCAGGCAATGTGACAGCAGAAAATGAATATTCTATAGCGTATGATAGAACTCCAGAAGAGATTCTAAAGATTGTTTATGGGGAAGGGACTACAAAGACGCCGAGTGTGTTTTGTCCCAAGGGCGGCCATGGGAATATTGCTAAGTCTCTTAGGTCTTAAAGGGAGGGGATTTTTGCACTGAGTTTGTACTTTTTGCAGTGTCTTTGAGGTGATAAATATTGCTAGTTTTCTTAGGCTTTTGTGGTTGTAATTGTTTGTACTATTAAAACCTTGTTAAAATACAAAATTTATTTGTTTATTTCATTCTGTGATATACACTATTATTAAAATAAATACATTTAATATGTAATATGTATACCCTGTAATTTATTTATTTACAGATTTATGAATCTATTGCAACAGACATATACTGTTGCAAAATGATCTGTTGCAACAGCAAAAGCCTATTGCAAAAAAGTATACCGCAACATCTTATTGTAACAGGCAGAAAATGTTGCGGACTTTTCGCAACTTCGGCTATACCAAGGGGCGTAGGCCTGTTGCAATAAGTCTACTGCAACAGATATTGCCTCTTGCGAAAAGTGTTTTTTGTTGTAGTGCTTCCAGCTATGCCTGTAGTCATGCTGTTGCCTCTTCCTGTCGACGTAGCTTACCGTCGTAGTAGGCTAGGATACGCCCATGATTCGTGTATGTTGTATGTTTGATCCCTATCAGCATATCATAAAAATCAATGTAGGATATTTGGGTCGAATCCGGGTCAAGATCGTGCACTAAAGGTCGAAACACGTCAACATAACGGTCGGGTCCAATAGTAGGAACTAGCATGGTCCATCCGAAGTGAGAAACAACGTTCATGTGATTTGGTGCACGATAACCCTGGCTAGGTTGGGTATGATCCTCAACAACGGAGGGTTATATGACATGTCGTATAACAGACCGACCGACCGACTAAATGTATCATTCGTATAGCAGAATAAACGACTAAATCTATCATTGTTGCATGCGTAATGGTGTCAGTGGAACCAGTGAAAAATCTGTGTCAAAAGTCAACATATGACTGACTGATAATAACAAAGCTCTCAACCGTCCACCAACCTCTGTCCCTCGCAAAGTCTAGCTGTTCTGATACATAAATCATACAACGATAAGTATGAGTGTGTAGATCTTTAGAAATAGCATCAAAATCGTACAACTATCTCCAACACTTCTTAACAAGGTACCAATAAGCACCGAACGGCGATGGATAAGATAAGGGTGAAAATCTCCTCCCATCAATCATCCTAGCAATCTCTATAAAATCAAACCTAAAAGATATACTATCATGAAATGGATGCCATATAATTTGGCATTTGTACATCCTAAAGTCGAGCTGATTATAGGCAACCAATTACATATGATGGGATTTGTCTTGGGGCCCATCGTTATCCACCCTTCAAAGTGATGGACGGGAGGGTGGGGGGAGCGGACTAGACGTGTCAGAAGTCAAGGCGACAAAATGAAAATTCATGAAATACTCAAAAATACCTGTATTGTAATAACTCTCAGAATCTAAATAACGGAACCTATGCATCTAAAATGGTGCACTATATTTTAAGGCATCTGTACATGTAAGGAAGAATAAGCGTACCCTAGTCATATAGAATAACAACACTGAAATCCAACTCAGATACGACATCAATAAACCCAATAGACAAACCGTCGCTCGATGTGCTAAAAAACAGGTTACTCATGAGGTATAGGTCAAATAATTGTGCAAGCTTCAAATCATCATTAGGAGAGTACTGATTGAGTATACTATCCATGGCAACATGGGTAGCGCTGACAATAACAGTGCTTTCGGCCTAATATGACGCATCAGAAGTGTCAAAATGAGGTAGAAGATCATGTACAAGTGCAAGATCACGCCATCGAACATCATCAAAAGGGAGCGGCGGATATCCGGCCACTCCAATGCTAATGTCGATAAGCATACAGAAATCAAACGGAGTAATTCCTAGCCCACTGCAATGAAAGTGAAACATATGGATGGTCTACTACCGTAAAGCAATAGCCGCGTACAATTGCACATCGGCGTTTATAACATGACTGAGTCCTAAAATCGTAGAGTACATATTAATGTAAACTACAGGTTGATAAATTAACTAGTAATTTCAATAAAAAGGTCGTTAGATTAAAGAAATAGTGGAATCCAAAGTCATACTAGTGCTACATTTCTATCCTTATTCGCCAAATATGCATGAAAAAAATCCAAGCCTGTTTGCTGACCAGCCAAGTGAGCAGATATTTGGCAACTGTTAAATTTAAGTGTAAAGCCATGCTATATATTTCATCTGTTAACCTATTGCAATTATTTTAATCTTATAAAAATGCTCATAGTCAAACTTGACAAATGCCGAGCAGCTGAAATCGGTCGGTCAATTATCAATCAATCGTAACATCATACTACCATTTCCTTCGTCCCTAAGAAAAGAGGCCACAGGTGGCAATGTATGCACCACAGGAAAGCATAGAAATACCGTTGTAATAGGCCTCTATCCATTCCTCTCCCTCAATCCCCCTCTGTATACACTACACGTGCATGATAATGTGTCAGCTTACAATCGCACATCACAAACTTAACTGCCTCTTCGTCCTCTCCCACAACCCCATTCTTGCAGCTTTAATTATAGGCAAAGCAAATCATGTCAAATAGTCAGCTAATTTACGGTTTGGTGTTCATAACCGCCTCCTGTGCCTGCTTCAAGCTGCTCTCTCTCTTCCTCGCTCCTCTTTTCTTCCTCGCTTTTCCTTAATTTCTTTCCTAATTCTCTTCTTCTTCTTCTTTTGTTTAAGCATGTGACATTTTGTTTGTAATTGTGAATTTGAGAATGATTTAGTTGGATTTTTGTGTGTATCTGATGAGTCGTTTGTGCATGTACGTCTACTTCCATTTCTGCCTTCTATACAAACTTAATTATTAACAAAATATGACAAGAAGCGAAAGATTGCTTTAATATTGTAACTGAGTTCAGATCTCCCAACTTCTGACTTGCCGCAAAAAAGTGTCATACTTGTTTATTTGTAACAGTACACTTTGGTTCGAAAGATCTGTACATATTTGCATGGAAAGAACAATTAGAACTGGAACTTCTATTTTATGTACACCTCTTTTCCTAGTTTTAATATTTCCTTTTATGATTAAACCTAGATTATGGTAATAACGTAATGGCGTAAAACTAACTTCCGTTCCAGCTTTGATCGACTTAAATAAAGTCGTGTCCTCTTCTTCTCCTCCTTTTATTTCTCCTAATTTTAAAGCTAAATAGCAGTATTTTATATGAAATAACAGTATATCCGGGTTGAGATATATGATAGGCTTCTTTGTCCCTGCTCGTGTTTGTTCCAAGGGACGGCAAATAAAGCTGGGATCTATTGCTATGGTGGAAAGCTCATCCTTGCTTTGGGCCGTGCTGTATTTGTTTGCGGATTTGGTGATTACTGAAGTGTTTGTAAGCTTGTCTTTTTAAGGTTGAAGGATAATGGAACGCGTGCACTTCCATTCTCTGGTAGTCTTACTTGATCGAGTCAGATGGAGATCTTCTATTAGCTCTTGTACTTGACGTCAACTATGGCACCTGCAAGGTATTCAAACTAGAGGTTGGACATTGGCAAGTTAAGCTGGTGGAGCTGAAATGCTTGGGTGACAGTACATTGGTTTTTGGGTCCGAACTGTAGCTACATTTCCTCTCGTTGCATGTAAGTATCCTGGTTGTATTAAAATAAAATTCTATTTACATACCAGATTGTGTAGACAGATTTGAAGAGCAGACTGTTACCCCAGCCCTGATAATATATGATTGAGAGAAAAAGGACTTTCAGAGTTTTACCGAATGATTTTGTTCCTGTGCACTTGTTACCTTGTGCCTAATTCACACTAGGGGTGTGAAATAGGTTGGGTTGGATATAAAGGGATTGAATTGAAAATTAACCCAACCCGTTTAAACAAAAAAATACCCAATCCAATAAATCCATCTAATAAATGGGTAAAAACCAACCCAACCCATAATTTAATGGGTAAAACCAACCCAACCCGTTCAGCCCATCATAAATTGAATCATCATGGTAGGTTTTCACATACGAAAATGCAGTAGTAGATAGGTTGAAAATTTATGCAACAACCAGAAAAAATAGAACATTTAACAAACTCAAATATAAATATCATTCAAAAACTAAACAAGGACAAACTCATCCAAAAACTTGCCCAAAAGGACAAGAACCCAAAAACTTGTCCAAAAGGACAAGTTTTAGAGCAAATGGTGGAATTGGGAGGGGAGGGGGGGTCCCATGTTTTTCCACTTTACACTAAAACTTGTCTTTTTAAGCAAGTTTTTTACCCCTTGTCCTTTTAAGCAAGTTTTTTACCCCTTGTCCTTTTGGACAATCTTTTTGGTTTTTTTGTCCTTAACAATTTTTTCCTGAAACTAAAACATATGCAAAGTTTAATACAACACTAACAGAAATATCATTAAAAAAATTAAGGTGATACATGGAATATTATCATAATGGAAGGAAAAAAGCCAAAATTTTCCAACCCTCCCTGATAATCTCATCCAGCATTTAACTACTTGACTTCCTGCAATTAATCATCATTTCACCTGTAAACAATAGCAAGGGAAAACCATTTTATGTTACAAATACAAAATGAAGATTAACCAAGGAACTATATTAAAAAAAAAACTAAAGTGGTATTATCTCATAGCAGAAAAGGTTTTCAACTAAATGACTACAAATTCTACTATAGTCTTCAGTAATTTACAGAGAGTCATTTGAGTATCAGACATAAACAAAAAGAACCACGAATAGAAACTATGAACTAAATAATTTACCTAACCATTTTACAAGTTTTAATTATAATCATGTAAATATAACTAATATTATGACATTCAACTTTAGTTTCAATCATTCTACACATTTGTGCTTCTTTTTCCTGTTCTTTTTGGAACTTAGACACACACACAAATTTATTAGTTACATATGACCATAAAATACTAAGGTTACAATTAATTAGCAAGTTTAGATAAGAAGCTGCACTTTTTGTTAGATTTTTTTTTTTTTTTTTTTTTTTTTTTTTTTTTGTAGGTTTACCAAATAGTATATTTTTAATATCTTGCTCTAATAAAACAATTTTTAAAGGTTATTTATTTTAGTTCATCCAAATATGACATAATTTTGAGAAAGTTTTTTTTTCTTTTCCAAATTCATTTATCTTGTAACATAAAAAATAAAAGTTCACAGAAGGCAGCTTGAGGACAAACTGGAAAAGAAGAAAATTTGACAAACGATCCTTAATTGCTTGCAAGTCATGCATTTATTTGCCTGCAGAAATATACATTAGTGTCACAAAAATTTGCATATGGGCATAATGCATTAATTAGGTTATGAATACTTGCAGGTTGTATATAAGAAACTAAGATATAAATAAACAACCAAACTACCAATGTTTTTAAACTGGACTTTAAACATTCATAGCAACGTGAAATGATGTTTTTGTCAAAATGAATATTACATGACTACACATGCTGAGCAACGTATAGTAGTTTACTCATCCACATCAACTGCCTAAAATGCAGTTGACATGTAAATGCTAAACGTAAAGACAACTAGAGTGATGTGTTTTTTGGCATGTAAATGTAAGCACAAATGTATTGTAACCTGTAAATTGATGCTATGATTAAAACTAAAAATGTATTTTAAAAGTTTTTCATCTTTACATGATTTAAGAAATTAAGCTTTATTTTTATCTAACCACTTAAATGACTTGTGAACTTTGGTAACAAAGAAGGCATACCGAAGGTCGAGCGGCACTGCCCTAGTTGTTAAGCCATGGTAGGGAGTTTCGTCCCAAGTATGTTCTTGTTTCCAGAACTATTCCTCCTCAATAGCCAGATACTCCCTTCCAAGTTTCATCTTACGTTGACAGACACTCGGGTCTAAGAATAACAACCTGCTATATGAAATCCATAGCAAAAATATATGTTTAAATAAAGCCTTTATTTTTCTGGATATTTATTGATAAACTTGCCTGTTATAAGCTCAAATGTTTTATCAGGCACTAAGTTAAGCAGTCAATGATATCCCTTTAAAATTCCTATGACTGCAAACAAAAAACAATCAAGCAATCAAATATAAACTGCCAACAACTTTTGTAGTATAAACTAAGGGATAAGACATGAAAGTATAAACCTAATTGCTACTGTTTACTATATACTAATGAGAGAGAGAGAGGGAGAATCAATACATGATGTTGTTTTCTTTTCCACTTGTTTAACATGCACTCAACCAAGGCTCTGGAAAGAAAAATTAACAGTAGTATTATTTATACAAACATCATGTAGATAAATGCATGTGACTGCTAATCATCATGTTAAAAGGACTGTACACCGGCAATAATGGCATAACCAGTTACTATTGCAACTCTTCTTATCAATTTGGTTCATCCAAATTTATCTACTAAAAGAAAAAAGTAGCTAATGTTGGCTAACTAGGCTGGTCGGTGGAATAATAATTGATGGCCCATATCTGTTTTCACTAGTCCATATCTGTTTTCACTAGGGGTGTGGAAATTTATCCGTAAACCAAAATATTATATCAAAATGGAATTAAAAGCTTTTTCTAGCCCATTCCTTTGTAACTTGCATTGAAAGTTCTGGATCAGTGGCTTGCTACAAAAACATGCAAGTATTACATACAATTAAAGTCAGTTGTTTCTTTTGCTTGCCTTTAATTATAGTAATGAAAATAATCATAGTAGGCTGGTAATACAATCGATAATAAATTTGGGTGCACTGTCATTTGTCTATGCATATGGGAGTCTTTCATCCAATGATTTTATATAAAGGACATACACAAAAAATTAAAGTTAACATCAGTCACAAAATCATGCATGAATATTGAGACACTGATATAATGAACTCAAGTAGCTTCATTACATAATAAGAGAATTTTATGAGAGTATACCGTTAACTTAGCAATACTAAAACTCCACATAAACTCTGCATACCTATGTCTAACTCAAACATATATGAGATTTAACACATATATAAATATTAGCTGCTACTGATAGTGGCAAGATTTTGAAAGACATTCGAGATGTACCTAATTAGTACCTATTTTAGGAAAAAAAGATTACAGAAACAAAATTGATAATCCCTTTATACAATTTTCGATAATATATAAAAGTATAGACAAAAAGCAGCTTCCAAATGATGAAATCTATATCCCATTTTCCAAACAGCAATCGAATGATCATTTCATCGCCACTACAACGATCCCAAAATCATGAAGTATGGACATTTCAAAATAACCATTACATAATTACCGCAAATACATTAAATCGAATCATCTTATTTCACCACATATATGAAACAATAAGCCAGACTAACGAAAACAGATAAGCAAAAACGAAAGGGTTCGCGTGAATACCTGATAGAATCCAGTAAAAATCAACCTTTCATGAAGCCAGAAGCTAAAAACTCAAAAATAAGAAATGATTTTCTGTTTACCTTAGCGAAATTTCACGATTTAATCGATAAATAGTGTATAAGAACGGTTGAAAGGAAAAAAAAAAAAGGAATGATACGAACAAAAGTTAAATCGTTTAGCAATAAAATCTTAAATTTTGTATAATTGCGGTCATAACGCGATTCCACTACAGGTTATTGCACTAACAATCTATTAACAATTTTAGTAGATCGAAGAACGAAGAAAGAATTCAACTCACTTGTAGCGATGACTTTGCAAATACCGGTTTCTTCAAGTAGACCTTTCATTGACAGACGAGAGCTGAAGCGATGATTGGAATTAAGCGATGACTTGAAAGGAAGATGTTGATTTTCGAATCTAGTGGAACCCTAAATCGCAGATTTTCTGAGGGATGGGGAATCGAAATTACGATGGCCAGCCCATCTAAACGGAGTTTATAAATGGATTAAATGGTTTTACCCAATTAAACCATTTATTTTGTTGGGTCTAACCCAACCCGTACAAGATCTGGTTAAATGGACTGGGTATATGGGTTGGTTTTAATTTTGACCGCCCTAATTCACACCCAGTCTTTTGATCTGAGATTGGAAAGAAAGGTTTCAATATTCATTTGTGAAAAATTAGTTGGTATCTGAACTAATTTGGTGATAACATATTGTCTCTTGAGTTGAGATTATGGGCTGGTCCTTCATGGTTTTTTGTTTTAGAAGGTCACAATGTTTATGTTATTCTAACAGTTAACCGAAAACTTCTCTTATTTATAAATAAATTAGCATTGGCTTATTGTATTATATTTCCTTCAATATGCTGTACTATACACAAATCATAATTAGTGGCTACAACATTTGAGTTGGTTTCATGCTTATTTCATTGTTTATTGGTTACGAGTTTAAGTTGTGATTATAGGTGAATTCTGATCAAGCTAACCATTTTTGGTTCATATTTTGTCATTCGTATGTGCACTGGTCAGTCTAATTTAATATATAAAAGTTTAAGTTTTCTCTTCGGCAGAAGGATATAGATTGGACATGTGTAAACAACCTTCCTGATCCATATTTTGATCCAAGTATTAGGCTTAATTATATTTCGTGTTTTCCTCCAAAGGTCGGACGTTTGTTTATTTGTTTATATTTATTTTATTTTTGTATTTTACTGTTATAATTGAACCATAAACCGTGACAATCGCTAATACGATTATCATTTATAACAGTTACTGTTACGGTAGCAATTGAAAAATAGATATGCTAAAAACCATCTAACACTCAAGATTTTTTGTTTTCCAATTCGTTTTTAGTTTTGTAATTAAATAGTTGCTCTCATATATTATATTTAACATTAATGTAAAATTTAGCAAGTCAAGTTAAAAGAATAACTCCTAGATCATCGCCAACGTGGGGGGTTGCTGATGGTCAATTTTAGGGGTTGACCTAAGCAACACCACCCCCTCCCCCCTCCCTCTCCCCTCTCCCAAAAAAACAGGTTAAGGGTTGCTCACCCTTAGCCAGCTTTGATAAACCTGGCTAAGGGTTAGCCCGTTACTTCGAGTACACAAACCCGAACCATTTGCATCCCACACCCTTCCCCTACCTCTCGTTTTCAACCACCATTTTCATCTCCCTTCCGCAACCCCAAAATAGGAAAAAAAAAAATGAGAAGATTAGTTAAAGCAATTCTTGGTAGCTGAAGTAGTAGTGCCGCCAACAACAATGTAGACGAGGAGAACGAACCGGTTGACAGCACCGTTCCTCTCGACGCTCGTCGTCCAAAGCCCTTTAGGAGAAGAAGGGTTGCTAGAGGCGGTGTTTATGCTATGCTGGATCCGCACATTGATAATAATTTAGATGGAGACAAAGAATTGGCTAATTTCCGTGAATTGCTCGAAGGCGAAGAATATGTTGGCTCATCCGTGGAAGCGTCGGTATTGGTAAAACCGTGTCGTACCAAAAATCAATATTTTTGTATGTTAATAGGCTCGTCGTGATCGTACACGAGGATCCTTGGGTTAGTATCGTCCGTTTGTATTAAACGATTCGTGCGTACGACATAGACGACATTATTCAGGGATACCTTAGAAGTATTGGATTTGGAGATTTATTGAGTACGTAATTTTGATGAACCCACATATATAATACGTATGTTAGAAATCATAATATATTTACTTGATTTTAATTTTTTTAATTTGTATATTAGGTATTGAAAACCTGTTTAATAACGATGTTCGGTTATGTGGTGCATTAGCCTTGTGTTGGTGGAAACTACACATACATTTCACTTTAGTTTTGCAGAGATGGGTTTTACGCCACTAGATTTTACCATGCTTACTAGCATACCAATTAGTCAGGGTGCTACCTTACCTTATGATGAGCAATATCTGCAGTATGACCTCTTGGTTAGTATATTCCCACATTTGAACTTACGAGGGGGAGGCCTAACAAACAATCATCATATTAGATGCTTATTCATGAAGCAAGCCATAATGCAATTAGTGCAAGCTCATCCTGCAGTTCACCACTTAGAGATTCTTAGACTGTTTATATTATATATGATGTGTAATTTATTCTTTACGAATTCATCAAACACATTGCCATGTAGATATGTAGTTGTTGTTATGGGCTTGTCATTCGATATTAGTCCTATTATATATGACTAGGGTACGCCAATTGTAGCTCATTTGTATAGGGGCTTGGACCATCAGTGCGCGATTAGGCCTCGTGGTTCGTCGATTACAGATTTTTGGGAGGTTCTGCAATATTGGTATTTTGAGTACTTTCATAACTTGACCTGTCCGACATTGCATCCTGCACTATCACATTTGTACCCTCGAGTAAAAGCTTGGGAGCGGGAAAATCGGCGGATAGTACCAGGAGGTCATGCCCGTCATGTGTTTGCAGCGGCTCATAATCTGATATAGATGAAGACCACACGAGAGTCGGTTTTATGGCGGCCGTTTGTCGGTTCCCCTTTCTTGATAGGCCCAGCCTAGCAGCATGCTCTTTCTGTCAGGTAGACGATTTCCATTGGTATCATCACCACCTGCTTTAGGATGTTATTGGTACTTGGGGGAGCATTGTTGGCGATAGTTATTCAATGATGATGTTGTTCCTGATGATCCCCACCCTGATACAGCTCATTTATGGGTTTATTCCAGCGTTGATTTAGAGCAATATGTCGGTGAGTGGTGGGCAACTGACGGATTCATCATTACCAACATAGATTACATCTCTTTTTGGGAATCGTATTACACACCTACTCATACGGTAACGTTTGTTCATGTCGCCGCAGTTGATCTAATTGGTCCTTCTGCTTACACATCGGGTGTTGCCCTACCTGTAATACCCGACATGTCTCAGAGTACGCTTATATATAATTATGTGTCGCAGCCTCCTCATCCTCCTCCTCAGCCTCGTCGGTCTCCTCATTCGCACCAGCCTCGTCAGTCTCCTCATTCATACCAGCCTCGTCAATGTCCTGAGTCGCACCAGCCTGCTCATCCACCTCATTCGACTATGCCGACGAGTTACGGTTGGACTGTGGTCATTCCTGGCATATGTGGTGAGGATACTTACGTTGATATTCCACGGCCTACTATTACACAATTTCTAGATCCCGCCGTACTTCCTTACGAGGAGTTATATCTTATGCATATTGGTCTTCGCGATACGATGCACAAAGAGCATGGGTGTGCAGTTGGTCAGTTGACGGCTCGTATTAACGAGCTAACTGCTGAGGATGATGAGCGATATCATCTGACATGACGAGTCGATGACGATGATGATGACGCTGATGATAGTGGAGCACCAGTACCTGTAGGGGATGATTCGTGTCGCTTTGATGAACCATAAATTCATTTAATGTAGTATGTTAGTGTAGCTGTTTGTATTCCTATGTTATTCTATGAGTTTGTTGTACCAGTATTTTACATTTAGAAACCGCCTTATGTACGATGTTATTATTATCTTATTTGTTAGATTGTAATCTGATATGTAAGATTTATGCCTGTAAGAAGCATGCATTTCGGATATCATCTTGTACCGGTTATTTTGTATATGTTTTATCTCCTTCTCTTTCTTTTGTATTGGTAATAATCATACAGATACAAGTGGTCAAGGACATAATGGTACAACTCACAATTTGTATAACGATACATCCAACAATAAGCATAAAGATACAATAGTTCATAAAGATAAAACAACTTACGATAGTAGACGCCATCTAAAACATCAAAGCAGAAGTAGGAAATAGTAAATTAAGAAAACTACATTTTACGTTCAATCTCAAGGGAGTCTCATTACTTCAATCGCAATTGTTCAATATCAATTTGGAGACGTCTAATCTCTCGTTCGAGTTCGTTTGCATATGCTATTCCCCTTAGGAACAACGGTTCGTTAATCCTTTCCGTGTAATTGCATCCATTCAGATAAGATGGACATTTCTGCATGCGTCGACCTATATTGTTGCCCTCTGCTCGAACCACAACTTCAACCGCATAACCGCAGTAGCAATGTACTGGATAAGATTCAACTTCCTGTTCAGACGGTGGTACTCAATAGACCTCTACTTCTTGTCGTGGTTGAGCGACCGGCTGTTCATGCGATAGTTGAAAATGTGTTACTTGCGCTTCATGTGGAATTTGTACATTCCCCTGCTCGTACGGTGATCCCTCCTGGGGTCTTATTTGGTTTAGAAACTAGATTCCGTCTGCAAGCTCCTAAAGTCTCATCTGTTCGTACGCCTGTTCATCGGAATCTGAAGCTGATGGCCAAGAAGACATTTTCACTAAGTGATAAAAGAAGGAGATAGTATGAGAATGGGAACAAAGATGTTTGAATGAGATAAGTTGTGAGTAATTTGATAGAAATATATAGATGCATAGTGTATAAATCATTATAATAAATAATGATGTAACCGGTCACTGTTACGACTGTGCTTTACGTGCTGCCCGACATTGTTTTGCCTGACGTAATACTTTAAGGAATCTGCTTTTCGTACTGGCATGATGTGAATGATCACTGGTTCAACTTTGCTTTACATGAAGCGATCTCCAAAGCATTTGTCAGCAATAATGATCAAGTGGTTGAGTATGACCCTTCAAATGGGAAAGCATAGTGGTACACTGGAATCAATGACATAATGGTACAGCTATAAAGTAATACCAATAGGACATAACTCAATAATGACTAGTCTATTCCCTTGAACTGTAGATACGTGATATCACTGACATGACACTACACCAAATCAACTATTTGTAACAGAGTTTCTTTAAAATTATCATAATTATGTTCGTTATAATCTTATCACGGATATTTTCGTGATCAAAGCACTACAACGACCAATGTTGTGATATGATTTAACATTACATTAACTATTGAGGACAAGTTTGTAATTTAATCTTTTACCTTCCTTTCATAGGATTCTAATAGACGAGTTTTTTACAGGCGTCTCAACGCTAGGTTTATTTTTCCCGTTTTCCCAAATTAGTTCCATTTACTAATTTCTATTTTCGAACTCGATTCCGTTCTCCTGAAGATTGCGCTGCCAAATTTCAAGATGAATCCCAACTGCTTTCGAATCTGAAGCATCGTTTGTGAATCTCAACCGTCATATGATGTTAGGTAATTTCTTGTAATCGATATAATATAAATTGAATTCACTCTTTCTTCATTCAATTTGTACAGTTATTTGTATGAGTATTGACCATCCTATGATCAAGAAGATGGACTTTGTTTCCTCTGATATTCCTATAACGAACTATTTTGAGTCTCTATCAGATTATGTCGATGATACATGTTAATTTTTGATCAATTGGTTTTGTTGTTGAATGAATGTTGTTCTGACTCATTGTCAGTTTTGGCCTATAGACATAGTTTTAATAATTATATTGTTAAAACAATATGACAGTGATCTAAATTTGACCCTTTGTTTTACTGCACATAGTAATGTTACTATGTTAATTGGTTATCTACACACAGAAATACGATATTTCCAAATAGATGTGTCCAATCCACGTGGTAGCACCATCCAGGGAATTACAATAGCCAGAGATCAAACTAGTTATAAATTACGAAGTTGGAAGTTTGCTTGTTATTCATGTTGTTGGTGATATAAAGATTTTATGATCAGTTGTCATTATCTTTGCTAAAAACATCAAACTATATTTTATAGACTAATGATTGTACGTTGTTTATATTGCAATTAAATGTCGCTGGCACCTGGTGGAATATGTAGTGATCGTGGTGGAACTATGACTTGGGCAGAAGTTAATGTGTGCAGATCTGTTAGTATTTAATGTGTAAGCTATAGTTTTATCCTACGAATATAGTCTCTATTAGATTAATGTTATTATGTTAATGGGTTCGAGTACCACTGCTTCTTTTTATATTTTGACCCTTCGTTTTACAATGGTTAAATATAAATTTGCTCAAACCCTATAGCGCTTATCATGGTATGGTGCACTGGTTGTGAGACTGCTTTCCTCCCTTGAGATCCGAGTGCAAGTCTAGCATTTACATTTTATCTTCTAGTTTTCGGATGCATTCTGGCTGGTAAGTAGTTTTGCCAACTACCTTTTTACAAATGCAGTTGCAGTGTATTGGTGAAACGGCCCAAACTCGCCCTTACGGGAAAGCCCGGATTGCTTTGAGAACAACACTCATCAGAACACAAACAATAGAACATTTCATTTCTTATTACAACAATTACATTAGAGTACAAGAATATATCAGAGTACGAATAAATATTACACATTGGAAAAACAATATCAGAGATTTAAATTACATTTAAATAGCAGCGGAAAAATAATACAAAACACAACTGAAAGGAATACACGGATACAAAGCTTAATATCGCTTCAGCTATAAACCAGGATCCTGTGAATATAATATCTGCAAAACCAAAACTTCTAGCTACCCGTGTGGAAAATAGGGGCACCCAGAGTTTAGGTTAAAACAATAAACTCCAGTTTAGCCATGGGACTGGTGTGATAACTAAAACAGTTATTAAATCTTTACTTTAAAAGTTGGGAAATCATAGGACCACGCTGTATAACACGGAATGGGTTTACTCCACATGAACCTCAGTTTAATTTAAAACAACCCAATGCTTTTTGGGGGAAATGAAGCTATTATAAGACTCAGGTCCCATCACACAATGTAATGCAAGCCGGAGGATAGAGTTTTGCCTTATAATAGCCAAAATATGCTTGATACATACAAAACAAATTATTTTGATATTATAAGTGCATAGTGTTTAAAAACAACTTCAAATATAAATGTATCAATCATAGGCGACATGGGTACCATATATCATGTCGCCATACTAGTTCTACAATCAAAACCGCATGATGTCGTATTGGAAGTTGGATTTCCATCTATGAACCAGGGTAAGGGATCGTCCTTACCGAATTCGAGACACTCTAGCCCGTGCCTCAGGATCAGTCGCAACTACACCTTGGATCTTCAGGGCCGGTCCACAAATACCTTAGTGGATCAGTAATGCCTGAACAATACGTTTCCCTACCCTATGGGGCATAAAATCTGAGCCACTAGGGACTCAATATCCGAGGCACCTCATTCCATCATCCACATAAGTAAAATATCTGAGCTTCATACCATGACACCACTCCTAGCTAGAAAGAAATGCATGTTCTCCCTGCAGTCCTCTCCCGTTTCTGGTTCATACCGGGGTGTGAGGCTCGCGAAGTATCGCTATACACAAAGCTATGCTTACTAAAGTTGTTCTTTGATAATCATCCACAAGACTCTGCTTTTCAACAAAAGCCTTGATCATTTGCATCTTAGCATGCCACATTGTCAATCCATACCATACCATTGATTTCTGCCAATATATAACCTCTAAGCTCATACGTCTCATAGATGGGTGTTAAGCAAGAGAATAAATTCTCCGCCACCAAACAGATATATATTTAGCAGAGATCAACGAATACAACATAAAGGAATACAACGTCAGACATACCATCCATTTACAAGTCCGTTCTAGGTCTGAATGAAACTGGAGGCACCTAATTCCTCGTCCCATATGTCTAATACAGAAGAGAGGTTCTCACATATCCGGTCGATCTCCAAGTACGTTTGGACAATCACCACTTATTACCTTGTATATACAGCCCATTCAAGACATCATAATCATCCAAATGATGTATAGAACTCCGGTCTTCAACCACCGTCTTCATCGTCGACTTTTAGTCGTCGTATTAATTATTCAGAATGGGTTAAACCCGGTCTTTCGGAATAACACGCGTATTTTATAATCAAGTGCTATAAAAACACACCATACGCCTCAGTCCAATTCAGAATATCCTTTTAATAAAATATTCACATTATTAGGGAAAGGTTCCCATTAATTTTATCAAAGATAAATTCTTTTAAATTTATTCTTTAATCTTCCTATTAATATCAATTTCAAAAGATTTTATTAACTAGTCGAGACTATCGAACCTTACCACAGTAATCATTTATTTATTAATTCCAATCCCAACCTATTCATCCCATGGAGCAAAAGTGGTAGCACTCCATATCTGACGCCCACTGTGTTAACGGTAAAATTAATTAACATTTCAAATTCAAATCTCATTAAAGATTTTACTATCGCCCGGAGTAAAAACTGGTGGTACTCCATTCTCGAACATTTCAAGAATTTGATAAATTTAATTATCTCATTCCCGTTTCAATTTAATTAAAGATTCATTAATACTCTCGTTCGGTTTTAATCTAAAAAATCCTTACTTAATGATTATTTAAATTTAAGAAATTAATCTTATATTTAAGTGGGTTAAAGAACCAATGTCATTTAAAACACAGTTCACAATAAACCCAAAACGTCTTCCATTAACTATGAAATCTTCACGAAAAATGGATCAATATATAATCGATATAAATTTCCGTATCAGACTAATAATATAAATGGAATTGCGGCAAAGCTTTTTTAAATTCCATATAAAGTAACGGCCTTCATTCACAGAAGCTCATCTCGATTATTAAATTCCATTCAATTCCAATTTCTTTTATTAAATTGGAAAACTTTACTTCGTAAAATTTCCATTTAAATCTTAATAAAAGATTTATAAATTCCAAATTATATTTTCATTGTTAATCAGGTTAAAGAACGAATGTCTTTAAAAACACAATTCACAATAAATCCAGTCCACATTTCATTTTATTCGAATTACTAAATTTAATTGGAAACTCTAATAATCTTAATTAAAAGATTTATTCTTTTCACACGGGGTTTAAGAATAGTGTTATTTAAGACACCACTCACGACAAACCCAAAATCCAATTCGATATTAAATATATGGTTCTGAATAGAAATTATATCAGCTTATATTCAATATCAAATTCTGAAATCAACAAATATCGTGTTGGGAATAACGATATTTATATATCTTCCAAATTCCTCAACGATATCCGTATAATCACGGAATCCAATATCGAAATATTCTGAAGATTATTTCTCTTTAATTCCATTCCAATTCATATATTGGAAAATCTTGGTTAGATTAAAACCATTTCAAATCCAATTTATTTATTTATTTAAAAACATTGGTCTATTATTCTAGTTAATAATTAGTTCATTTTGATAAAAAAAATATTTTTATCTTTACAAATATGGAAATTTTCATCCAAAATCTTTACAAATCACTTATTATGATTTTACATAAATTTTTCCATATTTTTAATAATTTTATTAAGGCCCGTACAGTCGGTTTCCAATAACGGCCACCGAACTGCATCCATAGCGACCTCTTTCAAATTTGATTTGTACATAATTCCAAATCCAACCATTATATTTCAAATCTCTTATATCCATTGGAAAGCTCTTTTTGATACGAACCCAACGGTTCCAGTTTTAGGAGAATTCGATGGTCGGATCTCCGATTACGCTAATTTGAAGTTAATGGTCGAAATTCGCGAACGGTCGCTGTGCGGCGCGTTCTATTCAGGCCATTAAATATATAATACATATATATTATATATATTTCGTCGATTTCCATTTAAAACGTATTTTATAAATCGTTTATTATTTCATTCTAAAACGATTTCATCTTCATTTTCAATTTTAAATCAAAATTGAATATTTTATATCTTTATCATATTAAAATGATAATATTTTCAAAATATTAGATTTTGAAATCACTTCTTTTCGATATTCATTTTAAAATGAATAAAATTGGATCGATAAACCCGTTCAGGTTAAAATAGCGTTTGCTACTTAACTCGACTTCATATCTTTTTATATTTTTGTATCCATCTAAAATAAGACATCGAAATCATAATTTTATTCTTCACTGAATATTACTTTAAAATATTCGTTATTTTAAAATATTCATTATTTTAAAAGATTCTTTATTTTAAAATATTCTTTATTTTAAAAATGTTCTTTTACATTAAAAATGTTCTTTTACTTTAAAAATGTCCTTTTACATCTAAAATCTTCTTTTACATTAAAAATGTTCTTTTACATTAAAAATGTCCTTTTACATCAAAAATGTTCTTTTACATTAAAAATGTTCTTTTACATTAAAAATGTTCTTTTACATTAAAAATGATTTTTTATTCTAAAATGATCTTTTATTCTAAAATGATATTTTTTATTCTAAAATGATCTTTTATTCTAAAATGATATCATATTCTAAAATGATCTTTTATTCTAAAGTGATATCTTTTATTCTAAAATGATCTTTTATAAAACATTATTTATAAAACATTATTTATTATAAAACATTATTTATTTTTGAATCGGAATGCGACTCAATCAATTACCATATAATTTTAGTTATATGGATTTCACACACTGCATGTAATCAACCATGATGATAAATAATCATTAAAAAGCCCATTCACATCCAAAGTGAAATTTACAACTGTGTGAGCATTAAAATAAACAACGCTCATCACAGACTATCAATCCATCGATTGACATACTACTAAATATTGGGATAAGTGTATGTCAAATATCATCCCAATACCCGTGTGGGGTTTTTAAACAACAACAATTTATTTAAATAAATCATTGGTTAATAAATTTAACCGATTCTAATTCAGTTTGAATTATTTTCTATTTAACATATTTTCACTATTCAAATTATAAATGAATATTTATAATTTAATTTCAACTACCATATTAATGTTAACATTATTTTTAATATGTTAAACATTTTAACATCACAAACAACACATAATACAGTCAATTTAAATCGTCCATGGTCTGTGGACGAGGAAGATGTTCTAATAGGTGCCGTGTACAATTTGTAATGATTTAACTGATTAAAATCTACATTGGCAATTCTATATGTTTTTCAGTTATGAAAATAAATAAATAACTGTGAAAAATTTTTAGTGAGGAGTTCTCACCATTGGTTTCCACTCCGTCATCCTTTAGCGGATGATTTGGATTCCGTTTTACTTCCTATCAGTTCCATCGCAGTCTGTTTCACGCGGTATATATATATATATATATATATATATTAAAAACCATATTTTTAATAATGCTATTTACATTTAAAAATCACATTTTTATAGTAGCGCTATATAGATAAAAATCACATTTTTATATCGCTATCCTTATAATAGAAATCATATTTTTATTTACGTTATGTATATATAAAAATCATATTTTTATATTGCTATTTCTATTTTAAAAACAATGCTAATTTTATTTAAAAACAATGCAACTTTTATTTTAAAAACAATGCAAATTTTATTTTTCAAACAATGTTAATTTTATTTTACAAACAAAGCAAATTTTATTTTGCAAACATTGCTAATTTTATTTCAAAAAGAATGCTCTTTTTATTTCAAAAAAAGGTTCTTTTTATTTTAAAGACAATGTTCTTTTTATTTACAAAACAAAGTGATTTTTATTTACAAAATAAAGTGATTTTTATTTACAAAACAAAGTGATTTTTATTTCAAACATTATATTTTTAAAGTTGATTTTAACAATGTTATTTATATTAAATTAGTTAAACTAAGATAAATGATAAAAATAAAAATAACTCACTGTATAAATTTATCTGGTCTGTTCCATGTGGTAGATATTGTTGTCACGATTCCAACGGAGTTTGTTTCGTTCAATTCCATCGCTGTTTGAACAAATTATGGACGTATATATATTAATTACATATTTAGATAATTAATAATTAATTTAATTAATACCATCATTATCCCTTAAGTAGTATCTTCCTCTTCATTCCTTACTAGAACGATAAACCCATCACGTCGGTTCAAGAATTCGCCCCCGTTGCCTCAACCGTGCCACCGATCATCCATCCGAACCCACCACGTTGACGGTCTCAGCAGACTCCGCCACCCCCCTGAACATTGGCCATCGCGCACGCCCCCTCCTTCGTAGAATTGTGTGCGATTGTCAGCACTTCAGGCCCAAAATTTGAACGCCACAAGCAACAAGAAGTCATCATCACCGTATGATTTAGAAGAGTAAGAAAAGGTCATCGATTTTTGTTTTGTGGCTTGGTCTGGTTCGATGTGGATTAAGAGTTTTTACCGATCTACAATCCGAGCTTTTTCGCCATTCATCCAGGAAGAACGGCGGCCCTGAATAGTTGACTAGGGTTAAGGTATTTGATCGTGTGTTTATAGGGTATTTTTATTCTATTTAATTCATTTATTTCAAAAATTCCTGTTTATTTGTTCGAACTCCAAATTAAACCCAACGACTGTCGCCTCTAGCTAAATACCAACATTCCGAACACAATGAGATATGTTTCATAAGCCAATTTGACTGTTTGACTCAGTTTTTATTAAAATTAAAATATAAATCAATATATATTGAATTTAAACGTACATTTTAATTTACCGGGGCTACATACTGACTCCAAAAATTACCGAAAAATAAATCTAGCTATGTTTTGATGATACGGTCCTAACAAAACTAACTTCATTGAATTTAGGGACCATTTTAAAAATGGCCATTTTCTGGTCGATCCAATTTAACTAAAATTGACAAAAACACGTTTTCTTTTGCCACACTCACATATTGATTCAAAAAATTATGAAAATTGGAATCTAGCGGTAATTTGACATTCCGGATCCAACAAAAGTGGTTTCATCGAAAAAGGAGGTTGTTTGCAAAATGGCTATTTTTAAGGGCCATATATTATATTAAAATATATATATATATTCCACAGCGACTATTCTGAATTTTAAATTGGACGTAACTTTCAATTTATAAAGTGAAATCTGGATTTTTCACATTCGTTAGAAAGATATTATTAAACAGATTCAAATATTTCCTGTTTCGTCCAATTTTGACTTATATTGAATCATGTACATTCAGTTAAACTTTAAAATCGAATTTTCAAACTACCACGACTTTTCAGGATCATTTTATAATTTAAAAAAATCGTTCTAACTTTGATTTAAATAAATTTTTAGACGTTATTATTTAAAATAAATCATTTTAAATATTCAAAATCCATCAAAATTGATAAAATAAAAATTTTAAATTGGTTCTGAAAATTCGGGTTGTTACAATCTCCCCCACGTAAAATCTTTTCGCCTTCGAAAAGGAACGGAGATGAAAGTTGTTTAACTAACCAACTCAACTTTCAATTCTAGTCAATTTTCAATTCAGTTCAATATTAAATTCAATTTAGCTAAATTCATCATTCTTTCTCATATTGGTTAAATTAATTATCATTCCAATTTTTTAATTAGTTAAACTAATAATCAAACATCACAACCAGCAATCAATTAGGTGGTTAACTTTTTAAATATGTATAACTTTTATATATAGTCAAAAATCACATTTTAGTGCAAATCACAGTAATAAACTCTATCTAGTTTTGGTTATCAAACTAGTCAATTGGAAATATATAGATATCTCAATTTCAAAGTTCGAACATAAATTCTGATAATGAGATCTCAATCATCAGAATCCTCTCCTGGCAACTAGAGTGTGAATCTATATCTATCCAGTATATTAAAACTTCGAATATACGTTAATTACGCGTATATTCAAAATCTTTTTATACTTGATTATCCAAATTAAAATAAAATAATATACTCAAATACGTATAATATGATAAAATTTTCAAAACTAAATTCATATTTTTTTTATATATAAATAAATAATACTCTTTAAACTCATTCTAGGATGCTACTGATCCTATCTCTAATGAGTCATTCTCATTGGATATTACTAATCCAATCTCTGATGAATTCTTTCATTCGGTTCTAATGTGTCTTGTTCTCGAGCCCTGTAAACCAAAGCTCTGATACCAAATGAAACGACCCAAACTCGCCCTTACGGGAAAGCCCGGATTGCTTTAAAACCAACAATCATCAGACACAAACAGTAGAACATTTCATTTCTTATTACAACAATTACATCAGAGTACAAGAATATATCAGAGTATGAATAAATATTACACATTGGAAATACAATATCAGAGATTTAAGTTACATTTAAATAGAAGCGGAAAAATAATACAAAACACAACTGAAAGGAATACACGGATACAGAGCTTTTCGAATATCGCTTCAGCTGTAAGCCACGATCCTATGAATATAATATCAGCAAAACCAAAACTACTAGTTGCCCGTGTGGAAAATAGGGGAACCCAGAGTTTAGGTCAAAACAACAAACTCCAGGTCAGTCTTGGGACTGGTGTAAGAACTAAAACAGTTATTAAAAATTTACTTTCAAAGTTTGGAAATCATGGGACCATGCCGTATAATACGGAACGGGTTTGCTCAACTTGAACCTCAGTTTAATTTAAAACAACGCAATGCTTTTTGGGAAAAATGAAGCTTTTATAAGACTCAGGTACCATCACACAATGCAACGCAAGCCGGAGGAAAGATTTTTCCCTTATAGTAGCCAAAATATGCTTGATACGTATAAAACAAATTATTTTGATATTATAAGTGCATAGTGTTTTAAAACAACTTCAAATATAAATGTATCGATCATAGGCTGCATGGGTACCATATATCATGTCGTCATACCAGTTCTACAATCAAAACCGCATGATGTCGTATTGGAAGTTGGATTTCCATCTATGAACCAAGGCAAGGGATCGTCCTTACCGAATTAGAGACACTGTAGCCCGTGCCTCAGGATCAGTCGCAACTGCACCTTGGATCTTCAGGGACGGTCCACAAATACTTTAGTGGATTAGTAATGCCTGAACAATAAGTTTCCCTGCTCTATGAGCCATAAAATCTGAGCCACTAGGGACTCAATATCCGAGGCGCCTCATCCCACCATCCACATAAGTAAAATGTCTGGGCTCCATACCATGACACCACTCCTAGCTAGAAAGAAACGCATGTTCTCCCTGTAGTCCTCTCCCATTTCTGGTTCATACCGGGGTGTAAGGCTCGCGAAGTATCGCTATACACAAATGCTAACTAAAGACGTGCTTTGATCATCATCCACAAGACTTTGCTTTTCAACAAAAGCCTTGATCTTTTGCATCTTAGCATGCCACATTGTCAATCCATACCATACAATTGATTTCTGCCAATATATAACCTCTAAGCTCGTACGTCTCAGAGAAAGGTGTTAAGCAAGAGAATAAATTCTCCGCCACCAAACAGATATATATTTAGCAGAGATCAATGAATACAGTATAAAGGAATGCAACGTCAGACATACCATACATTTACAAGTCCGTTCTGGGTCTGAACGAAACCGGAGGCATATTATTCCTCGTTCCATATGTCCAATACAGGAGAGAGGTCTTCGCATATCCAGTCGATCTCCAAGTACGTTTGGAAGATCACCACTTATTACCTTGTCTTGGGTGCATAGTCCAATCAAGACATCAGTAATCATCCAATCGATGTGAAGAACTCCGGTCTTCAACCACCGTCTTCATCGTCGACTTTTAGTCATCGTATTAATTATTCAGAATGGGATAAACCTGGTCTTTCCAAATAACACGCGTATTTTATAATCAAGTGCTATAAAAACACACCATACGCCTCATTCCAATTCAGAGTATCCTTTTAATAAAATATTCACATTATTAGGGAAAGGTTCCCACTAGTTTTATCAAAGATAAATTCTTTTAAATTTATTCTTTAATCTTCCTATTAATATCAATTTCAAAAGATTTTATTAACTAGTCGGGATTATCGAACCTTACTGCAACAATCATTTATTTATTAATCCCAATCCCAACCTATTCATCCATAGAGCAAAAGTGGTAGCACTCCATATCTAACACCCACTGTGTTAACGGTAAAATTAATTAACATTTCATGTTCAAATCTAATTAAAGATTTTACTATCGCCTGGAGTAAAATCTAGTGGTACTCCATTCTCGATCATTTCAAGAATTTGATAAATTTAATTATCTCATTCCCGTTTTAATCTAATTAAAGATTCATTGATACTCTCTTTCGATTTTAATCTCAAAAATCCTTACTTAATGATTATTCAAATTTAAGAAATTACTCTTATCTTTAACTGGGTTAAAGAACCAATGTCATTTAAAACACAGTTCACAATAAACCCAAATCATCTTCCATTAACTATGGAATCTTCGCAGAAAATAGATCAATATATATTCAATATAAATTTCCGTATCAGACTAATAATATAATTGGGATAACGGCAAAGCCTTTTTAAATTCCATATATAGTAACGGCCTTCATTCATATAAGCTCATCGCGATTATTAAATTCCATTCAATTCCAATTTCTTTTATTAAATTGGAAAACTTTACTTTGGAAAATTTCGATTTAAATATTAATAAAAGATTTATAAATTTCAAATTATATTTTCACTGTTAATCGGGTTATAGAACGAATGTCTTTAAAAACACAGTTCACAATAAACCCAATTCACATTTCATTTTATTCCAATTACAAAATATAATTGGAAACTCTAATAATCTTAGTTAAAAGATTTATTCTTTTAACACGGGGTTTAAAAACAGTGTTATTTAGGACACCATTCACGTCAAACCCAAAATCCAATTCAATAATAAATATAAGGTTCTGAATAGAAATTATATCAGCTTATATTCAATATCAAATTCTGAAATCAACAAATATTGTGTTGGGAATAACGATATTTATATATCTTCCAAATTCCTCAGCGATATCTGTATAATAACGGAATCCAATATTGAAATATTCCAAAGATCATTTCTATTCAAATCCATTCTAATTCATATATTGGAAAATCTTGGTTAGATTAAAACCATTTCAAATCCAATATGTTTATTTATTTAAAAACATTGGACTATTATTCTAGTTAATAACTAGTTCATTTTGATAAAAAAAATATTTTTATCTTTACAAATATGGAATTTTTCATCTAAAATCTTTCCAAATGACTTATTATGATTTTACATAATTTTTCCATATTTTTAATAATTTTATTAAGGCCCGTACAGTCGGTTTCCAATAACGGCCACCGAACTGCATCCATAGCGACCTCTTTCAAATTTGATTTGGACATAATTCCAAATCCACTGTTAGATTTTAAATCTCTTATATTCATTGGAAAGATCTTTTGGATAGAACTCAACGGTTTCGGTTTTAGGAGAATCTGACGGTCGGATCTCCCGTTACGCCAATTAGAAGTTAATGGTCGAAATTCGCGAACGATCGCTGCGCGGCGCGTTCTATTCAGGCCATTAAATATATATAATATATATATTTCATCGATTTCCATTTAAAATGTATTTTATTAATCGTTTACTATTTAATTTTAAAATGATTTCAACTTCATTTTCAATTTTAAATCAAAATTGAATATTTCTATATCTTTATCATATTAAAATGATAATATTTTCAAAATATTAGATTTTGAAATCACTTCTTTTTTATATTCATTTTAAAATGAATAAAATTGGATCGATAAACCCGTTCGGGTTAAAATAGCGTTTGCTATTTAACTCGGCTTCATATCTTTTTATATTTTTGTGTCCATCTAAAATCGGACATCAAAATCATAAATTTATTCTTCACTGGATATTATTTTAAAATTTTCGTTATCTTAAAATTTTCTTTTTTTAAAAAGACTAATTATTTTAAAGTATTCTTTATTGTAAAAATGTTCTTTTACATTAAAAATGTTCTTTTACTTTAAAAATGTCCTTTTACATCAAAAATGTTCTTTTACATTAAAAATGTTCTTTTACATTAAAAATGTCCTTTTACATCAAAAATGTTCTTATACATTAAAAATGTTCTTTTACTTTAAAACTGTCCTTTTACATCAAAAATGTTCTTTTACATTAAAAATGTTCTTTTACATTAAAAATGTCCTTTTATTCTAAAATGATCCTTTTTTCTAAAATGATAATTTTTTATTCTAAAATGATCTTTTATTCTAAAATGATATCTTATTCTAAAATGATCTTTTATTCTAAAGTGATATCTTTTATTCTAAACTGATCTTTTATAAAACGTTATTTATAAAAACATTATTTATTATAAAACATTATTTATTTCTGAATCGGAATGCGACTTAATCAATTACCATATAATTTTAGTTATATGGATTTCACACACCGCATGTATTCAACCATAATGACAAATAATCATTAAACAGTCCATTCACATCCAAAGTAAAATTTACAACTGTGTGAGCATTAAAATAAATAAATAACGCTCATCACAGACTGTCAATCCATCGATTGACATACAACTAAATATTGGGATTAGTGTATATCAAATATCATCCCAATACCCATGTGGGGTTTTCAAACAACAGTTAATCATTGGTTAATAAATTTAACCAATTCTAATTCATTTTGGATTATTTTCTATTTAACATATTTTCACTGTTCAAATTATAAATGAATATTTATAATTTAATTTCAACTACCATATTAATGTTAACAGTATTTTTAATATGTTAAACATTTCAACTTCACAAAAAACACAAAATATAGTCAATTTAAATCGTCCATGGTCTGTGGACGAGGAAGGTGATCTAACAGGTACTGTGTACAATTTGTTATGATTTAACTGATAAAAATCTACACTGGCAATTCTATATGTTTTTCGGTTATGAAAATAAATAAATAACTATGAAAAAAAATTAGTGAGGAGTTCTCACCTTTGGTTTCCACTTCGTCATTCTTTAGCGGATGATTTTGATTCCGTTCTGCTTCCAGTTAGTTCCATCACAATCTGTTTCACGTGATATATATATTAAAAATCATATTTTTGATAATGCTATTTACATTTCAAAATCACATTTTTATAGCAACGCTATACAGATAAAAATCACATTTTTATATTGTTATCTTTATAATAGAAATCATATTTTTATTTACGTTATGTATGTATAAAAATCATATTTTTCATATTGCTATTTCTATTTAAAAAAAATCCTAATTTTATTTTAAAAACAATGCAACTTTTGTTTTAAAAACAATGCAGATTTTATTTTTCAAACAATGCTAATTTTATTTTACAAACAATGCTAATTTTATTTTGCAAACACTGCTAATTTTATTTCAAAAAGAATGCTCTTTTTATTTCAAAAACAAGATTCTTTTTATTTTAAAAACAATATTCTTTTTATTTACAAAACAAAGTGATTTTTATTTACAAAATAAAGTGATTTTTATTTACAAAACAAAGTGATTTTTATTTCAAACATTATATTTTTAAAGCTGATTTTAACAATGTTATTTATATTAAATTAGTTAAACTAAGATAAATGATAAAAATAAAAATAACTCACTGTATAAATTTATCTGGTTTGTTCCATGTGGTAGATATTGTTGTCACGATTCCAACGGAGTTCGTTTCGTTCAATTCCATCGCTGTTTGAACAAATTATGGACGTATATATTAATTACATATTTAGATAACTAATATAATAATTAATTTAATTTATACCATCATTATCCCTTAACCAGTATCTTCCTCTTCGTTCCTTACTGGAATGATGAACCCATCACGTCGATTCAAGAATCCTCCCCCGCTGCCTCAACCGTACCACCGATCATCCATCCGAACCCACCACGCCAACGGCCTCAGCAAACTCCGCCACGCCCTTGAACATTGGCCATCTCGCATGCCACCTCTTCCTAGAAATGCGTGTGATTGTCAGCAATTCAGGCCCACTGATCACCGTATGATTTAGAAGAGTAAGAAAAGGTCTTCGAATTTTGTTTTGTGGCTTGGTCTGATTCGATGTGGATTAGGAGTTTTTATCGATCTAAACTCCGAGCTTTTCCACCATTCATCCAGAAGAATTGCGGCCCCGACTAGTTGACTAGGGTTAGGGCATTTTGACCGTGTATTTATTGGGTATTTTTATTTTATTTAATTCATTTATTTCAAAAATTCATGTTTATCAATTCGAACTCCAAATTAAACCCAACGACTGTTGCCCGTAGCTAAATACCTCCATTTCGAACACAATGAGATATGCTTCATAAGCCAATTCGACGGTTTGAATCAGTTTTTATCAAAATTAAAATATAAATCAATATATATATTGAATTTAAACGTACATTTTAATTTACCGGGGCCACATACTGACTCCAAAAATTATCGAAAAATAAATCAAGCTATGTTTTGACGATACGATCCTAACAAAACTAATTTCGTCGAATTTGGGGACCGCTTGAAAAATGGCCATTTTCTGGTCGATCCAATTTAACTGAAATTGACAAAACACATTTTCTTTTGCCATGCTCACATGTTGATTCCAAAAATTATGAAAATTGGTATCTAGTAATAATTTGACATTATGGATTCAACAAAAGTGGTTTCGTCGAAAACGGGGGTCATTTGCAAAATGGCTATTTTTAAGGGTCATATATTATATTAATATATATATAAATTCCAGAGCGACTATTCTTAATTTTAAACTGGACGTAACATTCAATTTATAAAGTGAAATCTGGATTTTTCACATTCGTTAGAAAGATATTATTAAACAGATTCAAATATTTCTTATTTTGTCTAATTCTGACTTATATTGAAGCATGTACATTCAGTTAAAGTTTAAAATCAAATTTTCAAACTACCGCGCCCTTTTAGGCTCGTTTTATAATTAAAATAAATTTGTTCGTTCTAAATTCGATTTAAATGAATTTTTAGTCATTATTATGTAAAATAAATCATTTTAAATATTCAAAATCCATTAAAATTGATAAAATAAAAATTTTAAATTGGTTCTGAAAATTCGGATTGTTACAATTGGAAAAGGTGCTTGCATATGTCATCATTGACATGGGGTTCAAGTCCCACCAATGTTTTAATGTTTTAATTTTTAAACCTCTCAAATGTCTTTTCTTTAAATCCGCTAGGGCGTTAATATGCGAAGGAAGTGTTGGCTTAGTGGTTATGTGCGTGTGTTTCCTCATGTGAGATCTAATGTTCACTTGCCAGCAATGCCGGTGCCTTTCTTTTATTTTCCAGTGTCCTTGATCAATAAGTTCTTTTCTTTAGCCACCAAATAATGATTTTTCTACCCATCATATAATTCGACTTATCCATGGATTGCACCGCTTGCACTATCATATTGCTACTATATCCATGAACGTTGTTCTGACTCATTGTCAGTTTTGGCCAATGAATGTTGTTGAACTAATGTTGTTATGTGCGGTTAAAGAGTTGGATGCACATCCTTTTCTAATTATTAGTTCAGTCTTATTCAATTATTCATGAGACACATGTTTTGTTAAATATTTTTAGATAGCGTATGCATCAATATAATTTAAGATGACAAGATGCATATTGAAACACCCCACCTCCGTTAAGGTCACTCACAAAGGGAATGCCTTAACTTTGGTGGAGGTTTATAAGTAAAAGTCACAGATAAACACAAGACAGATATAAATACACATATTTTAAACAGCGGAAAACAAACAAGCTTTTATTTCATCAATACGTGTTCATACAAAACATTTCCATAATTGTCTCAAAATACTTCCAACATTACAACCTCATTATTGTCTTGATAATTAAAGAAGCATGAAACATAAATAAAGTAACAAAAATCCCCATAGTGATATCCAAAACCATAGTCCGAGCAAAAGAGATCCAAACCATACATCTATGGTCTTGAAGCTTGCAAAGAGTCTGACTAAGCTGGGTTGTTTCCTCCCTGTGGACCTGGGGGGGGGGGGAACGAAAGAAAAGGAGACGAAAAGAAAATAGAGTCAGACATAAAGCCTAAGTAAATCTAGTGACTCTTCAGTATGTGAATAAGAAAAAAGGCATGATAGATATAAACTGAAAACAGGAAAGTATCACAAGCTAAGGAAGTGTAGTTTAGAATCGAATGTACTATCGCACCCACACCATATCTCTGCACCTACTTGAGCTTATTCTAACTGGCACCCCATGCTGAGGGTGAAGTGATCCCGTTTCTAAAGATGCACCCTATGCTGAGGGTGAAGTGATCCCGTTTCTAAAGATTGGCTCCTACTCGCATAATCATCTGTGTCTTTCGGCCCCCAGAGATTGTAGATACCTATGTTGTCCCCACCATGGGGTGTATCAAGTCCCATGGTGGCGACTGTAATGACCCGTATTCTACACATCATAGGATCGTAGAATATTTATTCCTTTCCTATGTGAAGTCGTATGGTCATGTAACTTTGGGAAACATCTATTAGAGTCATTTTCCATGTTCATGATTTTTGTCGGTTTTTAAATGACCATTTTGCCCCTAGTTGGTACTGTTTTGGCCATAACTTTTGATTGGAAAGGAATTTTGACCTGAAACCACTTCCATTTGATTCGTTTGATGGTTTACCATTCCGTAGAGTGGTCACATTAGCCAAACGGACTTACCGTTTGGGAGATATGGCTGAAACAAGGTTTGGAGGGTGAAAAACTGCTTAACCGGGCCAAATCGGGTGATTAGTGAGTAGGCCCATAACCCATTTCGGGATTAGGGTTATGGGAGGGCTGAAATGAGATGGAGAATCATTCCATTTCAGTTTTCTAGCCTCCACTTATCACCAAGGATCCCTAAAAATGGCCTCTAACCTCTAAATCACCTCCAAATCATCTTTTGGTCAAGGAATTGGCTTAGCAACCCCTAATCAAGGAGGATCTTCACCAAATCAAAAAAGGAGCTGCTGTTTGGCATTGAGATTCACATCAAATCAGAGAATCATTTCAGATCTTAGTTTATTTTGTGGCTAAGGTGAGTGATTTGCATAGTTTTACACTAATTATGGCTAATTAGGGGTGATTAGTGTTAATTAGCGAATTTAAACATGATAAAATTCTAGAAAAATGTTTATAAAATTCGGAATGATGTTTTAGACCTCTAATATGAATTTGGGTTAATTTGGTTAAGTTTTGCTAATCCTATCATTAGTTTCACCTAAACATGCTTAAGGGGAGATATGGGATTTTGGGTATGTTTGATCCATTTTTACCTATCATATTGATGTTTTGATGTTTGTGGTTGATTATGCATGTTGCTATGACTGTATGAAATGCTTTGTGACTGTTTAGAATAGTTGGAATGGTCGAAAACGCCGTCGAGGGGCGTAAACAACTCGCTGGACAAGGTGCAGAGATTCGGATCGGATAGGGGATTGAGGGACGATCGGATCGCCCTATGGGACCGTGGGACATCACCACGAGTCGAGTCATCTCCTCCGAACCGAACCACCTGCGCAAGGCCCACGAGACGAATCAATGCAGCGCCGTGCCCAAACTGAAGTACTCCGATCCGGATCGCGAATAAGCATTACGACCCGATCTGATCCACTCGTGCTTTGTATCACGATCCGACTAGAGGAAGGCAGCATCCACGATCCGATGCACAACGAGACGCCGATCCGAACCAGGGGGAGCCCCGAGCTGGAGAAGCGCGATCCGATCCGTATGGGGTATTCACGATCCGACCAGAAGTGGAGACCCGATTCGATGGAGACTGGATTCACGAGACGATGGAGGAGTGCGACCCGATCCGACGCAGGAGGCGCGACCCGACCCGAGTGGCTAAGGCCGATCCGATCCGATGAAGAATGTGAATGCTGATCCAATCCGATTCGATTGTGATGACCAATAACCCGAGATGCAAAGGTAGTCCAAATGGAAGTTAGAGCTCAGGATCCCGGAACCAGTTGGGAACCAATGAGTTCACTTCATGGTTGGACTTTGCTGCGGGACGTGTGCTAAGGAGTTGTCGACGTTCATAACTTCGATTCACCACTAAAAAGGAATGATAGGCTACTTATCAGTGCAGTAGGGTCATTATGACCTGAGGGGCAAAGTGATGGTAGCAAGACTACGTTATCAGTGCAGTAGGGTCATTATGACCCGAGGGGCAAGGTGATGCGTAGTAAGACTATGAGCCAGTGCAGTGGGGTTCTTGTGACTCCATGGGGGCAAAGTGGACATAGTAAGGATTGGTAAGGATATGAGCCAGTGCAGTGGGGTTCTTGTTACTCCATGGGGCAAAGTGGACATAGCGAAGGATTTGTGGCTACGTTATCAGTGCAGTGAAGCCATTTATGACTTCATGGGGCAAAGTGATCGTAGCAAGGACTGTTGGGTGATCGAAGTGGTGAATATCGTATGCTTTACGCACTGAGTGAGAGATGTGAGGATGGATGCTATGCTTGATTGTTTGCCATCATTATGACATGCACACCTCCCCCACCTCCGTATCTTTACACTGTTTGATATGATACCTTAGAGTGTTGTACAGTATGTAGTGCTAACTCTTTGGTTGCAGGTCCAGGTTCAGGTATGTTTTAGTCTACATGTTATTGTTCACTTTAGATGCTTATCGCTCATACCAGGCTTTATGTCTGACCCAGAGTTTTATGTCTCCTCTTATTACTCTGGGTGCTCACTTGAGCAGACTAGAGACAGGTTAGCTGGTGATGCGCGAGTAGCTGATTCGGAGGCGGGCAGGAGGCTTCCACGTATGATATACATATACACATTCTCCCTGTGTCGTTGGTGGTCACTACTTGGGCATTAGTGGTGTACCTCATTTACCTTACTTTTGCTTTGAGACAGTTTGAAAGTTGTAATAAGCTGTATTCTGAATTTTCCGCTGCTATGATGTTTTGTTCTGATTTTCAGCCTATGCACTGTCTCTCCTGTTTTATGTCAAGTATGTTATTATTATATTTTGTTCGATGCGCTGTGAGACATCCTACAGGTTCTTTGTATGTTCATTTCCTTCTTCCTTTTCCTTCCCACGACCCGTTCCGCGCTAAATGGACATGTGTACGGCGCACATTTGGAGTAAATGCCGGTTGGTGCGGGGCGGGCCGTCACACTTGGTATCAGAGCTCTAGGTTGCGTAGTTAACCTAGGGAAAGACACCAGGGAGAGATAGTACGTATATGAGAGAGCGTATTTGTGATTATTTTGGTTTTCAAAAGCTATGTATATATATACTATTAGTAGTATAAGAATGAAGCCGCACTGCACTAGCACCATTATGGGGTCGTTAATCGTTTCCTTTTTTCAGATTAACGATGAGCCGAGACACGAGGGGTGCTGGTAGAGGGACCAACCAAGGGAATGCCACTGACATGAGGGCAATGTTTACTAACCTCATGAGAGACATGCTTAGAGAAGTGCAAGGGGCAATTCCCAATCCCGGAGTTGGTGTTGGCCCAGTAGTGCAGGCGCCTAGGGTCGATTTCGCAAAGTTGTGTAAAGATTACACTAATCTTGGTGGGAAGCCGTTCCACAGGACGGAGTCGGCCACGGATGTTCAGGACTGGATGGATAGCTGTGACCGTATCTTCGATGACTTAGGTCTCGAGGATGCGATGAAGAGAAGGCTAGCGTCTCGTCAGCTGCAAGGGCGAGCGATGAATTGGTGGAATGCCATCAGAACAGCTACTCCAGAGGATCAGGTTATTTGGGATTAGTTCAAGGCTCGCTTTAGCGAGAAGTTTATCCCAGCTGCCCAGAAGTCAGTATTGTTTAAGAGGTTCTTGGAACTCAAGCAGAATGGAAGGGCAGTTTCTGATTATATTGCTGAGTTCGACACTTTGTCGAAGTATGGACTGTCTCTCATTGATACTCCTGAGAAGAAGAATGAGAAGTTTATTACCGGTTTGGATGGGTACTTGGGGGAAAGGCTTATCAATCACATCGATGAGACTTTTGAATCGATCGTGGGGAAAGTTTTGAGATCAGAGAGCCTTTACCCTAAGTCAAAGACTGAGGCTGCATCTGCAGAAGGGCCAAAGCCGCAAGCAGGCGGTGGAGGCAAGAATAATTCTCAGAATAAGAGGAAGCAGGACCAATCTAAGGGTGGCCAGAAAAAGAGCAAGAAGGATGTTGAGTGCTTCAGCTGTGGAAAGAAGGGCCATTATGCTAAGGAATGTCGGGCCAAGCCAGCGGAAAGGAAGTGCTACAACTGTGGTCAAGTGGGACATCAGAAGGATAAGTGTCCGCAACCTCTTAAGGAGAAGCAGATTGTGAAAGCATATGCTATTGATGTTGTTCCTTCTTCGTCGAATGCCCCAACTGCGGCGGAGAAAGGAAAGAATGTTGTTATTCAAGGTATGCTTTCTATTTATGATATACCAGTTCGAGTTTTGTTTGATACTGGGGCTTCTCGTTCCTTCATATCTAGTGACCTGGTAGATAGGTTGGGACTGGAACCTGAGATAGTCGATAGACCATTGGTTGTGACGAACCCGATTGGTGGTTCGACTAGCCTTAGTATGATTTGCAGGAATTTGGTCTTATCGAGTCATGGATGTATGTTTGTATGTGATTGCTTTGTTTTGGGCTTTACTGGGTATGGCATTATATTGGGAGTCGATTGGCTCCAAAGATACGGGGTGGTGGTAGACTGTGAGGGCTTTTTGGTGACAGTGAGGGCGGATGATGGGCGGAGGGTAGTGTTTGGTAGCCTACCTAGTGATGGGGTTATGGCTAGTTTTGTAAATTCCCTCGACATCCCGCAGGATGAGTTGTCAGATGTTCCCGTGGTTGGCCAGTATCCGGATGTCTTCGAGGAGGTGACCGGGCTTCCACCACACCGAGAGATTGAGTTCCGTATTGATTTAGTGAAAGATGCCAGACCTATAGTGATGCCACTTCGTCGCATGGCACCAAGGGAGCAGCGAGAGCTCGGGGTGCAAGTCAGCAATCTTTTGAAGAAGGGATTTATTAGAAGGAGTGTCTCCGAGTGGGGAGCACCAGTTGTATTTGCCCCTAAGGCAGATGGTTCCCTTCGTTTGTGTGTGGACTATCGCGAGTTAAATAAGGTGACGAGGAAGAATAAGTATCCTCTACCACGGATAGATGATTTGTTTGATCAGCTGGAAGGAGCCAGAGTGTTCTCCCAGTTGGACCTCGCGACAGGATTTCATCAGCTACGAGTAGCGGATGAGAGTGTTCCGAAAACGACATTTAGGACGCCGTCTGGATTTTATGAGTGGTTAGTCATGCCGTTTGGGTTGACCAATGCACCAGCCTACTTTGTGGATCTTATGAATCGAGTATTCAGAGATCAGTTGAATAAGTTTGTTCTTGTGTTCGTGGATGATATCCTTGTTTACTCAAGGACGGAAGAGGAACACAAGGGACACTTGAGGATAGTGATGGAGGTGTTGAGGAAACACCAATTGAAAGCGAAATTCTCTAAGTGTCATTTTTGGAGAAGGGAAGTGAGATTCTTGTGTAATAACCCGGAAAATACGAGCCAATTTAAAAATTTTTTAAATTGATTATTTCAAAGGAATTTGAACAATTGAAATAGAATATTTCAATAAAATAGTAAGTTAAGAATAGTGAGTCAGTTTGAAAATTTGAATTCAAACTTTGACTGACTATGCAGGGTGGAAAATATAACGGATTTTAGTGAAACCAAAATTATTTAAATCTGTTAGTTAATACCTTTCTAACGAATCTGAAAAATCGAAGTTTCATAACGGGAATCAAAAGTTATGGCCGAATGAATTTTCAGAAGGGTCGGTATATAGAATATATAGGCCTGGAAAATTGATATTTTGCATACGACCTCGGAATTCGACGAAACCACTTTTGTTGGGTCCGGGATGTCAAACTATTGCTAGGTTTCAAATTTCATAATTTTTGAAGCTAGTATGTGAGTGTGGCAAAAGAAAATGTGTTTGGTCGATTTCTGTTAAATTGGATCGACCAGAAAATGGCCATTTTTCAAACGACCTCAGAATTCGACGAAACTAGTTTTGTTGGGACCGTAGCGTCAAAACATAGCTAGATTTATTTTTCTGGAATTTTTCAAATCAGTTTGTGGCCCTGGCAAATTGAAATGTGCGTTTAGAGTTAAAAATTAAATGTTTTATACTTTAATTTGAAAAATAACTGACTGTAACAGTCGAATTGGCCTGCGAAACATATCCCATTGTGTCCGGAATGGGGGTATTTAGCTAGGGGCGACAGTCGTTGGGTTTAAAAAGGAGTTCGTTTAAGAAAACACTATTTAAAATTTTAATATAGTCTCGGCCAATCATATTTTTTCTTTCACAAAAAAAAAATAAAAAAAAAGAGAAACCCCCCCCCCCCCCGTTCAACGGCGACCCGTGCTTCCCCGTTCCAGACCAGATCGCCGCCGCCTCCGCCACTTTCAGACGCCGCCACTACCCAAAAACGACAGCCCTTCCCTCCACCTCCAAATCCGACTAAGCCTCGCCGCCCCCCATCGCCTGTGCCGCCCGTATCGAGCCTCCAAAGTCCGACCCTATCGAGCGCTGCCCTGCCTTCCTGCCGCCATCGAACTGAGGGTGGTGACCATCGACGGAGAGCCCTCTCCAAGGCCGACGTGGTGGTGCAGGCCGATCGTCTCAACGATCAACGGATCTCGCGATTTTCGCAAACCTAGTTTTGAAGCTTTCTGAAAGTGTGTTTTTCTTTGATCTGTACACTTTGAAAAATCATATCTTTTTGGTGTGTTGACGAAATTCGATGAAACAGGAAACATCGAGACCGCAAGGAAGCTCTCTACCCAATAGAAGAAGCTGCGGATTTTTCTGACATCGTATCGATTTTTAGCGCTCAGAAAACCAAGGTGAGAAATCTAAATTAACGTGAAATTGAATGGAAAATGTCGTGTATAATTTATATGAGCGAAATATAAATTACATACGTGTTGTATACCTCATGTACATGCGTAGTGTAAGCTATATGAGCGAAGTATGAATTTTTACATGCATAGAATAATTGATATATGTGTTGAAATGCAAGTGAAATATAGCAAATATATATATTATATATTATATATATATACTCCCCTCGTCCACAAACCATGGACGATATTTATTGTGGTGAATTGGTGTGAAATATTGGGTGAAAAAAAAATACGAATGGTTGAATAATTGTTTGTGGTTGATATTGTTTGGTTGTGGTTGAAAAATACCCATTGGTGATTGAAATGAATTGAAAATATTTGTGGAAATAAAAATAAACATGCCGCCTACGTGTGAATTAGATGCATGAATCCCCATTGTCAAAAACCGCGAGGTTTTAAGGTAGAGCGAGGAGCCGTACTAGGGACGGTGCCGGTTTTAACTACCCTGCCGTTATGCTGCCGAAATTTTGAATAATCTTTGTGTGTTAGAATTATTTTCATATGTTGAAATTATTTTCACGCATAGAAATTAAAGTCATATATGAAACTATGTCCATGTGTGGAAATATTCATGTGTTGAAAAGTGTTGTATGAAAATTAAATTCATTTGTGAATGAATGAAGTGCTTAAACAATAAAAATCACATTTATATATATATATATATATGAAGTATGAAAAATATTCGCCTTATATAAATAGTTTCAACAATCAAAATTTCATCTTTCTAATAAGAACAACATAAATAAAATGTCCATGTGTGGAAATGCTCATTTGTTGAGAAGTGTGTGTAGTGGAAAGGTTCATGTGTTGAATAAAAAGATTGAACGATAAAAATTACATTTTTATTGAAACTATGAAGTGTTGAAACCATACATTGGTTGAATAAATATTTTAAATGATAAAAATATCATTTTTATCATATGTGTGATATGCTAAAGATATGCGGATGTTGAAACAAATATTTGTGATAGAAATATTATTTTTAACATGCATAAGAACTAAATAAAATAGTCATGTGTTGAAATCTATTTTAGTTCGCCAAAATTATCATCTTTGAAATGTGAAGTGTTAAAGATAGCCACTTGTTCTAATAAACGTGCATGAGTTGAAATATACATTAACTAGCTAATGATATGTTTTTAGCCTATGCATGCGATATTAGAATGAATGGTGTTTTTAAACCAAAGCAAATCGAATATGAAATTGAATGGAAAATGATAAATGTTAGGAATTGTATATATGTACATGCATATCTATTGAACAGGTTAAAGCAAAAAGGGGCTAGAGAAGAGAAATAGAATTTTGTGCCCGACAAATAGGTACACATTTACCGCTTTGTTTGGGTGATGATTTTATGAGCCTGTTGGCTAGCCGCTTGGCTTTTTCTTTTCCTTTTTGATATGAGACGCCCGTGTGGCTATTTGGGAATTTTCCCAGACCCTCCCGTACAAAGGACGTTATGGCGAAATTTTCCAAAAATTTAAGGCGTTAGTGAAATAATTGAAGTGGAAACGATATAGGAATTTTTGAATGAACTATATTTATATAAATATATAAATATAAATAGAATTAAAACGAAACGTGGCCGTGCAGTTCGCGTTTTGAAACCGTGATTTCAAACGACTAGTGCGGAGGATCCGACCATTGGATTTTCCTGAAACCTCAACCGTTGGGTTCGCCTTGGAAATATCTTTCTAACGGCACCAACTTTGTGAAGATCCGACGGTTGGATTGTCTGGAATTTTTGATTCAAAACTGAAGAAAAACAGCGCCAGAAACGATTATATTTATATATATATATATATAAATATAATTAAATTAAATCGAATAACGACGCTGCAGTTCGTAAATTGAAATCGTAACTTCAAATGGTTGGTGTGGAAATCCGACCGTCGGATTTTCCCAAAACTGAAACCGTTGGATTCGTTTTGAAATGACCTTCCTAATGATGTAAAATTTGTGAAGATCCAACGGTTAGATTTTCAGATATGTGTAAAACAAAATTAGTGGAAAGCAGCACCAGTGCATCGACATGACCTGAAACGTCGTTTAATTAAATATGGCCGTTTTAAATTAAATAAAAATGGCGATATGTCGTTATAAAGTGCTATAGACGATATAGAGTGAAAATGAACCAATTTAGTTGTGTTTGCTTGAGATGTGATGGCTGAATGTATTTGACATGAAAATTTTAACTAAATAACTGAAATGTGAATGTTGAATAGTTCAACCATGTGATTAATTGGTTTGAAAATCTAAATATACGTGGATTATTTGAAAAGGCCGAGTTTATCTCATTTCAAATAATCGATCGACGTTGAGAAGTCGAAGAGTCAAAGATGGTTGAAGACCGACGATCTCCACATTGGATGGATGGGCGCTACTGATGCTCGTGATTGGAGTAGCTACCATGAAGGAATTGAAGTAGTAGCCATCCAAACATATTGTTGATTGTACGGATATGCGAGGAATTGGTGCCTCCGGTTTCGTTCAGACCCAGAACGGACTTGTAAATGGACTGTGTGTCTGACATTGGATTTTGTTCTGTGTTGATTGATCTCTGTTAAATATATATCTGTTTAGCGGCGGAGAATTTATTCTCTTGCTTAACGCCCTTCTCTGAGACGTACGAGCTCAGAGGTTATGTATTGACAGAAATCAGTCGCATGGAGTGGATTGCCTATGTGGCACGCCTAAGTGGCATATGATCAAGGCTTCTGTTGCAAAGCAAAGTCTTGTGGTTGATGATCAAAGCATGGTCTGTGTGACGTAGCTTTGTGTATAACGTGAATTCGCGAGCCTCACACCCCGGTATGAGTCAAAAACGGGAGAAGGACCCAAGGAGTGCATGACGTTTCCTTCTAGCTATGGTGGTGTCAGTGACCTCCCAGCCCTGACATTTATATCCACTTTTCACCTGTGTGGTTGTTGGAATACGAGGCGCCTCGATTATAGGTCTGTAAGGACCGGGAAACGTGTGTTTAGGAATTGCCAATCCTCAAAAGTAAGAGAGGACCGGCCTTGGAGGATCCAGGGGATTGCTGTGTGCGGTCCCGAGGCATTTGCTAGAGTGTCTCGAACGGAGAGGAGCTTGCCCCTTGCCTCGACTCATGAAGGAATCCAATTTCCAATACGAAATATGCGGATGTGATTGTATTACTAGTATGGCGACATAGTAGATGGTAGCTATGCCGCCTAGGATTGATATTTATGATTGAATTGCTTTTGAAACATATATGCACTAGTAATAATATCAAGCACTTTTGTTTTATTCGTATGAAGCATTTTTGGCTATTATAAGGTAAAAACTCTATCCTCCGGCTTGCGTTGCATTGTGTGATGGGACCTGAGTCTTATAATGGCTTCATTTTATAAAAAGCATTGCGTTGATTTAATCATTTGTTTTATTTCATGCACTAGCACTCATTGGAGTAAACCCGTTCCGCGAAAGTGGCGTGGTCCTTTGATTTGCCTTATTATTGTTGTTAATAAGTTGAGTAGATTTCTCATACCAGTCCCATGACTGACTCGTAGTTTGTTTCACCTTGCAAACTCGGGTGCCCTCATTTTCACACGGGCAGCCTAGTTACAGGTTTCTGACGCACCTTTTGGCTCATGGCGAGGCTTGACTACACCGTGCTGACTTGGATTTTCTCCGCCATTATTGTATCTATATTATGATTCCGCCACTGGCGATGTAGACTGGTATTCCTTTTGTGTACTCTTTATGTATGATTCCGCCTCTGGCGATGGTGACTGATTATGTATCATTATGCACTAAGTTGTATCCTGTACTGTGCTTCTCTGATGTGATGATATCTATATGATTCCGCTGTCATATGTGTGTAAATTATTCTATTTTCTGTTTATGCTATTATCTGTGATCTGCTAATGATGATTAATGTGTTATATTCCAATGATTATCCTTAACACCGTGTCACGGGGTTTTGGGATCGTCACAGCTGGTATCAGAGCTTTGGTTAACCTTAGTTCTGGAGTCTAACACATTAAACACTTCGTCAAAATAGAATCAATAGTATTCTAAGGCGAGTCGCTCATTAGAGATAGGACTAGTAAAGTCCTAGAATGAGCTGAGCAGATTAGCAAAAATAATTGATCAGTCCATCGTTATCTTTCCGTAGAATTTCTGCTTAGTTATGCAATAGACTATCATTTCTGTTAGCTGACTTTTTCGTTACTTATACCGAATTTGACAAATGGCTACCAGAGCAGCCGCCGCGAGAGAAGGCCGTGCCGGCCGAGGCCGAGGTAGGGGAGAAATCCCAGCTCAAGAAGGACCTTTGATACAACCTCCGGCAGCTCAATACTTCGAGCTCGACCGTGTAGCTAAGAGATATAAGAACTTAGGAGGCAAGACCTTCTCGGGAACTGGCACCGTAATAGAGGCCCTTGCATGGCTCAAAACATGCGAGAAAATTCTTGAAGGCCTAAGGCTAGGAGACGAAGACAAAACTGTTATGGGCGCCTGGCTTATGCAGGAACAAGCCGAATTGTGGTGGGAATCTCTTACCGCTGGGAATAGAGAAGCTGGAAGAACATGGGATGGATTTAAAGAACTCTTCAAGGAGAAATATGTCCCAGAACAAGCTCTAGAAAGAATGCACGATGACTTCGCCAATCTCCAGCAAGGGGATCTTTCCGTGCAAGATTATCTGAACAAATTTACAATGCTGTCGCCCTATGCTCCAGAGCTCGTTGCCACTGCGAAATCCAAAAATAAGAGGTTTATCTTTGGACTAAGATGACAATATCATGATAGAGCCATGGCCCATGTCAAGCTGGATTTCAATGAGCTAGTGGAAATGACATGCAACTATGAAGACCTGGATCAAAGGCATCTGGATCAGGATCGCGCTAGAAGCCAAGCCGGAAACAAGCGCAAGCCTGCTGTAAATCAGGGCGAGTCAAGCCAAGCAGCATCTTCAAAACCTCAGACTGGCAAGCCGCCAAGAGGAAGTTGCTTTAACTGTGGTAAGCCGGGGCACTACTCAAACGTCTGCACAGCTCCGAAGAAACAGAAAACGAATTCTCAAGGCTCGAGCCAAGGCTCTCAGAACCCTCGCTCGTGCTTCAATTGTCGCAAGACTGATCATCTGGTCAAAGACTGTCCTTTGCTGAAGAAAGCTACTGTAGCTCATGTCTATGACGGGTCTAGCCCGACAGCTGCTTCCGATGGAGCAGGTAAACCCGATGTTTTGGGAGGTACCCTTACAATTAATATTCCTGTTTCTGTATTATTTGACACAGGTGCATCGCGTAGTTTTATTGCTAAAAACACAGTGCACAAATTAAAGTTAAAACAACGAAAGCTTAAAGAATCGGTTGAAGTTCATAACCCGATAGGGGGTCCTGTTACTCTCGGTTTATATTGTAGAGTGCCAATCTCCTATTCTTTCTACAAATTTTCTTTTGATTTAATCGTTATGGATTTTCCCGAATTCGGTATTATTCTCGGGCTAGATTGGTTAACGAAATATGAAGCCGAAGTGAATTGTGCGGAAAGAATCGTTATAATTCGAACGGAGCTTGGACATATATATATTCCCTGTCATGGTTCGAATCCGAATAGAGAAGAATTTTGGTCAGCATTAGAACTTATCCCCACTTCCATAGAAAAGATTCCGATTGTTAGAAACTTTGCGGATGTGTTTGAAGAAGTTGAGAACTTACCTCCGCAAAGAGAAATAGAATTCCGAATCGATCTAATTCCCAATGCCAGACCAGTGGTGCATCCAATCCGTAGAATGACTCCGAAAGAAAAAGAAGATTTAGGCGATCAAACTCGTCAACTATTGTGGAAGGGTCTAATCAGACCTAGTTTTTCTAATTGGGGTGCAGCTGTTGTGTTTGTCCCGAAGTCAGACGGTACTCTTAGATTATGTGTTGATTACCGAGACCTCAACAAACAGACGCTTAAAAATAAATATCCATTACCCCGCATTGATGATTTGCTAGACCAATTGAATGGGGCGAAAGTATTTTCCCGAATGGACCTAGCTACAGGTTTTCATCAATTGAGAATAGCAGAAGAGTGTGTTCCTTTGACCGCTTTCAGAGGTCCAGACATATTTTATGAATGGTTAGTAATGCCGTTTGGCCTATGCAACGCTCCAGCATACTTTGTCGATCTAATGAATAGAGTGTTCAGGAGAGTTCTGAATAAATTTGTCCTCGTATTCATCGATGATATTTTAATCTACTCCAAAACAAAACCTGAGCATGAAAAACACTTAGAACAAGTATTGGAGATTCTAAGGAAGAACGTCTTCAAAGCCAAATTCTCTAAATGTGTCTTCTGGCAAGAAGAAGTTAAATTCCTTGGCCATGTCGTGTCTGAGAAAGGAATTTCTGTTGACCCAAGCAAGATAATAGCGATTCAAGACTGGAAACAACCCACTACTCCCACAGAAGTTAGAAGTTTTATGGGGTTGGCTAGTTATTATCGAAAGTTCGTTAAGGATTTTTCGAAGATATCCGGTCCGTTAACGAAACTCACAAAGAAACATGAGAAGTTTAAGTGGACTTCCGACTATGAAGAAGCTTTCCAGGAATTGAAATCGAAGCTGACCACCGCTCCAGTGTTAACAATTATTGATGGCAATCAGGATTTAACGGTTTGGACAGATGCTTCTATTAGAGGTCTTGGGGCAGTGTTAATGCAGAGAGGCCAAGTAGTCGCTTATGCAAGCCGCCAATTGAAACCGCATGAGAAGAATTATGTGACTCATGATCTTGAGTTGCTAGCCATCGTATTTGCCTTGAAAATCTGGAGGCATTACTTATTGGGCGAGAAATTTATACTGTACACAGATCATCAATCATTGAAGTATTTATATACCCAGAAAGATCTGAATCTGAGACAGCAGCGTTGGCTAGAATTTCTTGCAGCGTATGATCTTGATATCCTGTATACGCCGGGGAAAGCTAACGTAGTAGCGGATGAAAGACCGCAATCGTTGCCCATCTTATAATTACACCTGGATTGATTCATAGGATTTCAGCCCTTCCGAAAGACGATGAATTCATTCAGAGAATCAGTAAGAGAGTCAAGGAAGGTGAAACCACGAGTTTCCGTATTGACAATAAGGGGGTTCTCAGGTTAAATAACAGGATTTGCATCCCAAATATTCCAGGCCTTCGAAGAGAAGTGCTAGATGAATGCCATAAATCCAAATTTTGCATCCATCCTGGGGTGAGTAAAATGTACAACGATATCAAACGCACTTTCTGGTGGAAGGCAATGAAAAGAGATATTTCTTTGTATGTTAGCAGATGCCCTACTTGTCAATTGGTCAAGAGCGACCAACAGAAGCTAGTTGGATTGTTGCAACCGTTGGAAGTCCCAGGCTGGAAATGGGAACAGATTTCCATGGATTTCATAGATGGTTTGCCGCGAACCAAGAAAGGTAATGACAGCATTTGGGTAATCGTAGATCGCTTCACGAAGACTGCCCATTTTATACCTGTCAGATCCAATAGAACTGCCCAAAGTCTAGCACAGATATATTTCAAAGAAATTGTTAAGCTGCATGGAATTCCCATCAGCATAGTCAGTGATAGAGATCCCCTATTTACTAGCAAATTCGGGGAGGCTTTCCAGACAGAATTGGGGACAAAACTGAATATGAGCACCGCTTATCACCCACAAACAGATGGCCAAACTGAGCGGGTGAATAGAATTCTAGAAGATTTATTGCGGGCTTGTATAATCGATTTTGGTGGGTCGTGGGAAGATCATTTGCATTTGGTAGAGTTCTCATATAACAATAGCTATCAAGCAAGTTTGAGAATGTCACTATTTGAAGCATTATATGGCAGACCCTGCAGATCTCCAGCATGTTGGGTAGAACCTGGCGACAGACTTGTACTAGGACCCGATATGATCAGAGAAGCATCTGATAAAGTGGATTTCATCAAGAAGCGATTGAAAACCGCCCAAAGCCGACAGAAAAGTTATGCAGACTCTAGAAGGAGAGATTTGACATTTGCTGTTGGTGATCATGTTTATTTAAAGGTTTCTCCAATGAGAGGAGTAATCAGATTTGGAAAGACTGGGAAGTTGGCACCGAGATTTATTGGTCCCTTTCCTATACTTGAGCGAATTGGAACTCTTGCTTATAGGGTTCAATTGCCAGATTGGTTGCCTGGAGTGCACAATGTATTTCACGTATCTCAACTTAGGAGACATGTGCATGATCCGGATCTTGTTGTAGAAGAAGCAGCGCAACGGGATGTGGAGATAACTCCAGAATTAGCACTTAAAAGAGAGCCATTAAAAATTGTTGGCAAAGAAACTAGAGAACTCAGAAGCAAAAAGGTTCATTTAGTTAAAGTGCAGTGGAGCAGTGATCCTAGAGACTGTACTTGGGAAACTGAGGAAAGCATTAAGCAAGCTTATCCCAAATGCAGAGTGGATATCTCTGACTAACTCCGGTGCAAGGTACCTTTACCATACTTTGCATTTACATTTTATTTCCTACTTTACTGTTGTTTCCTTTTCGAGGACGAAAAGTTTTAAGTAGGGGAGATTGTAATAACCCGGAAAATACGAGCCAATTTAATTTTTTTTAAATTGATTATTTCAAAGGAATTTGAACAATTGAAATAGAATATTTCAATAAAATAGTAAGTTAAGAATAGTGAGTCAGTTTGAAAATTTGAATTCAAACTTTGACTGACTATGCAGGGTGGAAAATATAACGGATTTTAGTGAAACCAAAAGTATTTAAATCTGTTAGTTAATACCTTTCTAACGAATCTGAAAAATCGAAGTTTCATAACGGGAATCAAAAGTTATGGCCGAATGAATTTTCAGAAGGGTCGGTATATAGAATATATAGGCCTGGAAAATTGATATTTTGCATACGACCTCGGAATTCGACGAAACCACTTTTGTTGGGTCCGGGATGTCAAACTATTGCTAGGTTTCAAATTTCATAATTTTTGAAGCTAGTATGTGAGCGTGGCAAAAGAAAATGTGTTTAGTCGATTTTTGTTAAATTGGATCGACCAGAAAATGGCCATTTTTCAAACGACCTCAGAATTCGACGAAACTAGTTTTGTTGGGACCGTAGCGTCAAAACATAGCTAGATTTATTTTTTTGGAATTTTTCGAATCAGTTTGTGGCCCTGGCAAATTGAAATGTGCGTTCAGAGTTAAAAGTTAAATGTTTTATACTTTAATTTGAAAAATAACTGACTGTAACAGTCGAATTGGCCTGCGAAACATATCCCATTGTGTCCGGAATGGGGGTATTTAGCTAGGGGTGACAGTCGTTGGGTTTAAAAAGGAGTTCGTTTAAGAAAACACTATTTAAAATTTTAATATAGTCTCGGCCAATCATATTTTTTCTTTCACAAAAAAAAAATAAAAAAAAAAGAGAAAACCCCCCCGTTCAACGGCGATTCGTGCTTCCCCGTTCCAGACCAGATCGCCGCCGCCTCCGCCACTTTCAGACGCCGCCACTACCCAAAAACGACAGCCCTTCCCTCCAACTCCAAATCCGACTAAGCCTCGCCGCCCCCCATCGCCTGTGCCGCCCGTATCGAGCCTCCAAAGTCCGACCCTATCAAGCGCCGCCCTGCCTTCCTGCCGCAATCAAACTGAGGGTGGTGACCATCGACGGAGAGCCCTCTCCAAGGCCGACGTGGTGGTGCAGGCCGATCGTCTCAACGATCAACGGATCTCGCGATTTTCGCAAACCTAGTTTTGAAGCTTTCTGAAAGTGCGTTTTTCTTTGATCTGTACACTTTGAAAAATCATATCTTTTTGTTGTGTTGACGAAATTCGATGAAACAGGAAACATCGAGACCGCAAGGAAGCTCTCTACCCAATAGAAGAAGCTGCGGATTTTTCTGACATCGTATCGATTTTTAGCGCTCATAAAACCAAGGTGAGAAATCTAAATTAACGTGAAATTGAATGGAAAATGTCGTGTATAATTTATATAAGCGAAATATAAATTACATACGTATTGTATACCTCATGTACATGCGTAGTGTAAGCTATATGAGCGAAGTATGAATTTTTACATGCATAGAATAATTGATATATGTGTTGAAATGCAAGTGAAATATAGCAAATATATATATATTATATATTATATATATACTCCCTTCGTCCACAAACCATGGACAATATTTATTGTGGTGAATTGGTGTGAAATATTGGGTGAAAAAAAAATACGAATGGTTGAATAATTGTTTGTGGTTGATATTGTTTGGTTATGGTTGAAAAATACCCATTGGTGATTGAAATGAATTGAAAATATTTGTGGAAATAAAAATAAACATGCCGCCTGCGTGCGAATTAGATGCATAAATCCCCATTGTCAAAAACCGCGAGGTTTTAAGGTAGAGCGAGGAGCCGTACTAGGGACGGTGCCGGTTTTAACTACCCTGCCGTTATGCTGCCGAAATTTTGAATAATCTTTGTGTGTTAGAATTATTTTCATATGTTGAAATTATTTTCACGCATAGAAATTAAAGTCATATATGAAACTATGTCCATGTGTGGAAATATTCATGTGTTGAAAAGTGTTGTATGAAAATTAAATTCATTTGTGAATGAATGAAGTGCTTAAACAATAAAAATCACATTTTTATATATATATATGAAGTATGAAAAATATTCGCCTTATATAAATAGTTTCAACAATCAAAATTTCATCTTTCTAATAAGAACAACATAAATAAAATGTCCATGTGTGGAAATGCTCATTTGTTGAGAAGTGTGTGTAGTGGAAAGGTTCATGTGTTGAATAAAAAGATTGAACGATAAAAATTACATTTTTATTGAAACTATGAAGTGTTGAAACCATACATTGGTTGAATAAATATTTTAAATGATAAAAATATCATTTTTATCATATGTGTGATATGCTAAAGATATGCGGACGTTGAAACAAATATTTGTGATAGAAATATTATTTTTAACATGCATAAGAACTAAATAAAATAGTCATGTGTTGAAATCTATTTTAGTTCGCCAAAATTATCATCTTTGAAATGTGAAGTGTTAAAGATAGCCACTTGTTCTAATAAACGTGCATGAGTTGAAATATACATTAACTAGCTAATGATATGATTTTAGCCTATGCATGCGATATTAGAATGAATGGTGTTTTTAAACCAAAGCAAATCGAATATGAAATTGAATGGAAAATGATAAATGTTAGGAATTGTATATATGTACATGCATATCTATTGAACAGGTTAAAGCAAAAAGGGGCTAGAGAAGAGAAATAGAATTTTGTGCCCGACAAATAGGTACACATTTACCGCTTTGTTTGGGTGATGATTTTATGAGCCTGTTGGCTAGCCGCTTGGCTTTTTCTTTTCCTTTTTGATATGAGACGCCCGTGTGGCTATTTGGGAATTTTCCCAGACCCTCCCGTACAAAGGAGGTTATGGCGAAATTTTCCAAAAATCTAAGGCGTTAGTGAAATAATTGAAGTGGAAACGATATAGGAATTTTTGAATGAACTATATTTATATAAATATATAAATATAAATAGAATTAAAACGAAACGTGGCCGTGCAGTTCGTGTTTTGAAACCGTGATTTCAAACGACTAGTGCGGAGGATCCGACCATTGGATTTTCCCGAAACCTCAACCGTTGGGTTCGCCTTGGAAATATCTTTCTAACGGCACCAACTTTGTGAAGATCCGACGGTTGGATTGTCTGGAATGTTTAATTCAAAACTGAAGAAAAACAGCGCCAGAAACGATTATATTTTTATATATATATATAAATATAATTAAATTAAATCGAATAACGACGCTGCAGTTCGTAAATTGAAATCGTAACTTCAAATAGTTGTTGTGGAAAATCCGACCGTCGGATTTTCCCAAAACTGAAACCGTTGGATTCGTTTTGAAATGACCTTCCTAATGATGTAAAATTTGTGAAGATCCAACAGTTAGATTTTCAGATATGTGTAAAACAAAATTAGTGGAAAGCAGCGTCATTGCATCGACATGACCTGAAACGTCGTTTAATTAAATATGGCCGTTTTAAATTAAATAAAAATGGCGATATGTCGTTATAAAGTGCTATAGACGATATAGAGTGAAAATGAACCAATTTAGTTGTGTTTGCTTGAGATGTGATGGCTGAATGTATTTGACATGAAAATTTTAACTAAATAACTGAAATGTGAATGTTGAATAGTTCAACCATGTGATTAATTGGTTTGAAAATCTAAATATATGTGGATTATTTGAAAAGGCCGAGTTTATCTCATTTCAAATAATCGATCGACGTTGAGAAGTCGAAGAGTCAAAGATGGTTGAAGACCGACGATCTCCACATTGGATGGATGGGCGCTACTGATGCTCGTGATTGGAGTAGCTACCATGAAGGAATTGAAGTAGTAGCCGTCCAAACATATTGTTGATTGTACGGATATGCGAGGAATTGGTGCCTCCGGTTTCGTTCAGACCCAGAACGGACTTGTAAATGGACTGTGTGTCTGACATTGGATTTTGTTCTGTGTTGATTGATCTTTGTTAAATATATATCTGTTTGGCGGCGGAGAATTTATTCTCTTGCTTAACGCCCTTCTCTGAGACGTACGAGCTCAGAGGTTATGTATTGACAGAAATCAGTCGCATGGAGTGGATTGCCTGTGTGGCACGCCTAAGTGGCATATGATCAAGGCTTCTGTTGCAAAGCAAAGTCTTGTGGTTGATGATCAAAGCATGGTCTGTGTGACGTAGCTTTGTGTATAACGTGAATTCGCGAGCCTCACACCCCGGTATGAGTCAAAAACGGGAGAAGGACCCAAGGAGTGCATGACGTTTCCTTCTAGCTATGGTGGTGTCAGTGACCTCCCAGCCCTGACATTTATATCTACTTTTCACCTGTGTGGTTGTTGGAATACGAGGCGCCTCGATTATAGGTCTGTAAGGACCGGGAAACGTGTGTTCAGGAATTGCCAATCCTCAAAAGTAAGAGAGGACCGGCCTTGGAGGATCCAGGGGATTGCTGTGTGCGATCCCGAGGCATTTGCTAGAGTGTCTCGAACGGAGAGGAGCTTGCCCCTTGCCTCGACTCATGAAGGAATCCAATTTCCAATACGAAATATGCGGATGTGATTGTATTACTAGTATGGCGACATAGTAGATGGTAGCTATGCCGCCTAGGATTGATATTTATGATTGAATTGCTTTTGAAACATATATGCACTAGTAATAATATCAAGCACTTTTGTTTTATTCGTATGAAGCATTTTTGGCTATTATAAGGTAAAAACTCTATCCTCCGGCTTGTGTTGCATTGTGTGATGGGACCTGAGTCTTATAATGGCTTCATTTTATAAAAAGCATTGCGTTGATTTAATCATTTGTTTTATTTCATGCACTAGCACTCATTGGAGTAAACCCGTTCCGCGAAAGTGGCGTGGTCCTTTGATTTGCCTTATTATTGTTGTTAATAAGTTGAGTAGATTTCTCATACCAGTCCCATGACTGACTCGTAGTTTGTTTCACCTTGCAAACTCGGGTGCCCTCATTTTCACACGGGCAGCCTAGTTACAGGTTTCTGACGCACCTTTTGGCTCATGGCGAGGCTTGACTACACCGTGCTGACTTGGATTTTCTCCGCCATTATTGTATCTATATTATGATTCCGCCACTGGCGATGTAGACTGATATTCCTTTTGTGTACTCTTTATGTATGATTCCGCCTCTGGCGATGGTGACTGATTATGTATCATTATGCACTAAGTTGTATCCTGTACTGTGCTTCTCTGATGTGATGATATCTATATGATTCCGCTGTCATATGTGTGTAAATTATTCTATTTTCTGTTTATGCTATTATCTGTGATCTGCTAATGATGATTAATGTGTTATATTCCAATGATTATCCTTAACACCGTGTCACGGGGTTTTGGGATCGTCACATCTTGGGTCATGTTGTTTCGGAGAATGGTATTGCCGTGGACCCTGCGAAGGTGGCTACGGTACAGGATTGGCCTACGCCCAAGAATGCTACAGATGTAAGAAGTTTCTTGGGATTAGCTGGATATTATCGTAAGTTTATCCAGGACTTCTCCAAGATTGCAGCACCGTTGACTCAGTTGACTAAGAAGAATCAGTCCTTCGTCTAGGACGGAGTGTGTGAGGATGCCTTCAAAAGTCTAAAAGAGAGGTTGACGTGTGCGCCAGTGTTAGTCATTCCTAAAGGGAATGAAGAGATGACGGTATACACGGATGCTTGTGGTACCAGACTGGGTGCAGTATTGATGCAAGGAGGTAGGGTTGTAGCTTATGCTAGTCGGCAGCTAAAGCCGCATGAGAAGAAGTATCCTACCCATGATTTGGAATTAGCAGCGATTGTATTTGCGCTGAAGATGTGGAGACATTACCTCTTGGGAGAAAGATTCGAGTTGTTTACCGATCATAAATCGTTAAAGTATCTCTTCTCCCAGAAAGATCTGAATCTCCGTCAGCAAAGATGGTTAGAGTTCTTGGCTTCGTATGATTTTGATATCGCATACACACCTGGGAAAGGTAATGCGGTAGCCGATGCCTTGAGTAGGAGACATGCCAGCTTAGGGGCAATGTTTCTTGAATGGAAGCAACTGGAGTATATCGCGGGGTTTGATTTCAAACCAAAGTGCGAATTGGATCCAGTTATGCTAGCTAGTTTGATGATCAGACCCACTTTGATAGAGTGGATTGGTTCCAGCCAGAGGGACGATCCTAATCTATTGGAAATCATCTCCAAGTTAGAGATGGGTATCGATGAGGAGATGAATGTGTATGGGCTTGATCGAGATGGATGGCTTCGGAAGAATGGAAGACTAGTTGTGCCCAACGTGAATGGTTTGAGAGATGAAGTGCTTAGAGAATGTCATCACTCAAAACTGACTATACATCCCGGTAGTAATAAGATGTATCGAGACATGAGACAGACTTACTACTGGGAAGGGATGAAAAGAGACGTTGGGAAGTTTATATCCAAATGCATGAATTGCCAGCTAGTTAAAGCCGAGCAAAAGAAGCCTAGTGGGTTGTTGCAACCATTAGAAGTTCCCGAATGGAAATGGGAGCAAGTCTCGATGGATTTCATCGATGGTTTACTAAGGACTAGATCGGGATATGATAGCATTTGGGTAATTGTGGATCGATTGACTAAGAGCGCAAGATTTATACCAGTCAAATCGACCAGGACGGCAGCCAAGTTGGCAGAATTGTATATGAAGTGGGTAGTGAGATTTCATGGAGTACCCAAAAGCATTGTGAGTGACCGAGACCCGTTGTTCACTAATGGGTTTTGGAGGAGCTTACAAGAGGCTCTAGGGTCAAGATTACATCTCAGTACCGCATATCATCCTCAGACCGACGGTCAGACGGAGAGGGTGAATCGTATATTGGAAGATCTCTTGAGAGCGTGTATATTGGATTTTGGTGGATCATGGGATGACCATTTGCATCTAGTAGAGTTTGCATATAATAATAGCTACCAATCCAGTATCGGTATGGCTCCATATGAAGCTTTGTACGGAAGACCGTGCAACTCACCATCATGTTGGATAGAGACTGGCGAGAAGTTTGTGCTTGGACCAGATGTGGTGAGAGAAACTTCTGATAAGATTAAGGTCATTCAACAACGAATGAAAGCTGCTCAGGAGAGGCAGAAAAGCTATGCCGATAAGAGGAGAAGAGACTTGAAATTCTCCGTTGGTGACTTGGTGTTTGTCAAGATCTCTCCGTTGAAGAGCGTGATACGATTTGGCAGGAGAGGCAAGTTGGCACCAAGATTTGTTGGCCCATTCCCTGTTCTTGAACTAGTCGGGAATTTGGCATATAGAGTTGGCTTACCAGAGAAAATGGCAGGGGTTCACAATGTATTTCATGTTTCCCAATTAAGGAAGTTCGTCCACGACTCAGATATGACTATTTCACCTGATCAGTTAGAGGACTTCGAAGTAGAACCCGAGGCGGTTGGGAACCGTAAGCCGATTCGTATTGTGGGGCACGATACGAAGCAACTTCGAAGGAAGGCGGTGAAGCTAGTCAAGGTTTAGTGGGGCGAGAACGAGAATGATTGTACTTGGGAGACAGAGGAGAGCATTAGGAAGGCATATCCAGAACTCTTTGCCTGGTAAGATTTACTTCGTAATTTAGTTTTTCCGCATGCTAGGATAGACTTATTTTGTTTGGTTGCATGTTTGATTGTTGTTTTATGATTGATAGGCATGCAGAACTTTTGTGTGTGTTTTGATTAGGGAATTTCGGGGGCGAAATTTCTTAAGGGGGGGAGAGTGTAATGACCCGTATTCTACGCATCATAGGATCGTAGAATATTTATTCCTTTCCCATGTGAAGTCGTATGGTCATGAAACTTTGGGAAACATCTATTAGAGTCATTTTCCATGTTCATGATTTTTGTCGGTTTTTAAATGACCATTTTGCCCCTAGTTGGTACTGTTTTGGCCATAACTTTTGATTGGAAAGGAATTTTGACCTGAAACCACTTCCATTTGATTCGTTTGATGGTTTACCTTTCCGTAGAGTGGTCACATTAGCCAAACGGACTTACCGTTTGGGAGATATGGCTGAAACAAGGTTTGGAGGGTGAAAAACTACTTAACCGGGCCAAATCGGGTGATTAGTGAGTAGGCCCATAACCCATTTCGGGATTAGGGTTATGGGAGGGCTGAAATGAGATGGAGAATCATTCCATTTCAGTTTTCTAGCCTCCACTTATCACCAACGATCCCTAAAAATGGCCTCTAACCTCTAAATCACCTCCAAATCATCTTTTGGTCAAGAAATTGGCTTAGCAACCCCTAATCAAGGAGGATCTTCACCAAATCAACAAAGGAGCTGCTGTTTGGCATTGAGATTCACATCAAATCAGAGAATCATTTCAGATCTTAGTTTATTTTGTGGCTAAGGTGAGTGATTTGCATAGTATTACACTAATTATGGCTAATTAGGGGTGATTAGTATTAATTAGCGAATTTAAACATGATAAAATTCTGGAAAAATGTTTATAAAATTCGGAATGATGTTTTAGACCTCTGATATGAATTTGGGTTAATTTGGTTAAGTTTTGCTAATCCTATCATTAGTTTCACCTAAACATGCTTAAGGGGAGATATGGGATTTTGGGTATGTTTGATCCATTTTTACCTATCATATTGATGTTTTGATGTTTGTGGTCGATTATGCATGTTGCTATGACTGTATGAAATGCTTTGTGACTGTTTAGAATAGTTGGAATGGTCGAAAACGCCGTCGAGGGGCGTAAACAGCTCGCTGGACAAGGTGCAGAGATTCGGATCGGATAGGGGATTGAGGGATGATCGGATCGCCCTATGGGACCGTGGGACATCACCACGAGTCGAGTCATCTCCTCCGAACCGAACCACCTGCGCAAGGCCCACGAGACGAATCGATGCAGCGCCGTGCCCAAACTGAAGTACTCCGATCCGGATCGCGAATAAGCATTACGACCCGATCCGATCCACTCGTGCTTTGTATCACGATCCGACTAGAGGAAGGCAGCATCCACGATCCGATGCACAACGAGACGCCGATCCGAACCAGGGGGAGCCCCGAGCTGGAGAAGCGCGATCCGATCCGTATGGGGTATTCACGATCCGACCAGAAGTGGAGACCCGATTCGATGGAGACTGGATTCACGAGACGATGGAGGAGTGCGACCCGATCCGACGCAGGAGGCGCGACCCGACCCGAGTGGCTAAGGCCGATCCGATCCGATGAAGAATGTGAAGGCTGATCCAATCCGATTCGATTGTGATGACCAATAACCCGAGATGCAAAGGTAGTCCAAATGGAAGTTAGAGCTCAGGATTCCGGAACCAGTTGGGAACCAATGAGTTCACTTCATGGTTGGACTTTGCTGCGGGACGTGTGCTAAGGAGTTGTCGACGTTCATAACTTCGATTCACCACTAAAAAGGAATGATAGGCTACTTATCAGTGCAGTAGGGTCATTATGACCTGAGGGGCAAAGTGATGGTAGCAAGACTACGTTATCAGTGCAGTAGGGTCATTTTGACCCGAGGGGCAAGGTGATGCGTAGTAAGACTATGAGCCAGTGCAGTGGGGTTCTTGTGACTCCATGGGGCAAAGTGGACAAAGCGAAGGATTTATGGCTACGTTATCAGTGCAGTGAAGCCATTTATGACTTCATGGGGCAAAGTGATCGTAGCAAGGACTGTTGGGTGATCGAAGTGGTGAATATCGTATGCTTTACGCACTGAGTGAGAGATGTGAGGATGGATGCTATGCTTGATTGTTTGCCATCATTATGACATGCACACCTCCCCCACCTCCGTATCTTTACACTGTTTGATATGATACCTTAGAGTGTTGTACAGTATGTAGTGCTAACTCTTTGGTTGCAGGTTCAGGTATGTTTTAGTCTACCTGTTATTGTTCACTTTAGATGCTTATCGCTCATACCAGGCTTTATGTCTCACCCAGAGTTTTATGTCTCCTCTTATTACTCTGGGTGCTCACTTGAGCAGACTAGAGACAGGTTAGCTGGTGATGCGCGAGTAGCTGATTCGGAGGCGGGCAGGAGGCTTCCACGTATGATATACATATACACATTCTCCCTGTGTCGTTGGTGGTCACTACTTGGGCATTAGTGGTGTACCTCATTTACCTTACTTTTGCTTTGAGACAGTTTGAAAGTTGTAATAAGCTGTATTCTGAATTTTCCGCTGCTATGATGTTTTGTTCTGATTTTCAGCTTATGCACTGTCTCTCCTGTTTTATGTCAAGTATGTTATTATTATATTTTGTTCGATGCACTGTGAGACATCCTACAGGTTCTTTGTATGTTCATTTCCTTCTTCCTTTTCCTTCCCACGACCCGTTCCGCGCTAACTGGACATGTGTACAGCGCACATTTGGAGTAAATGCCGGTTGGTGCGGGGGGGGGGGGGGGGGGCGTCACAGCGACCCGACACAAACCTTATAATGCATAGGTTATACTACTGGTGCCCCAGTGCCCTGTTTGTCTGCTCCAAAGTGTGTGCACGCTTGCACTCCGTTAGAACCCACACTGTTGCACCCATCGCCGTCGCTTTGACCGCTTGCAATCAGCCCAGTAATCGTGCCCCACCCTGCCTAGTTTCAGGGTACCATGATACCTAATTGGGTTACTGCTGAAATGGGTCCCCGTCACTAGGGTTTTCTAGTCAAACATGTTAAGTGGTTAAGTGTCTATATTTACCTAACCCCACCCATCAGTTTAATTAACATGTTGAGTTGTTTAAGTGTCTTAGTTAACTTAACCCTACCATCTGTCCTTACCCTTTTAAAGCACCAACCACTCACATTAGACAGATATTGTTACGGCTACTGGATGTGTCGGTCGGTTCCGGGCAGATTTACACCGTAACTCAGTCTAACCTCGAGTCCTTATTGGGCTTCATGCTTAACCACCCACATTGGATAGGTATTGTTGTGACTACTGGACAGCCGGGCGGGTCCGGGCAGATTTACATCACAACTCAATCCAACCTCGTGTTAAGTATATTCATATTTTCTAAATTTACATATTTGTCTTTGTTACTGAATATATGTAAATTTGTCAACAATTAAATGTTATGGCCTACATTCCAAGTTTAACATTTTTGGTATAAGAATTTATACCGTTTAAATGCCACCAATTTTGGCATGTGATAAACATGCCAATTTCATATATTTTTATGTCAAGTTTTATTAATGTTCCCAACGTTACCCCGTTTAAACATTAGGCTAAGAATCTTAGCCTAATTTTCGTTCGCATAGTCTTAACATATAATATTAGGCTAAAAACTTAGTCTAATTTAGCGCACACAAATAGGCATAAGGGAATTCATAAACATAAAAATGACATAGATATAAACTTGGCATAGTCAATATGAACATCATAGGTGTGAACTTGCAAAATAGCCAACATGAATGTCATAGATGTGAACTTGCAAAATAGTCAATATACATATATGTGAATTTGCAACATAGCCTAAATCAATTTTACACTACATAAAGGTGTGGCGCATGAACTTGCAATTTAGCGATTCAACTAACATAAATTATGGGTCATGTGAACTTGCATTCAAATCAGAGTATAACTAAGTAGGTGTCATATGAAATGGCATAGTTTAGGCTTATACAAACTTGGGTTTAAACATGTTTAACTTGGCATAATGTCAACAACAAAACTAACATGTTGTATATTAACCAAAATGTCCAATTTTAACATCTAATCATATAGCATATTTCAACATGAAACTTGCATAGTTTATGTAACCCAAACGGTACTTAACATAGATCCAATTATACTAGCAAATAAACATAAGAATGTGTTCCTAGATTTTGAGTCATGTAGGCATAAAAGGTCTCAAATCTAGAATATGTTTACATAAGCCTGTATATAGTCCATGCCATAGACATAAACATAAAGGGATCAAATTCTAGTTTTTGCCACAAACTTGCAAGTGCCGTTATTTTCATATACAATTGTCCAATAGGCTTGCATCAATCAATTTAGGCCACAAATATCAATACACAAGTCATGACAGAATCATTACAATACACAGAATTTATATCATTATTATACAATAACACAATTATATTTTCATTTACATCGAATCACGTCATAGTTTTATTCATATTCTAAAAGATCACTATACTTACAATGAATGCAGTATCTTGAATTCTGGATTCTGAGTTCTGAAATTGAGATGTGTTCCTTTGGGTAGATTAATGTTGCGTTGAATAATTTGATTAAGCTTTAGTCTTCTTCTTAATTTGATTCGTCTCTAAGCTCCTCTCTTGACGGCTACGCTCAATTCCTTCCTGGCAGCATGACGACTCCAATCTTATTTTTTTGCGTGAATTTTAGTTAAGACTTAGGGTGTATATATAGATTTTTAGATTGTTTTGAGCCGTCAGATGAAGACAGGAGGAATCTAGACCATACAAAGTCCAAAGAGCCAATCAAGAGGTGACATGTCAACCCCAATGACACACCGAGCCACAGAAATTTGAGCCAGACCCAGCCAGCCAGGTCGACTGGTAGGTCGACACTATGGTCGACATGGGGGTGACCAGGTCGACACCATGGTCGACCCTATGGTCGACCTGGTCCCTAGGCGGGAATTTTCCCGCCCAGCCCAGTTTGAGCTTATTTTTCGAATTTTGAACTTGAAACCGAGCTGTTTGAATTTTAAATTTTATTCTGAAACTTCCGAAGGTCATAACTCCTTCATACGGAGTCCGATTCACGCGAACTCGAACTCTATCTCAAGCAGAATTCCGAGACGAATGCAATGGCGTAACCCATTTCCCTTAATTCTTTCATTTAGAATTAATTACACTTTAATTTGTGAAGCTTAATGTTATAGAATTCACGGGGTGTTACACATATATATGGTTCCAAAGTATGTGAAATATACACAGAATATTAAGTCTTAGCTTCACTTTTTTAAGCAATATTCAACAAGTATAATATGCATGAGCCATGAGGAGAAAAAATAATGGAGTAACTCTTACATTAACGAAGCAGTCATGGAAAAAAGTCGAAGAATAGAAGCACCATTCCTATTGTTTTGGAAAATTGTGGGTTGAATAACTGGTTTTACTAGGTAAAATAAATTTGGACATGATTTTGTGTAAAAACTGGTTGATAACTAGGCATAAGATCTTCCAATCATGACAAGTATGGTGATAATAGAAGAAGTTGCACTCAATAAAGAAAATGAAGTCATTACCATGTGATGTACTCACTACATGATTTGTTCATATATTTATCATAGATTTAGGGGTATAAGATCAAGGCAATATGTAGTGCTAATCCATGATTTCTTTTTTGACTTGGCTGTGCGTAACTGTGCTACTTAATGTCATATGGGGACTCCAATGTCTATTTCTGCACGTGAGGATGATCATGATTAATTAGTGTGGTGTTTAACTTTATTTTTCATAGATTTCAAGATGAGCATATCGTGGATATTCATGTAGCGTTTTTATTAATTATAAGATGGTAATGTAATTGATTGATAACCATCACAAACCATTGATCATTGGAAACTGGTTGGAGTAATCACATGAAAATATAGTACGATTTGAGTTGTACTTATCTTGACTTGTTTCAACTGACTTACTTGTCACTAATCCAGTTGCATCGTATTGCATCAATGACTCTTCAAACATTTTCGTGGTAAACCTTTGACCTTTTTTATTTTCAATTACTAAATTTTATTTTGAGCTCAAACAGAAAAATAAACATATCTTACCAATAAAATTAGGCTTCATGCATGCTTTTGGACCAAAGCCTTCATGCATGTTTGGTAACTTTGAGCTTTTGCTAAAAAATAAACATATTGTTACCAATAAAATTAATCGAATATGGACAGTAGATATAAGATGAATTTTTTTTGTCTAATTACTGAAAGTTAATAGGGTAATTGTGTTGCAAATTGGTAATAATCTCATATATGAATACGTATGGTTCAATTTTTATATTATAGACCTATATAAATAAGGGTGCCAATTTGATTAGATACATGCAAGTGAAACTGAAAATTTGCAAAATATGCTGTTGCAAATTGATAATTCTATTAGTAATGTTGGCCGACAGTTTGTAAACAATCACGTTGTAAACATGTTTGATTTATCAGTTGAATAAAACTTGATCGTTCTCTTAATATTAGACTTAAAAATATCATTTGTTGATCACCTTGATGTTTACAGTACAAATAAAGCCCGATTACCAAATTAGGCCTCAGATGCCATGAGGCTTGTTTGAAAAGAACTTAAAAAAAGGATAGATTATTTTTAAGGTGATTTTATGATGGTAAGTAATACTCAGTCCTCCTGCTAGCTTGTTTATTTAGCATAAAATAGAATCAGCTTTTGTGTTAATTTAAGGATATCTACTTAACTGGGTATACATTGTGCATTACAGAACGACGGATGGTTATAATATCGGATCACTGAATATAGATAACACAGCGGACATAGATGTTCTTCCTCCTCCATCAAGTAGAAAATACTCAATATTTGTTGATTTGGAAGGTGCTAAAGGTAATGATACAAAAAACTGGTCTTCCCATTGTGGTGTCTTGACCCGTTTTCTCATTCCTGTTGGCTACGCAGAGTGGAATGATGTAGATGTCGTCTCCAAAATTAATTTATGGAAAGCATTAATGGTACTTTGTTTAACTTTCATTTTACATTTCCAATATATAAGAATCATACTACACTATAAGCATCGAATCACAATACACTAATATGTATTCAACATTCAATTAACTACCAACCATTTTTTCCCATTTGTTTCAGTTGATAGAAAAAATTCTTGTCCGTTCTCCGCATTTTTATGAAAAATATGAATATTATATCCCTCCTCTGTTTTCCTGGGAAACGAAAAGAACTTATGATATGCTAGACATCAGAAAGTACAAGATTGTTGCTATTTGCAGTTAGAAAAAATAATTTTCAGTTAAACTAGCCATTTGATATATCAATAACTCAAAATGTAACAACAATTTTCAGAGATATTGTAACTTGATATGCTAGACATTAGAAATTGTAATAGTTTAAATATCTCTCCTTATGGGTAAAGCAAAATGAAGATATTAGAATTGGCTGACATGTAAATCCATGCTAGCTGATGTTATAGTCTGCATTTAGTTTTTCTTGATAGATGTTACGTATAGATGTCTGAAAAGTCTTATTATGATATTTCTATTGCTACAGAATATTTTATTTATAATTAATTCATCGAATTATCAGTTAATTGGTTAACTAATTGATAAATTAAATAGTTACTTATGTAAAGTACTGTGTTCTATTTTGGGAAGGATTTGCTTCTACGAAAAAAAGAATTTTTTGTCAAAATTTAAAATAGCATATTTAGGGGGATTTAGCGAAATTCAAGTGGGGTAATATTATAATTTGATGCATGGTCCTTCCAAAAATAATGTTTTTGCTATAGAATTTAACAAAAGCTTATCTATGTCAAAGTAGCATTTTTGTTCTAGTAATGATTTAGTTTGTATTTTAGTTAATAGCCTGAATCTTTAGAGTTATTTTAGGAATGAGAATAAATATATTAATAAATAATAATTATTATAAATTTATCAAAATTGATTACAAAAAATATTGTGATACATTTTAACTTTGAGATTTCAGTCCTCACTTACTAAGACTTTCCAACGGTCTTTATATAAAATCGAGAATGAGATGTCCAACAAAAATAGACGGGGTTTGAATCGTAAACATGCAAAATGGTTTAAAGCTACAAAGCGAAGTTTATTGGGTGTTACAGGCTGTAAATACTAAGCACATATTTGCTTTTATGATTTACACACACCCCAAAACTAGCAGTCCTCAACACTTAAAATGGGAATCACTTGCAGTTGTTCCATGCATGTACAGTATCCAGTAGGAATACCAAAACAAGCACAGTAGCAAGATGCTTGTTTTTCTTTCCAAGAAACAAACAGAGGCATCCACCACTACTACCGTATCCATTATCAGTTTTAATTTTATTTCCAAAATATCTCAGTATAGATACAATTTTGTGGGGTGAATACTTTATCTTAAAAAAAGTATTTTGAAGTGATATTTTTAATAAAATTCTTTTATACATAATGGTGTATAAAGAAATACCAGATGAGCAAGGTTTCCAATTTTTTTTAGTAATTTATCTAGGTAAAGAAATGAAGGAGTAGGCAAGAAGAAATAAAATAAAAATCTTATACCTTAAATGGTGCACGGGAGATTCAAGCGATCCATTGGTTAAATATCATGGTGTTGTTACTGTATATATGAACAAATCCATAAATGACAGAAAAACACGCTTTAAAATATCATGGCGTTGTGATATTGTCTGAAAATCCGACACAGGTTGCAAAAGGAAATACAAGAAAACAAAAGACATGGTAACACACCACGTCCGTTAATGTCACTCACATAAGGAATGCATTAAATTTCGTGGAGCGTTATAAGTAAATAGAACAGAATATTACAAGACAGACACATAAAATAGTACTTGAAAAATTTATAACTTTATTGCAGCGGAAATAGAAATAAGTTTGGTCACATCTTCTCACCCATAACACCAAAACCAAGTACATAATATCAGTCTTGTACAAAAACCATCAGAGTACATAATTTTTGAAACCATAATCCCCAGTCAAAAATGTCATATGAAAGAGAAACAAAGCTAAGCATTACTTTCAGCACTTCAAGCAGGAAAGTCTGAATCAAGCTTCAACGTGCCCACCCTGAGAACATGAGGGGGGAAGGAAAGAAAAGAAGCGAAACAAAAAGGGTCAGACATAAAGTCTGGCGAGTCCAGTGACTTTAACAATATAATTAGTAAAGCAACATGATAAGAACATAAACTGGATGTAAGAGATGACTATAACATAAGCAGATATGACAAGGTAACAAGACGAACAAGATGTAACGTTGACTGCACTTCTAACCACTATAAGATATTCTCTGCACCGCACCAATACTAGTTTCATACTAAAAGATGATCCCTCTTGGATAAATAGAATGATAATTGTTTCGTGTACTTCTAGCTGCCATCATAGGTAACCATTGTGCACCTATCACCACTAGATATACCCACTATCCTCCTTGTTCGATTATCTACTCCTAGCTACTCTTGTAGGTGCCCCACTTGCTCCCACCACCACTAGTTATACCCTCCCTACTAATTATAATAATGGTAGCTTCGTGTACTCCTTGTTGCTCTCGTAAGTGCCCCACTTGCTCCTACCACCACTAGTTGTACCCACTACCCTCCCCATTCGATCGGCTCCCAAACCTCGTAGATACCTGTGTTGGTCCCACAATAGGGTGTATCACTCCCTAAGGTGGCAACTCCGATACTACTGAAATGCACAGCTTATACCTACATGATGCAACAACGTCTTACCTACCAGCCCGGACCCACGCACACACATGACTCCGTTGGACTTGCACTGCCATCGCTAACTTTTTATTGACCTCTTACAATCAATCCCAGTAAGCGTGTCCCTGTCTTCAACCTAGTTCGAGCACATTTAGATACTGAAATTGGTTACTAGTTGAAAAGGGTCCACACGCTTGAAACAAGCTTCCCTCCTAAGCTTGGTCCTCACTAGGAATTCCCACTTAACCCCTTTTTATCCCCATGTCTTATCACATGTCTCATTTTGGTTAAGTGCTTTTATTATGTTATACATGTTACCCATGCAATACATGCTTCCCATGTCACCCACTTAACCTTTTTACTGTTCCCATGTCTTAGTACATGTCTTATCTTGGTTAAGTGTTTTTAATTGTGTTTCACATGCTACCCATGCCACCCACTTAACCCTTTTACTATTCCCGTGTCTTACTACATGTCTTATCTTGGTTAAGTATTTTTATTATGTGTCACATGCTACCCATGTTACCCACTTAACCCTTTATTACCCCCATGTCTAATCACATGTCTTATCTTGGTTAAGTGTTCATTAATTCATTATAACTGTAATCTTGCAAGACCTCCACATTAGATTATCGTTTTGCGGTTGTTGGATATGTCGGGCGGTTCTAGGAAGGCTTATTCCGCAATCCGAATCTAACCTCGTGTCTTTGCATTATTATGCATCTAATTTCTGTCCTTGACCTCTCACATTAGATTACCAAATTGTGGTTGCTGGATATGCCGGGAGGTTCCGGGCAGACTTCCACTGTAATCTGAATCTAACCTCGTGTCTTAGGCATCCATTTTCACTTTCTTGATTCAATTCCCAATTTCAAATCTTGGATTTTAATATATTCTAATCACCCAAAATTTCCAATCTATAATTATAATCCAAATTATGCCCAAATCAATTTGCATTCAATATCTCTTCCTTAATTCAATTTCAAATCTTGGATTATGGTGATTTCCAGTTACCCATAAATTCCAACCCAATTTATGCTTATAATTCTAATCCAATTTACGCCTAATCTCATGTATACAAGTTATACTCAATTATGCCCAACCTAATTTATGCCAAATCTCATGTGTACAAATTGTACCAATTTATGCCCTAAATCAATTACATGATTACAAATCAATTTATGCCCAATTACATATTATTTAGTATTTTCCAAAACTTTTCCCACAACGTTCCCAATCGTTCCAACGTTATTCATACGTATATCTCAATGCAATATGTTAGGCTCGAAGTTAGCCTAATATCATAAAGAAAAAGGAAAAGAAGAAGGGAAGAGAATCATGACATCAAAATTGGCATAAAATAGGCATATGAAACATGAACTGGCATAGAACAATAAAATAAATCCAATAGGCGTATGATAGCAGTAATTTGGGTATGAATCTGAAAGATAAGAAATCTACAAAACTTGATATGATTCATCTTACTTACAGGCATGATCATTAAATCCAATTTACAATCCTATCATAATTACTTTTTAATTATATGTGAAAGTAACATAGACTCACAGTGACAGGATTTAGGAGAGAGGATAGATCTGAATTCTGATTTCTGACTTTGATTAGCTAAACCGTTGTTGTAGAATTTGATTCTTATCTTCCAATTTGAATACTCTTATTCTGATTTACTTTGGTGGAGAAGAAAGGCTAGGTTAATTTAGATTAGAGCAGCATGGAGGTGCCATGGATTAGTGTAATGAAATTAGGGTTAGGTTTAGGGATATTATATAGTTGCTCCAGGTGAATTAGGACCCTTAGATTAGATTAGGATCCATCTGAACCAGTCAGACCAGAAAAACACGTCACCCAGCCAATCCCAGAAGGACACATCAACCCTAGACCACAAAAACACGTCGGCCAGATCTGGGCGGATGGGGGTCGACACCCCTATAAGGCGGTCGACACCCCCTATGGGGGGGTCGACACCCATGTCGACACCCCCTAGGGGGGTCAACACCCACGAGCAGGAATTTTCCCGCTCAGCCCTTTTCGCTGATTTTGAATTCGTTTTTGATTTTTAATTATTATTTAAATAAATTTTGCTTTAAACTGAAATTTTCTAAGCTTCATAACTTCTTCATAAGATATCCGATTTATGCAAACTCGGACTCTATTCCAAGTAGAATTCCAAGATGAACAAAATGGTGTAACCCGTTTCCCTTAATTCTTCTTATAAAAATTAAGTATTATTTAATTATCTATTATGTCATGTTTTAAAATTATGAGGTGTTACATTCTCCCCTACTTAAAGGATTCGTCCCCGGAATCTCTAAGTTACGAAGAATGTATATCCTACCATCCAACATCCATCTACTCATCCATCATCCACAAGCATCCATTGTCCTTAAAAGATGTCTAATGTTATATGAACATATGCAAAAGTGTGTATATGTCCCTTATATAATGCAAAGTTCAGGCGGTCTACTGATTCAGTTGGCCTCTTTAATGCAAAACATGATAGTGCTATGCGTCCATTATGTATGCAAAAGAATCCTAATGATATATATCATTTTTATATGAGTGCACAACCATTCATTCAAATGCAACATCCATATGATAACACATTAAATATTCATCCATTAATTATAAATATGCACACTCATTCATATGCAATATGAAGGTGATTGAGCCGATCTAGTGCCTAATGTGTGTATAAATGCATCCACTAGCAAACACTTACATCCACTTTCATCCACTAAACATAACATGTCTCAATCACATGTTTGCAACCATAGAATTTTCTACCTAATGGTCGAAGATATAATCGAGAGGATACACTAAACGATAGAGCAAGTATAAACAAAGCGGTAGAAAAAGGAGTAGTTAAGAACATACCCTCAAAAAGGAAAGGGTACGACGCGCATATCTTGTCTTCAGTCTCCAAAGTCGCGTCTCCTTGATCATCTCTCCATTGGACTTTAACCAACTTGACTTCTCGGTTGCATAACTTCTTGATCTTTGATCCAAGGATGCATGTAGGAGCTCGTCTAATCATGGCATCTCGCTCCACTTCCACTTCCCTAAGCTTGCTCGGCTCTACACTTACATGGTATCATGTAAACACTTTTGCAAATGCGACACATAAAATACGTCATGAACACCACTAAGCTTCTTTGACAACTTCACTCTGTAGGCCATCTACCCAATCTGCTCTGTAATGGGGAATGGCCCGACGAACCTTGGGGACAATTTCCCTACAGACCCAAAACGAACTACTTTCCTCAACGGTGATACTTTAATAAAGATCATGTCTCCAACACTGAACTCAAGGTCGGTCCTTCTCTTATCAGCATATGACTTTTGTCGGTCATGTGCCGTCTTCGTGCGTCTTTGAACCAAGTCTATCTTCTCTGAAGTTTCCCTAATCATCTCGAGCCCAAGCAAAATCTTTTCCATAGACTCCCACCAACAAGTCGGTGATCAGCAAGGTCGTCCATATAGAGCCTCAAAAGGTTCCATGCCAATAGTAGTCTGATAGCTGTTGTTGTAGGCGAACTCTACTAATGGAAGATGTTCCTCCCACGTCCCTCTGAAGTCCAAGATGCATAATCTTACAAGATCTTCTAGAATCCGATTCACTCTTTCTGTTTGGCCGTCCGTCTGAGGATGATAAGCGGTGCTCAAACACAACTGGCACCTACCTCTTCTTGCATATCATCCTTTCCTCTTGCATCGAAAACTGCTCCAAGCCCTGGCCCGCAAGCATCGGTATATATAGTGAACGGTTTGCTCCCATCTGGCAAAGTCAAAACTGGGGCTGATATCTTCGCAAAGTCCTTAATGAGCTTCCTATAATAGTCTGCCTAACCAAGAAAGCTTCCGTTGTATTCCTAGGAATCTTCCAATCTTGGATTGCTACCACCTTTGTGGGATCCACTGTTATCCCTTCCTTAGAGACCACATGCCCTAAGAACCTCACTTTCTTTCTCCAAAAATGACATTTGGAGAACTTAGCTTTGAGTTGATGTGCTCGAAGAGTCTCTAAGACTTCCCTAAGATATAGGGCATGCTCTTCCTCGCTTCTAGAGAATATCAAAATGTCATTCAAAAAGACTACCACGAACTTGTTTAGAAACTCCCTAAACACCCTACTCATCAAGTCTATGAAATATGCGGGTGCATTCGTCAAACCAAATGGCATGACGAGCCATTCAAATAAACCGTCGAGAGTCCTAAAAGCAGTCTTATCTATACTATTCTTAGCTACCCTCAACTGATGAAATCCTGTAGCTAAGTCCAACTACGAGAAAACCGAAGCACCAGCCAACTGATCGAACAAATCATCTATCCTCGGCAATGGGTGTCTGTTCTTCTTCGTGAGCTTATTCAGCTCCCTATAGTCCATGCACAATCTAAGCGAACCATCAGCCTTTATAGCAAAAACAACAGGAGCACCCCATTCCGAAATACTTCTAATTATGGACCCCTTCTCAAGTAGCCACCCTACTTGCTTACTGAGTTCCTTCCTCTCTCTCGGAGCCATGTGGTGCACTGGCAATGCAACTGGCTTTGCATTATCTACTAATTATATACGGAAGTCTTTCTTGTGCCTCGGGGGTAAACCCCGAACCTCATCAAAGACGTCATCATACCAACGGACTACTTGAACAGATTGCAAATCATTGATGGATGCGTCAAGTGATTCTAGGTAGCTAAGCATCACTGAACCCCTAGGATCACATGAAATATCAAGAGTCTTTCCACAACGAGTCAATAGTCTAACTACCCCCCCCCCTTTCACAGTCTAGGATGGCACCATACCTGGCTAGCCAATTCATCCCTAGAATCATACCACAGCCCATGAAACCAAGTACGTAGGTGTTGTATTCAAACCCAACGCCCAAGATAAACACTCTCAAATCCCGACAAATCATAGATAAATGAGTTGAGCCACCAATAGGATTTGAGACTACAACGGGATCCATGACTAAACTGGTATTTATGTGCAGAGTTTCAACAACAGAAGCAGATATAAATGAATGTGAAGCGCCACAATCAAACAAAGTACGTACAGGATGATCGAAAAGGAAAATCAGACTTTTAACAGAAACTTTTCTACCTCTATCAGGTATGCCAGCCGTGAGAGCATGCATCTGTCTTCCGGAAGATCTTGTACTTTGTCCTTGCCCTTGCTCTTGACTCTTTGGACAATCCTGATAAGATGTCCTATCTCTCCGCAATGATAACAACCGGTCTTCTTTTTCTTCTTCCTACGATCTTTGACTATATATGACCCACCATACCTTGCTAATGACACTTCCTCTTTTCTCATGGTCTATAGTTCTTTCCACCCTTCTTAGGTTCCACTTCCTTATTCTGTGATTCTTCAACCTTGACCTCCTTCTTTCCTCCTTTATCTTCTTTGTGCATCAAGGCTATATCCATGAATTTCTCATCCTTGGGTTGTGCTCCTTAGTCCAAACCCCCCTCATTCTCATTCTCATTCTCATCCTTGTGAAACATATTAACAAGTCTCTCTAAAACTGCCTCCATCGCGCGGAAAACCTTACAAAGCTGGAAAGAAAATTAGACGTAGGTGAAACTACTACGGCTATAGATGGAAATTAGGCACTTCTTTGCCCTTCGACAGGCGCTGTAGTCTCATCATGCCTACAGAACCATGCTGCGATGAGGTTACCTCCCAGAAAGCCAGGAGCCCCGGAGACTCGGAAAAGAAGGAAACAAGGATTCAGACAAAAAAATCAAAAGATAGTGCATATGGCTTTGGGGAATATGTCCTTCAAAACAAACTTTTCTTTCAAAAATACTTCTTTTAAAACCGTTTTGAAATCAACTTTCAAAATCTTTTATCTGATCCAATAACCTTCAGCTCTGGTACCACGTGTAACACCCCACGTCCGTTAATGTCACTCACAAAGAGAATGCATTAAGTTTCATGGAGCGTTATAAGTAAACAGAACAGAATATTACAAGACAGATACATAAAATAGTACTTGAAAATTTTATAACTTTATTGCAGCGGAAACAGAAATAAGTTTGGTTACATCTTCTCACCTATCACACCAAAACCAAGTACATAATATCAGTCTTGTACAAAAGCCATCAGAGTACATAATTTTTGAAACCATAAAAACCAATCAAAAATGCCATATGAAAGAGAAACAAAGCTAAGCATTACTTTCAGCACTTCAAGCAGGAAAGTCTGAATCAAGCTTCAACGTGCCCACCCTGAGAACATGAGGGGGGAAGGAAAAAAAGAGGCGAAACAATAAGGGTTAGACATAAAGTCTGGCGAGTCCAGTGACTTTAACAATATAATTATTAAAGCAACATGATAAGAACATAAAATGGATGTAAGAGATGACTGTAACATAAGCAGATATGACAAGGTAACAAGACGAACAGGATGTAATGTTGACCGCGCTTCTAACCACTATAAGATATTTTCTGCACTGCACCAATACTAGTTTCATACTAAAAAGATGATCACTCTTGGCTAAATAGAATGATGATAGTTTCATGTACTTCTAGCTGCCATCATAGGTAACCTTTGTGCACCTATCACCACTAGATGTACCCACTATCCTCCTTGTTCGATTATGTACTCCTAGCTGCTCTCGTAGGTGCCCCCACTCGCTCCCACCACCACTAGTTGTACCCTCCCTACTAATCATAATAATGGTAGCTTCATGTACTCCTAGTTGCTCTCGTAGGTGCCTCACTTGCCCCTACCACCACTAGTTGTACCCACTACCCTCCCCATTCTATCGGCTCCCTAACCTCTTAGATACATGTGCTGGTCCCACAATAGGGTGTATCACTCCCTATGGTGGCAACCCCGATACTACTGAAATGCACAGCTTATACCTACACTATGCAACAGCGTCTTACCTACCAGCCCGGACCCACGCACGCACATGACTCAATTGGACTTGCACTGTTATCGCTAACTCTTTATTGACCTATTACAATCAACCCCAGTAAGCGTGTCCCTATTCTTTACCTAGTTCGAGCTCATATAGATACTGAAATGGGTTACTAGTCGAAAAGGGTCCACACACTTGACACAAGTTTCCCTCCTAAGCTTGGTCCTACTAGGAATTCCCACTTAACCTTTTTTTTTCCCATGTCTTATCACATGTCTCATTTTGGTTAAGTGCTTTTATTATGTTATACTTGTTACCAATGCAATACATGCTTCCCATGCCACCCACTTAACACTTTTATTGTTCCCATGTCTTACTACATGTCTTATCTTGGTTAAGTGTTTTTAATTGTGTTTCACATGCTACCCATGCCACCCACTTAATCTTTTTACTATTCCCAAGTCTTACTACATGTCTTATCTTGGTTAAGTATTTTTATTATGTTTCACATGCTACCCATGTTACCCACTTAACCCTTTATTACCCACATGTCTAATCACATGTCTTATCTTGGTGAAGTGTTCATTAATTCATTATAACTGTAATCTTGCAAGACCTCCCACATTAGATTATCGTTTTGTGGTTGCTGGATATGCCGGGCAGTTCCCGCAGGCTTATACCGCAATCTGAATCTTACCTCGTGTCTTTGCATTATTACGCATCTAATTTTTTTCCTTGACCTCTCACATTAGATTACCAAATTGCGGTTGTTGGATATGCCAGGCGGTTCCGGGCAAACTTCCACCACAATCTGAATCTAACCTCGTGTCTTAGGTGTTCATTTTCACTTTCTTTATTCAAATCCCAATTTCAAATCTTGGATTATAATACATTCCAATCACCCAAAATTCCCAATCTATAATTTTAATCCAAATTATGCCCAAATCAATTTACGTTCATTATCTCTTCCTTAATTCAATTTCAAATCTTGGATTATGGTGATTTCCAGTTACCCATGAATTCCAACCCAATTTATGCTTATAATTCTAATACAATTTACGCCTAATCTCATGTATACAAGTTATACTCAATTATGCCCAACCCAATTTATGCCAAATCTCATGTATACAAATTGTACCAATTTATGCCCCAAATCAATTACATGATTACAAATCAATTTATGCCTAATTACTTATTATTCGATATTTTCCCAAACTTTTCCCGCAATGTTCCCAATCGTTCCAACGTTATTCGTACGTAAATCTCAACGCAATATGTTAGGCTCGAAGTTAGCCTAATCTCATAAAGAAAAAGGAAAAGAAGAAGAAAAGAGAATCATGACATCAAAATTGGCATAAAATAGGCATATGAAACATGAACTGGCATAGAACAATAAAATAAATCCAATAGGCATATGATAACAGTAATTTTGGTATGAATCTGAAAGAAGAAATCTACAAAACTTGATATGATTCGTCTTACTTACAGGCATGATCATTAAATCCAATTTACAATCCTATCGCAATTACTTTTTAATTTTATGTGAAAGTAACATAGACTCACAACGACAGGATTTAGGAGAGAGGATAGATCTGAATTCTGATTTCTGACTTTGATTAGCTAAACCGTTGTTATAGAATTTGATTCTTATCTTCCAATTTGAATACTCTTATTCTGATTTTCTTTGGTGGAGAAGAAAGGCTAGGTTAATTTAGATTAGAGCAGTATGGTGGCGCCATGGATTAGTGTAATGAAATTAGGGTTAGGGGTATTTTATAGATGCTCCTGGTGAATTAGGACCCTTAGATTAAATTAGGATCCATCCGAACCATCCAGACCCGAAAAACACGTCATCCGGCCAATCCCAGAAGGACACATCAGCCCTAGACCATGAAAACACGTTGGCCAGATCTGGGTAAATAGGGGTCGACACCTCTATAGGGGGTCGACACCTCCTATGGGGGTTGACACCCATGTCGACACCCCTTGCGGGTTCGACACCCACGAGCGGGAATTTTCCCGCTCAGCCCTTTTCGCTGATTTTGAATTCTTTTTTGATTTTTAATTATTATTTAAATAAGTTATGCTTTAAACTGAAATCTTCTAAGCTTCATAACTTCTTCATGTGATATCCGATTTACGCAAACTCGGACTCTATTCCAAGCATAATTCCGAGACGAACGAAATGGCGTAGCCCGTTTCCCTTAATTCTTCTTATAAAAATTAAGTATTCTTTAATTATGTCTTATGTCATGTTTTAAAATTACGGGGTGTTACAAGATATGTCATCATATAGAGGTGTTACAAGGCTTAAAGGTTATATAGGTGGAGCAAGTGTATGATCCGAAAGCATCTATTTACAAAGTGCCTCAAAATGGTAACTAAAAATTTCCTAACATAATTGATGGTAGCTTTATTATTTGGTCCGAGTGTCGTCTATATGCTTTGTAGAATTTTCAGCATAAGTGTTAAAGTTGTACTTTGTTTCACTTTTATTTAGTTTTTATTTATTTTGGAGCTATTTTGTATTGATGTTATGTATCGTACTTTGAACACTATGGAATTTGTGTTGTTGTATAATCAATTGTTGTTTCAATATTTTTGTTGTTATTTGTTCCTGAATTTTATATGTTATTTCATGTGAATTCTGTGTGTAAGCTACATATATATTGTTCTGTACGTATATACTGTCAGAGTTAATGTAGTTACAGTACTCATTATTACAACGGGTATAGTCGAGATAAAGTATGCACATGGTATTGCAACAACTATGCTTGTGACAAAAATCAACTGTTACAATGAACTTTGTCATGACAAAATTTTAATATTATAATGGGTCCTCGTGTTATAAACTGATTATGTTGTTACGGGTACGTTCATGTTACAACGAATTTTGTCGTTACAACATGCAGGTTTTACAACGAATATTCTCATGGCAAAATATCTGATTTATAATGGGCAATGTCGTTGTAAAATATGTATATTACAATGGTATGGATTGCTACAATACAACTATATGACAATGGATAAGCCCATTTCAAGACGTGTGTATCATAACGGGTAGTGCCGTGTTAAAATATGAATATTACAATGGTATGGATCGTTACAATATATTTACATTACAACGGATAAGCTCGTTATAAGACGCGCATAACGACATTAGCAACGCACCTAATAGTCACGGGTATAGCCGTTATGAATCAATTTTGTCATGACTATATGCGTTATAAATCATCATTTTGGTGTTGTGTGATCCAGAATTTTTGTTCTTGGTTATTCTTACGCACCCTATCCTTTTAAGTAATGCATACTTGATAGTCCATCCTATAACTTTTATCTCTTCAAACGCCACCACCGTTCTAGTTATTAGTGAGAAATTTATTCGAGTTCGTTTGCATCATGGTATTGGTTTTTATCAACAAAGTTCGTAATTCCAGTAATTTTAGTTATTCTATTGTTGTATAGGTTACATGGATGCTTAGGAAATAAGTGATGAACAAATGGGAAGCTTATTTAATGAGTATGAACGAAACCAAGCCAACGAGAAAGAGGGTGGATTTGTTGCAGATACGGCAATTGAAAAGGTTCCTGAAGAGGTTCAGCATCAAGTACTTCCAGCTCCGGTACTGTGACCTAATAATTGTGTTCAAGAACTAGGAACTTGTCATTTTACCGCAAATTCGAACTCGACTTCTGAAACTCTAGAATTTTCTTCCAAGGATTTACTGGCCCTTGTGAAAGCCTATATTGAAGTTGATAGAAGAGCTGAGTTACTGATGCAAAGCGGAGGGCGTTTAACATATGAAGAAAGATAGGGAATGATCACGAGGTTACACAATAACCATCGTTCCCAGCCGATTAGATGATCAACATTTGAAATCCAAATTGCTCATCATCGTTTTGTAGACGCTTGTGATAAGTACCGCAAGATTATTGAGAGAATTAAAGACGAAGACATATTTAAAACAACTCAAGCAACTTATGATTCTTGTTACCTGTTTGAATACGGTAAGGAATTTGATGGTCACAAAGAATATAAACTTCGCTACAGTTGGCTAACCCGTTATGGAACTGAATAGAGTTATGGTATTATGAATTTATTGTTGTTTGAATGTCTATTTTATTTGCTGGTTGTAAGGCAAAAAATAGAGTTATCTGTAAACCGGGTGTACGTTGTTACGTTGAACTGCTATCTTTAGCCATTAAGTTGATCATTTAAATATCTTTCATGATTTAGAAATTTTTAGATTTTGCATGCTAAAAGGTGACGAACACAACAATGATAATTAGAACATTAAGAAATTTCAAACTACACTCACACATACTGGAACAACAAAAGATAAAAACATCAAATTCGAAGTACAATAAAAAACAACAACATAGTTTCCGCAAAAACCAAATACTATGGATTTCTGAGAAATCCAGCTCTAGTTGCCACCGCAGCAATCTTGTTCAACTGCCTTATTTCGTCTTGTGCTTCTAGTGCATATTGAAGTCCATGTTCGCACATCGGAGGGTCAATCCACTACATAAAATTACAACAGTGAACATCATTAGGGTAATACCTATGGTCCTCATAGGCAGTACATCCGAAAAATCACCGACCAGCATTTTTTCCAGTTTTGGCAACAACTACGACCAATTCATTTCCACAACGGCAAATAGGGTAGGCTCCACTAGGTTGTTGTAACGACACGGGTTTCGCCCGACCTTAATCGATCGCAAAATCGACCAAGACCGTTCAAAATCCGCATACGTTATCTTTGGGAATACAATACATTTGAACAAAAACAGCAGACTGTTATTACATCATGATAATATAACATCAGAGTACAGAATATATCAGAGTACATCGAAATTAAAATACAGCGGAAGAAATTTTTATAATAAATTCAATACAGTGCAGCGGAAATAAAATAGATACAGCGGAAGACAACCATGCTCTGGACACAGCTTTAAGCTTCTATCCAGAATCCTGCTCAAGAAGTAAATATCTGCAAAAATCTACTCGACTGGCCATGTGGAAAAAGAGGGAACCTGAGTTTGCAAAGGTGGAAACAAACAACGGATCATTCATGGGACTGGTGTGAGAATTCTTAACTAATTTAACTAATAGTAATAATGCAAATCCAAGGACCACGCCGCTAATGCGGAACGGGTTTACTCCAATGGGTTGCCGTGCATAACTTAAAGTGACAAAACAAACAATAAGTAAATCGTAAAACAACGTTGTGCTTTTGAGAAAAATGGAATCACCATAAGACCCAAGTCCCATCACACAATGCAATGCAAACCAGAGGATAGGGCTTTACCTTATGGTGATTAAACATGCTTGGTACGATAAAAACGAAATTGATATTATTATTAGTGTATATAAGTCTTCAAAAACAGTTCAATCATAATGTATCAATCCTAGGACACATAGATACCATAATACTATGCTTCCATACTAGTAATACAATCAAATCCACATGAGGTCGTATTGGAAATTGGGTTTCCATAATGAGTCAAGGCTAGGGAGGAGCTCCTTACCGATTCGAGACACTCTAGCTAATGTCTTAGGATTCCCCGCAGTTAACCCTTGGATCCTGCAGGGTCGGTCCACCATACGAGTTGTGGATTAGTTATTCTTGAACACACATTTCCGGTCCTATAGGACCTATCATCCGAGGCGCGCCACATTCCATCATCCACATAAGTAAATATCAGCCAGTTTAAGCACCGACACCACTTCTAGCTAGAAAGAAACGTGCTGCTCTCCCTGCGTTCCCTTCTCCCGTTTTAGACTCCACCGGGTTGTGAGGCTCGCGAAATCACGCTATACACAAAGCCATGTCTAAACAGGTCGTGCTTTGATCATCAACCACAAGGCCTGCTTTTCAACAAAAGCCTTTATCATTGCATCTTGGTATGCCACACTGTCATTCCATATCATACTATTAAACTTTGCCAAAATATACAAAAGGATGTTAAGCAAGAGAATAAATTCTCCGCCACCAAGCATTCATACATTCAGCAGAAAATCAATAAGTACAATATATAAAGGAGTACAATGTCAGACACACATTCCATTTATAAGCTTATGCTCTAGGTCTGAGCGAAAGTGTAACAACCCGTAAAATGCGAGCCAGTTTGAAATTTTTATTTTTGCAATTTTAGCGAGTTTTGATTATTTAAAATGAATTATTTTAAATAATATCGACGAGAAATTTATTTTGAATATAATTCGAACGTATATATTATACGCGACGTCGTTAGAAGCTATTTATATTCTAACGACGTCGCGTATAATATATACGTTCGAATTATATTCAAAATAAATTTCTCGTCGATATTATTTAAAATAATTCATTTTAAATAATCAAAACTCGCTAAAATTGCAAAAATAAAAATTTCAAACTGGCTCGCATTTTACGGGTTGTTACAGAAAGCTAAATCCGTACAAATCAACACTACGTCCGGACGGCCACCACTGTAGCCCCATAAAGGTAGGTACTCCAATCAAGGGCATCAGCAGTCGTCGTCCATTCGATATGAAGATCGTCGGTCTTCAATCGCCGTCTTCCACTCTTGAATTTTAAACGTCGTTCAAATTATTTGGAATGAGATAGACTCGTACTTTCCAAATTATTCCCGCATATATATATACATATAATTTAAAAATCATTTCATATCGTTAATATTAATTCATAACGATCAATCCTTATTTTAATTTATATATAAAAATAATTGAATTCCATTTAACGACGCTTCAAGTCAATAGGCGACCTTGGCGCTGTTTTCACCCAAATTTGTTTTACACATTTCTCTAAATCTAACCGTTGGATTTTAACACAATTCATATCGTTGGAAAGATCTTCCCAAGGCGAACCGAACGGTTTCAGATTTGGGAAAATCCGACGGTTGGATATTTCGGTATAATCAACTAAAAGTACAAATCTATAAAGTGAACTACCATGCTCTATTTGTTCAATTAAAATTTGTTTATATATATATATATATATATATATGATTAGATATATACATACAATTTCTTCGGCCATTTCATTATTGCGGTAATCATGACAAGTAAAGATATATAACATAACACACAATAATGTTTATTTTAATTCACATACACAACCTATACATGCAATGTATATATTTTTATTTTCAATCTACACAACCAGGCAAATTCTTGTGCATCATTTATAATTCAACAAAAATGATTATTTTGTGTCGTTCTTTTCTTTACAAGCAAAATGATATTCTTGCTTTAATCTTTACACATGAAAATGTAAATTTCATATCTTTTAATCTTTTTAATGAAAATCTAATTCATTAAAATATAAATTTCATCGTTATAATCTTTACTGAGATTCTTTTACATGAGTATGTAAATTTCATACCGTTATCCTTTTTAATAAAAAATCAATTGATTAAAATGTAAATCTTCTTCTTTAAGTTCTAATTACACGAAAATGTAAAGTTCTCCTTCTCTTATTCACATTAAAATGTATACTTTTCTTCTTTAATCTTATTTACATTTAAAATGTAAACTTTTCTTCTTTAATCTTATTTACATTAAAAATGTAAACTTTTATTTCAAATATAATCTAAAAAATGATTATTCTATATGTTATCCTTTTATAATAATATTATTTTCCAAAATAATAATTTTGACACTTCTCTTTTAATATTCATTATAAAATGGATAAAATAAATCGATAAACTCGTCGAGTTTTTAAAATGAGTTGCTATTTTTAAAACGGATTAAATAGCCCAAATCGTTTTCTTATCCATTTGTATTTTATAATGTGCTAGACCTCTCACATTAGGCCTACAACTTGTGGATGCTGGATATGCCGGTTGGTTCCGGGCAGACTTATCCCACAAGTTGGGCTTAACCTCGTGTCTTGGCCCAATTCGTATTTGTGCGCTTGGACCCCTCACATTAGGTTTGACCTTAGTGGCTGCTGGATATGCCGGTTGGGTCCGGGCAGGCTTATACCACTAGTGTAACCTAAGCTAGTGTCCAAGTACAATTATAATCTATAATTATAATTATTCTACTGAAAATATTATTTTGGAATATTATTTTTTTATTTAAAAGTATTTTGGTTCTTAAAATATCATTTATTTCAAATACCCCCTTAAAAATCTTCATTATTCTTGAAATACCATTTATTCTTATATTTAAACTTTAGAAAAAAAATTGAAACCTTTCGTATTATAATAACATTATGATAATTTTTGAATGGCAAACTCTTAATATTAATTAATCATTTAGTACAACATTTGTTCCTATAATAATATTATAATAGCATTTTCAAAATGTAAATTTTTTTTGGATTTCAAATCTTCAATATTGATTAATCATTTATTACTGCATTAACCTCGGGTTAAGCAATATTCATTTTATTATAATAACCATTAAAATAAAATTCTAAAATGTTAAATTTCAAATTTCAAGTTCTAATTCTTCATCATTTATTACATAATAAATGAAATTCATGGTAATAACCATTCTCGGAAACACAGCGCGAGCCTGATCAGTCGGCTTCATACACATTAAATGATATTAGTGTTATTAAAATCAAAATTATTTTTTAAACGGAAAACCATTTTTGAAATTTTCCAAAAATCCCTCATTGGAATGAGACCCAAATCAATACCATTAATAAATGGATTTCAAACCGCGCATTTGCAAAATAATAAGGATATACATTCTTTCATTACCCACATTACATTCCAATCACACATTCAAATTACATTTCCAACCACATACAATAACTTTCAAAACAGAATTCAAATAACCACATAACATTTGTGCACTTGGGCGATGTGTGAAAATATCTGCCCAATCAACATATACAAATCAGGCAACTTGTATACGGTAGTGTAGCATATTCAAATTAACATAAATAATACTAAATTGAAATTAAATGGGCCAGCTACATAATTTCAAATTTCAAACATCGCATCCTATCACAACCAAACATGCATATCACCGAATTAATTCTCAAACATCCATCGCAGATATTTAAAATATATTTATTTAAGAAAATAAACAATTACTGAAAATAAAGATTGAGTGAGAAAAGACGTATTTATTATACTAACATATATGACATATTTAACTAAAATGACATTTTCTTCTAACATGACATTCTTGTCTAAAATGACAATTTTAACTAAAAATGTATATTTTATTCCTAGGTAACATTATTAACTAAAATGACACTTTTATGTTTGACATAAATGACCTTTTATTGCGGCAATCCTAGATGATCATAAATGATATTTATTTTGACATACATGACATATTTTTTCATGTTCCCCAATTCTAATCTCAATAAAATTGACATGTGTTTAATTAAATTAAAACATACTCAAAATGACATGTTTTCGCAAAATTAACTCATTCACAAAATGACATGTTTTCCTTAAAATTAATGCATTCACAAAAGTTTTCTTAAAATTAATGCGCATTCACAAAGATTTCTTAAATTAATGTAATTCAAAAACGTCATGTTACCACTAAAACGCTAAAAGTATTCCTATTTTTCACGTTTCAACAAAATGCTTAAAAAAAATTATTCTAGTTTTCCTAAATTAACATAACACTAAATATATTTTCATTTTTTTTATATATTAAAATAAGAGGACATAACTCCAACTATATTTTCACACATGTAACAATACTAAGTTTTGGGTGTCAACGTACGATATTAATTTCACACACTCTAACATGTAAGAACCTATAACTTTGGTGGCAACATTCATACTATGATTCAATTTAATATATGTAACCCAAATTTATATGTTTGGTGTCAACAGATGATTACAATCCCATGTTTCAATACAAGTAATAAAATTAAGTTTGGGCGACAATATACATCTCAAATTACATAATACTACATGTGTTTAATCCTAAGTTTATAACCCATGAAACAACAACTTGACTTGGGTGTTAACATATCATGTCATGAATAAATAAAAGTGGATATTTGTAGAAATAAAATAGATTTAAAAAAAACATGAATATTCCAAAAAAAAAAACATTGCCATCAATACCACAATGAAATCTATCCACAAGACATCGCAAACATAACTACAATTATACATTCGTGAATTTAAATTGGCGACAAATAATTAAATGGTTAATTATTTGTTTGAGACCATAAATCTCACTTATTTCAATTCAAATCTAAAAGATTGCATCTGAGAGCATATATAAATTTGCAACGCAGATTTGAATTAAATGTATGCAAACATGAATTAAACAATAATGATAAAATAATTAAATTAATAATCCTTTTAAGATGTAGAATTCTCACCTTGCTAATTCATTAGATCTATGGAGGTGAAGGAGAGCCGCCATGATCCTATGAAGAAGGAGGCTAGGTTTCATTAGGGTTAGGGGGTTGGGTCTAAGAGATATTATATAGATATTTGCAAATTGTTGTTTAGTCCTTATGTATCCTATCATGTTTTAATTCTATAAATTTAACCCCACTTATGTAGGTTATTTAATACAATTTGGTCCTTTTATTATAAAAAAATCATACTTTTCTTTCAATCTTTCAATGTAATAAAAAGGGTACATTTAAATGCAACTTTTTATTTGGACGCATAGTAGGTTAAGAAAAAGATATCATGTCTAATCACAGCAGGGATAAATTAATATCTTGTTTCTTAATATATTCGGAATATTTTTGCGTTTCTTTTCATTTAAATCAACATTTATTGATCATAAAGCCTGCAAATGTAGCATTATCAATTTTGTTCAAATTCCAAAAGTAAATATAAATGGGAGAGAGAGACTTGTAGGTGCATGCATTAAAATGTAGCATATGTTTTGTTAATTTGACTTAAAAGGTTGGAGAACAAAGAGGCTAAAAGAGGCAACCATGTTTTAAAATGTGGAAGAGATAAATGAATGCATGCACATTTATGTAAAATTAAAGAATGGATCTAAATTTGAATAATAATATAAATCATGTTAATACACAATTAAGACTTACAATAACAACCATTTAGTTCTCATTGCTAAATTTTCCTTACGCATGTGTATATACGATTTTAATTCATTTGTTTCATTATTAAACAATTGCATATTTTAGATTCCAAATAAATTCATTCTAATTTAGATTTATTGTTTAATTCTCAATTGTGGTATTGTGTCAAACTAATTTCACAAAAATGTAAACTTTGTGTGTCACGAATATTTTGTTTTGTAAACTCTTAATGCAACAAAAATAGTACCTTTTATTTTTCCCACTACATATAATAATTTACCTTACATAATTGATACTACTTAAATCTTTTTATAATACAAAGGAAAACGTAATCCTTTTATTTAAAATAAATTATTTCAAATATCAAAACTCATTAAAATAACTTAAAATAATTTTTTAAATTTTACCCCAAAATTCAGGGTTGTTACTGTCTCCCCCACTTAAAAACTTTCCGTCCTCGAAAAGGAACGGAACTAAAAGTGTTTAATTATCCTACTCAATTTTTCATTGGTTTGCATAATTTTATTAGTTGATTAACTTTTTAAAATATATAACTTTTATATATATTCAAAATTCATATTTTCTAAAATAGATTATATATATAATCACAAGTACGTTAATTATAAGCTTGGCACTCTCAACTCATTCCAGGGCATTACTAACCCCATCTCTAATGAGTTTTCTCATTCTAAGATACTGCTGATCCTATCTCTAATGAGTATTCTTATTGGATATTACTAATCCAATCTCTGATGAGTCTTTTTTTCAGTTTTAATGAGTTGTATCTCAAAGATTTGAGCTAACCAAAGCTCTGATACCAACTGTAACGACACGGGTTTCGCCCGACCTTAATCGATCGCAAAATCGACCAAGACCATTCAAAATCCGCATACGTTAACTTTGGGAATACAATACATTAGAACAAAAACAGCAGAATTTTATTACATCATGATAATATAACATTAGAGTACATAATATATCAGATTACATCGAAATTAAAATACAGCGGAAGAAAATTTTAAAATAAATTTAATATAATACAGTGCAGTGGAAATAAAATAGATACAGCAGAAGACAACTATGCTCTGGACACAGCTTTAAGCTTCTATCCAGAACCTGCTCAAGAAGTAAATATCTACAAAAAAGCTACTCGACTGCCCGTGTGGAAAAAGAGGGCACCCGAGTTTGCAAAGGTGGAAACAAACAACGGGTCAGTCATGGGACTGGTGTGAGAATTCTTAACTAATTTAACTAATAGTAATAAAGCAAATCCAAGGGCCACGCCGCTAACGCGGAACGGGTTTACTCCAATGGGTTGCCGTGCTTAACTTAAAGTGACAAAACAAACAATAAGTAAATCGTAAAACAACACTATGCTTTTAAGAAAAATGGAATCACCATAAGACCCAAGTCCCATCACACAATGCAACGCAAACCAGAGGATAGGGTTTTACCTTATGGTGATTAAACATGCTTGGTACGATAAAAACGAATTTGATATTATTAATAGTGTATATAAGTTTTCAAAAACAGTTCAATCATAATGTATCAATCCTAGGACACATAGATACCATAATACTATGCTTCCATACTAGTAATACAATCAAATCCGCATGAGGTCGTATTGGAAATTGGGTTTCCATCATGAGTCAAAGCTAGGGAGGAGCTCCTTACCGATTCGAGACACTCTAGCTAATATCTCAGGATTCCCCACAGTTAACCCTTGGATCCTGCAGGGCCGGTCCACCATACGAGTTGCGAATTAGTTATTCCTGAACACACGTTTCCCGGTCCTATAGGACCTATCATCCGAGGCGCGCCACATTCCATCATCCATATAAGTAAATATCAGCCAGTTTAAGCACCGACATCACTTCTAGCTAGAAAGAAACGTGCTGCTCTCCCTGCGTTCCCTTCTCCCGTTTTAGACTCCACCGGGTTGTGAGGCTCGCGAAGTCACGCTATACACAAAGCTACGCCTAAACAGGCCGTGCTTTGATCATCAACCATAGGGCCTGCTTTTCAACAAAAGCCTTGATCATTGCATCTTGGTATGAAACACTGTCATTCCATGTCATACTATTAATCTTTGCCAAAATATACAAAAGGGTGTTAAGCAAGAGAATAAATTCTCCGCCACCAAGCATTCATACATTCAGCAGAAAATCAATAAGTACAATATATAAAGGAGTACAATGTCAGACACACATTCCATTTATAAGCTTATGCTCTGTGTCTGAGCGAAAGCCAAATCCGTACAAATCAACACTACATCCAGACGGCCACCACTGTAGCCCCTTCAAGGTAGCTATTCCAATCAAGGGCATCAGCAGTCGTCGTCCATTCGATATGAAGATCGTTGGTCTTCAATCGCTGTCTTCAACTCTTGAATTTTAAACGTCGTTCAAATTATTTGGAATGAGATAGACTCGGACTTTCCAAATAATTCCCGCATATATATATATATATATATATAATTTAAAAATAATTTCATATCGTTAATATTAATTCATAACGATCAATCCTTATTTTAATTTATATATTAAAATAATTGAATTCCATTTAACGACGCTTCAAGTCAATAGGCGACCTTGGCGTTGTTTTCACCCAAATTTCTTTTACACATTTCTCTAAATCTAACCATTGGATTTTAACACAATTCATATCGTTGGAAAGATCTTCCCAAGGCGAACCTAACGGTTTCAGATTTGGGAAAATCCGACGGTCGGATATTTCAGTATAATCAACTAAAAGTACAATTCTATAAAGTGAACTACCACGCTCTATTTGTTCAACTAAAATTTGTTTATATATATATGATTATAAATATACATACAATTTCTTCGGCCATTTCATTATTACGGTAATCATGACAAGTAAAGATATATAACATAACACACAATAATGTTTATTTTAATTCACATACACAACCTATACATGCAATGTATATTTTTTTATTTTCAATCTACACAACCATGCAAATTCTTGTGCGTCATTTCTAATTCAACAAAAATGATTATTTTGTGTCATTCTTTTCTTTACAAGCAAAATGATATTCTTGCTTTAATCTTTACACATGAAAATGTAAATTTCATATCTTTTAATCTTTTTAATGAAAATCTAATTTATTAAAATATAAATTTCATCGTTATAATCTTTACTGATATTCTTTTACTTGAGTATGTAAATTTCATACCGTTATCCTTTTTAATAAAAAAATCAATTGATTAAAATGTAAATCTTCTTCTTTAAGTTCTAATTACATGAAAATGTAAAGTTATCCTTCTCTTATTCACATTAAAATGTATACTTTTCTTCTTTAATCTTATTTACATTTAAAATGTAAACTTTTCTTCTTTAATCTTATTTACATTAAAAATGTAAACTTTTATTTCAACTATAATCTAAAAATTGATTATTCTATATGTTATCCTTTTATAATAATATTATTTCCCAAAATAATAATTTTGAAACTTCTCTTTTAATATTCATTATAAAATGGATAAAATAAATCGATAAACTCGTTCGGGTTTTTAAAATGCATTGCTATTTTTAAAATGGATTAAATAGCCCAACTCGTTTTCTTATCCATTTGTATTTTATAATGGGCTAGAGCTCTCACATTAGGCCTACAACTTGTGGATGCTGGATAAGCCGGTTGGTTTCGGGCAGACTTATCACACAAGTTGGGCTTAACCTCGTGTCTTGGCCCAATTCGTATTTGTGCACTTGGACCCCTCACATTAGGTTTGACCTTAGTGGCTGTTGGATATGCCGGTTGGGTCCGGGCAGGCTTATACCACTAGTGTAACCTAACCTCGTGTCCAAGTACAATTATAATCTATAATTATAATTATCCTACTGAAAAATTTATTTTGGAATATATTTTTTATTTGAAAGTATTTTGGTTCTTAAAATATCATTTATTTCAAAATACCCCCTTAAAAATCTTCATTATTCTTGAAATACCATTTATTCTTATATTTAAACTTTAAATAAAAATTGAAACCTTTCATATTATAATAACATTATAATAATTCTTGAATGACAAACTCTTAATATTAATTAATCATTTAATACAGCATTTGTTCCTATAATAACATTATAATAGCATTTTCAAAATGTAAATTTTTTTGGATTTCAAATCTTCAATATTGATTAATCATTTATTACTGCATTAACCTCGGATTAAGAAATATTCATTTTATTATAATAACCATTAAAATAAAATTCTAAAATGTTAAATTTCAAATTTCAAATTCTAATCCTTCATCATTTATTACATAATAAATGAAATTCATGGTAATAACCATTCTCGTAAACATAGCGCGAGCCTACTCAGTCGGCTTCATACACATTAAATGATATTAGTGTTATTAAAATCAAAATTAATTTTTAAACGGAAAACTATTTTTGAAATTTTCCAAAAACCCCTCATTGGAATGAGACCCAAATCAATACCATTAATAAATGGATTTCAAACCGCGCATTTGCAAAATAATAAGGATATACATTCTTTCATTACCCACATTACATTCCAATCACACATTCAAATTACATTTCCAACCACATACAATAACTTTCAAAACAGAATTCAAATAACCACATATCATTTGTGCACTTGGGCGATGTGTGAAAATATTCGCCCAATCAACATATACATGTCAGGCAACTTGTATACGGTAGTGTAGCATATTCAAATTAACATAAATAACACTAAATTGAAATTAAATGTGCCAGTTACATAATTTCAAATTTCAAACACCGCATCCTATCACAACCAAACATGCATATCATCGAATTAATTCTCAGACATCCATCGCAGACATTTAAATTATATTTATTTAAGAAAATAAATAATTACTGAAAATAAAGATTGAGTGAGAAAAGATGTATTTATTATACTAACATATATGACATATTTAACTAAAATGACATTTTCTTCTAACATGACATTCTTGTCTAAAATGACAATTTTAACTAAAAATGTCTATTTTATTCCTAGGTAACATTATTAACTAAAATGACACTTTTATGTTTGACATAAATGACCTTTTATTGTGGCAATCCTGGATGATCATAAATGATATTTATTTTGACATACATGACATATTTTTTTCATGTTCCCCAATTCTAATCTCAATAAAATTGAAATGTGTTTAATTAAATTAAAACATACTCAAAATGACATGTTTCCGCAAAATTAACTCATTCACAAAATGACATGTTTTCCTTAAAATTAATGCATTCACAAAAGGTTTCTTAAAATTAATGCGCATTCACAAAAGATTTCTTAAATTAATGTAATTCAAAAACGTCATGTTACCACTAAAACGCTAAAAGTATTCCTATTTTTCATGTTACAACAAAATGCTTAAAAAAAAATTATTCTAGTTTTCCTAAATTAACATAACACTAAATATGTTTTCATTTTTTTATATATTAAAATAGGAGGACATAACTCCAACTATATTTTCACACATGTAACAATACTAAGTTTTGGGTGTCAACGTACGATATTAATTTCACACACTCTAACATGTAAGAACCTATAACTTTGGTGGCAACATTCATACTATGATTCAATTTAATATATGTAACCCAAATTTATATGTTTGGTGTCAACAGGTGATTACAATCCCATGTTTCAATACAAGTAATAAAATTAAGTTTGGGCGACAATATATATCTCAAATTACACAATACTACATGTGTTTAATCCTAAGTTTATAACCTATGAAACAACAACTAGACTTGGGTGTTAACATATCATGTCATGAATAAATAAAAGTGGATATTTGTAGAAATAAAATAGATTTTAAAAAAAATCATGAATATTCCAAAAAAAAAAAACATTGCCATCAATATCACAATGAAATCTATCCCCAAGACATCGCAAACATAACTACAATCATACATTCATGAATTTAAATTGGCAACAAATAATTAAATGGTTAATTATTTGTTTGAGACCATAAATCTCACCTTATTTCAATTCAAATCTAAAAGATTGCATCTGAGAGCATATATAAATTTGCAACGCATATTTGAATTAAATGCATACAAACATGAATTAAACAATAATGATAAAATAATTAAATTAATAATCCTTTTAAAATGTAGAATTCTCACCTTGCTAATTCATTAGATCTATGGAGGTGAAGGAGAGCCGCCATGATCCTATGAAGAAGGAGGCTAGGTTTCATTAGGGTTAGGGGGTTGGGTCTAAGAGATATTATATAGATATTTGAAAATTGTTGTTTAGTCCTTATGTATTCTATTATGTTTTAATTCTATTTATTTAACCCCACTTATGTAAGTTATTTAATACAATTTGGTACTTTTATTATAATCAAATCATACTTTTCTTTCGGTCTTTCAATGTAATAAAAAGGGTACATTTAAATGCAACTTTTTATTTGGACGCATAGTAGGTTAAGAAAAAGATACCATGTCTAATCACAGCAGGGATAAATTAATATCTTGTTTCTTAATATATTCGGAATATTTTTGCGTTTCTTTTCATTTAAATCAACATTTATTGATCATAAAGCCTGCAAATGTAGCATTATCAATTTTGTTCAAATTCCAAAAGTAAATATAAATGGGAGAGAGAGACTTGTAGGTGCATGCATTACAATGTAGCATATGTTTTGTTAATTTGACTTAAAAAGTTTGGAGAACAAAGAGGTTAAAAGAGGCAACCATGTTTTAAAATGTGGAAGAGATAAATGAATGCATGCACATTTATGTAAAATTAAAGAATGGATCTAAATTTGAATAATAATATAAATCATGTTAATACACAATTAAGACTTACAATAACAACCATTTAGTTCTCATTGCTAAATTTTCCTTACGCATGTGTATATACGATTTTAATTCATTTGTTTCATTATTAAACAATTGCATATTTTAAAATCCAAATAAATACATTCTAATTTAAATTTATTGTTTAATTCTCAATTGTGGTACTGTGTCAAACTAATTTCACAAAAATGTTAACTTTGTGTGTCATGAATATTTTGTTTTGTAAACTCTTAATGCAACAAAAATAATACCTTTTATTTTTCCCACTACATATAAAAATTTACCAATCTTTTTATAATACAAAGGAAAACGTAATCCTTTTATTTAAAATAAATTATTTTAAATATCAAAACTCATTAAAATAACTTAAAATAAATTTTTAAATTTTACCCCAAAATTCAGGGTTGTTACAGTAGTGTTGGACCAATAGGATGTAGGGACTCGAGTACTTGTCCTTCGTATACGATCTGTTTTCTTGGTCATTGGTTTTGCTACAACTGCATGTAATCGAGTATTCAAAGAATTTGTTTTTGGTTTCACCGATTTAGAATTAACTTGAGCTTCTTGAACAAATTCCAATGGGTCAATGTTGTGTTGAACACTATGCCTTGACTGTTCAAATGCTTCGTAACAATTATTCATCATTTCATCGTCAAGCTCCCAGTTGTCCATAGCTGAAATCGATAAAAATGACTCAGAAATATGATATGACTAAAAAATGTATGAATTATTGGTTAGGTTAGGTGGAAAAATAACGGCATACATATAGTTGTATTTGAACACACAAATGGGCTAAATTTGTAAAACAAAATGTTGTAATTCCCAGTAAGGACTAGTCTACTCTCTGGAGACCTGTGATACATAATTGATAGTGGTACAACGACATAGTAATAAAGTGATACAATGATACAGTGATACCATATTTATATTAAAGGAATCTACACTACACACTGGCAATGGACAGCAATGTTCATTGTATAATGTATTACTTTAGACATCGAAAGGTCAACTTTTTCAACGAGAAGACACTCCACTGCCAAACTTAATGGTGACAAGACAATACTGACTTGTGTTGTCCGATAAATTTTTCACTTTTGTTGTCACTAACACAGATAATAAGAAAAGCTCTCCACTTGACAAACAACAAAGATGGCACTCAATTTTAAAGTAGTTGTCGTAAAGATGGCAATCAATGTTTCATCTTATCCCATACATTATTGGTTTGAAAGGATATTAAATAAGTGTGCACGCCAACCACTATAACAACCCGCACCTCCATTCACGTAAGATATTGTCCCCAACTTAGCCACCATATATGTGTGGGGTTTTGTTCCTCAAAAGGCCTCGGCGTAAGTAAGAGATGGGCTCTACTATATAAGTACCTACTTCACACAGACTTCCATGATGTGGGACTTAGGGGTGTTACATTCTCCCCTCCTACAGAGCCCAACGTCCCCGTTGGCTCACAAACACCTCACCCAGGCGTTGTGGTCCACAGGAGCCACAATTCCAGCTAGATATTGGCTCTGATACCACTGTAACAACCCATACCTCCATTTCACGCAAGATATTGTCCCCAACTTAGCCACCGTATAGGTGTGGGGTTTTGTTCCTAAAAAGGCCTCGGCGTTAGTAAGAGATGGGCTCTACTATATAAGTACCCACTTCACACAGGCTTCCATGATGTAGGACTTAGGAGTGTTACAACCACCCTGCGTAGGCGCCTCTTTATTTTAATACGTTTTCTTTATCCCTGAATGCGCGAAAGAGAATAATGCATCCAAAAATATGATAATGTATACTTCTTCCAATTTATACATTGACGGGCCCACATTAATTTAAAGGATTGATAAGTTATTTAAGTAACCGTAGTGTAGTGCTACGTTAACACCATGAATGCTTTAAAGAGATTATGGTGCCTCACAAATTCCTCATCATCTTCGTCTTCTAGTTCAGATGAAGACGGAGACAAGTACAACAAACAATAGCTAATGTATCAACGAGAAACTTTAAACGCGATGCAAGGTGATATCGTAGAGAGCTCAAAATCAACCCAAGGAGGAAGCCAAGTGGGTATAAGAGATATACGCTACGGACGTGACTATGCATGGGGGCATAATCACTTGATGAAGGATTACTTTGTGCAAAACCCAGTATATGGCGATGTATACTTTCGTTGTAGATTCCGTACGTTGAAGACAGTGTTTGATCGAGTTATAAACAAGGTTTCTGAATCCAATATATTTTTTACCCACAGGAGAAATGGAATCAACGAACTAGGAGTTTCACCACTACAAAAAATGACTGCGGCACTTCGTATGTTTTTGTATGGAAGTTCAACTTATTCATTTGATGACAAATTATAAATTGGGGAATCAACTTCAGTTTTATGCTTGAAAATATTCTGCAAAACAGTTGTTCGTGTCTTTGGTGAAGAGTATCTACGATCCCCTACCGCACGCAACATTGCACGATTGTTAGCAATGGGAGAACAACATGGTTTCCCGGGTATGTTAGGGAGCTTAGATTGTATGCATTGGACGTGGAATAACTGTTCAGTAGCACTACAAGGCCAATGCATAAGCCACAAAAAAAAAGCTACATTGGTGTTAGAAGCCGTAGCTTCATTTGATTTGTACATATGGCATGCCTTTTTTGGCGTTCCTGGATCACTAAACAATATTAATGTCCTATGCCAATCATACTTGTTTAATGATTTGTACAACAATCTGTCACCGCCATGCAACTATAAAATTGGTGATAAAGACCATTCTGTTCGTTATTATTTGGTAGATGGAATTTATCCTAAATGGAAAACACTTGTGCAAGCATTTAAAAAGCCGAACAAGGCCAAAGAAGCCAAGTTTACGCAACAGAAAGGGAGTTTGAGAAAAGACATAGAAAGAGCATTTGGAGTTCTATAGGGACGGTTTCATATTTTAAGAAAAGAGGTGCACTATCATGAACATGTAGTTATATCAGATAATGTATTGTTGTATTATACTACATAATATGATAATTAAAGAAGAAAGGGGAGGATTTGAACTGCAACTTAGGAACTATCCGAATATAGCAGTGGCATTTACAAGTAAGTCGTACAAGGACCCGAATACTTTTGTATAATACTGGCAACGTATCCAGGACGTTAGAGAACCCCAAGCACACCTAGAATTAAGGGACGAATTAGTCGAACATTATTGGGAGCATACGGGAAACCATTAGGAAGTTGATTACCGTGTGCTTTTATGCTTGGTTTGTAATATGTATGTGTAAGTTAAATTACTTAAGTTAGGTTCATAATATGTATGCTTTTATGCTTTTATGTATCGTTTAATGCTAATGTTATGAAATATTATGTTATTGTTCTCTTATTACATGTTTAGACTAGCAACAGTGCTGGTAACAACTTAAAAGTCAAATTTAATTAAGGAACTGGTACAACACTAATAAGTAGTACCAAACTAAGGAAACTCACCTCTATGGCTACTACATCACTGGTACTTAATAATTACAAAATACGTAACGACATAGCAACAAATAAATACAATGAAACGATGAAAGCATAAATACGTCCTACCCCATGCGTCTTTTGCGGCTCGCTTCTAGTTCATGCTTCATTAATAAGTGTTGCATTGGGTTTAATGTGTCAAGGTTGACAGTCATAAGTGCCTTGTCATCAGCACGTTCGAGTCGAGCTAATTCATGCTCCCTAACATCCAACTCACGCTCTCTTGATATTTTAAGTTCTTCATGTATTCGTTGTTTTTCCTGGGCTCTCTCAGATCTGTTAGCTTCTTTGGCTTCCGCCAAAATGCGATTAGATTCGTCAGAAGCTACCATTTGACTATTTAGTTGTTCGTAGTACGAACTATAATCCGTGACTGTTTTTTTTTTTTACCTTTAAATTTACCAGGAGGCCTACCATCGGAACTTGTAGAAAAGGGGGTGTTTTCTTGAGGATCAGGACTTTCTGGGCTTGATTCCTCCATCGGCCTTCTTGGCATAAATCGCGATGCTGAATGTTCTTGGCATATGTTGCTCCATTTTTCTTCCCTAGACAGAATGGCATAACAATTGTGCAAGTTGAATGGTTGGTTTTTGTGATCTGCCATATACACTTTATTCGCCTTTTTTAGCTGTGGGGATTGAACTAGTGTAAGTTGCAAAAATTATATGGTAAAATAATATAATAATAATTTATGTAAATGATAAGTACCAAATCCATATCGTTGGCACTGCTTTGCTGTCTACTTTCTAGTACGGCCATAATCTCCTTCCAACATTGACAGTTAGCGTTGATTCTCTTCCACGACTGTTTTAAAGAATCTATTGTTCTTGGGGGGTTTTCTGGACTATGACCATTGAATAATCTCGAAACAGAACTCCAAAATGAGTTATCAGTCTAACTAGTTCCTTTTACATTATCTCTGGATAATTCGACCCAACAAAAAGCTAGTTCTGCTTGTTCTTCTAGAGACCATTTCACTATTTTGTTTGATCTTCTCACTTGTGTGTTCGTATACACATTTGCAATTTCAGTAACATCGACTTCTGTTTCTTCGTTCAAACCGCTATTTTCTCCAAAACAAACAGTTCAAATTTCTTGATAGTTTCGGATAAGTTTTAAGCGACAGTAACCTTTGTTGGCTACTTGAAGAAGCGTAGTGATGATCACTGTAATTTTGCTGAAAAAACGCGTTCTGTTCAGAACCAGAATTTTGAGTATTCTGATAATGATTAGAGTTTTGCTGGGATTGACAGAAATTCAGGTTTTGTTGAGAATAATAACAGTTTGGACCATTCGGTAAGTTACCATAATTGGAATTTTGATTCTGCTGGTACGAGGAATGCATCGGAAACTGATTGTGGTTGGATTGATAATTGTGTTGATTTTGAGCAGATTTGGAGGCACCCTTCTTGGCTTTGACATTTTTTGACATTGCAAATAACTTGAATAGGAGAAAACGAAGAAGGAAGAGAAGTGTGCACTGATTCAAAGATGTATGATGTATATATATGCATTAATCAAACGGTAAAGAAAATGAGCAACAGTCTTAAAGACAACGGTTAAAAACACAACGGGTAGAATGCAATGGTCAAAATAGGCATAAACGGCTTTGTTATAGCCGACAAAGGGGGGAGAATTTTAAAAAATTCTCCCCCATCGTGTCGGCTTTAACAAAGTCGGCTAAGGGGGGACAGAGAAAGTCCCTCGTTTAACCGGCTTTATTAAAGCCAGCGTTGCTTAACCGGCTTTAACAAAGCCGGCTAAGCGGTGGTTCTCCAGGGTTGCTGAAGCAACCCTGGCCTGCTCTCTGACCCCCGCGTTGGGGGTCGGTTGAAAAGCACCCCCCCCCCCCGTTGCTCTTACACTAGTAGCCATTATCTACAATGTGCATGCATGGTCGTTTTATAAACAAATATACATCTGCAAAAAACAAAAACAAAAATTTTTATGAATTTATTATCAGTCTATCTGTTAAATAATAGTAAAGCAGAAGAATTTGAAGTTTTCTTGTTAATTCTAAAATCTTGTTCTCTTCTCCCTAAGAAAATTATTTTCTATTAGTTTATAACTTCAAACGCTTATTTACTAATTCCGTCACATCACTTCACATCTCCTTCCATTTACATTTTGGTATGGGCAATTTAAGTTTACAATTATTTACATAAGGGTTACGACACGCGCTTCATGCATCATTTTTTTAACAAATCATATATGTTTAACCAATTCAAAATAAAATTATTTACATGTATATTCCGGTGTTAAGATCATGTGTTTTCTTTTTAAATTAGAATTTTATGTTGCAGTATCTTATGATTTTTAACTGTGGATCTTCACTTTTATTATTCGTTACTGAAAAAGGAATTTGTATATAAAGATTATTTGTTAGATTCAATTTTCAAGTGATATTAAGACTTGTTAATATTTATAGATGGATATTTTGAATTTATAAATAAATTTCATGTATAAGATCCTGTTTTTAAGCGATATTATGATCTTACATATTTCTAGATTGACATGTTGAATTAGTAAGTGAAATTTATTTCTAAGATCCTATATTTTAGTAATAAAAAGTTTATAACATATATAAGACATTTTTGATAGTTCACGTTTACACCAAAAAAGTGTGACACCAAGATATTTCAATTATTATTAAAGATGTAATTTAGCAGTGAGCTCCTATTATTTTACATTTAAGTCCATATATTTAAATTAGTTGCATAATCCAAAAGTTAAATTATTTAAATAAATTTAATTAACTACTATTTCTTAAAAATATGCAAGAATGATATAATTATGTTTTTTTACCTCAAATACCTACAATTAAAATTTTATTTAATCATATACAAAGTCCCTCTCAATTATTTTCTAACATTTTACAATTAAGGCCATCTACTACAACAAATTACATATTACTAAAATTATTTAAATAATTTTAACAAACTATTATTCATCAATAGCCAAATAAATGACATTAATATTAACCATATTTGTGTTAACAAAAATGAGAACAAATGAATAAATCAAATATACAAATACAACAATCACAGAACACAAATTATATACACAAATCTACATATTCGTGATCTTGCTATCATTACTTGAATTTCACTGGCCGCTCCTTCTCCTTTGCCAGGCTTTGGAAGTGTCGACTCCCTCCTAGGATTCTCTTCTTCCAGTGGTGTCTCATTTACAACAGAGTCAACACTAGATCATGATGGTATTGTCGCAACATTGTATCTAATCCCACTTGCTGGCTCTATGCTGCACATGAGGAAACAATTCATCATCTCTTCTTTAACAGTGATGTTACCTATCTGATTTGGGTTGCAACAAGTGTTTTCCTTCTAGGTTACATTCATGTGAATTCATCTATGTTTGATCATTGGCAATATGGCTCTGTTAGCGTTGGTCTGGATTTGTTTTTGGCAATATATTGCTAGAGTATCTAGAAAGAGAGAAATGCTATTGTTTTTAATAAACCGTTGAAGCACTTTGAGAGAGTCTGTAGAAGCATCTCTCATATATTTCATTCATATATAGGTCTATCACATCCTGCACGTTTCAGGTTGATTCTTCCGCAAACACAAAGCCCTAATGAATCGGTTGGAAGCTCCAGTCCTGAACTAGTTTGACTTATTGCTCTTGCTTCTTAAAGTGTTATGGTGTCTATATGTATGTTTTATATTATGTATGGTCCTAAGTACGACTGATGCATGATGTATTTTGCTGTTTTGAAGCTCGCTACCAGTTGGGCATGTCAACTGGGCTTATTATTATATATAATCTAATCTAATCGGTTGTGTAACACCACTTTACACATCCGTTAAGCTCAAAAAAATAAAAATAAAATTATATACATAAATAACAATCATAAATTCAAAGTTTAATTCATTTATATCGATATATTTAATATTGTAATATTGATGTAAAGTGATATATATTTCAAATTTTGTTTAGTTATATTCGAAACACACCACAGTGTCACTTAGCATTGCACATCTAAGTTAATATTTTCAAATTACCTATGTGATTTCAATTAATAAATAGTTGTTAAAGTGCTTTGCCAAATAAATTGTTGTTAAATCATCAAATTAATGTTAAATATGGTGTTTTAAATATGTACCATGTCATATTAACAGAGACGATAAAATTAGTTTTTCATACTGATATGAAGTTAATAAGTCACATAATATAAATAGTATGCGTAAACAATGATTAAAAAATTAATATACTATTCATGTATCTCAATAGATTGATCATACATCGAAGAAAAAATTCAGAACATTTCTATGATTAGTTACTAAGCCCCTCAATTCTTTCATTATATTTTATATTTTAATCCATATGTTTAATCTGCTCGTGGAATCATAAATTCAAACTACTTAAACTTTTTTTAGTAAATGTTTAGTTCATTTTCTAATAGGTCTAAAAAATATTCATCAATTTTAATACACACACACACGCACACACATATATATATATATATATATATAAAGAAAATGGTAATTTTTGTAACGATCTGGCAGAATTTGATGCCCCAGTTTCACCAATAAACTTAAACCCGTATTACTTGCCAAAACCCAGTATCGAAAATACCAGATAGTTAATGAACGATAATAGAGGGTAAGGAAAGAAAGAAAGAAATATTAAAATAGAATAAAAGAAGAAGAATAAACAATGCAATAGAATCAGAGTCTCACATTGTTGTGGAATAAAAATATAATATATAAATATATCATTCTTGAGAGCTTGAAATAAAACTTACAATCGTCAAGTACAATTTACAGTCAACATATCTGGACAGTTATAACAATCTATCCTTATACACAATACATAGCGAAATAAATATTAATACGTTTGAACTCTTCCTATCCATCTTTTTAAGTGCGTAGTATCCAAGCCTAAACCTGAAAACTCGGTCTAACCCGAGCATTGCAAACGCCGAGATCAGTCTGGTGAACCAAAGTGAGAAGACTCACTAAGTTTATAGGTATCATCCGACTTGATTTTAAAGTCAAAACAAATTATTTTCGAAAGAAAAGGATTATCGTAAGACTAGTCCACACATAAACACAGATGGTTTTTACCTTAGGATAACCCAAAACATTTTGAAATCATGTCTATTTTGATATTATAATAGTGTCTAAGTCAAATAAATAGCAATATAACGAAACACTTGCATCTCATGCTCCACATACATAGCATACAATTGAAACCGCGGGCTCTTATTGGGGATTGGATTCCGACTATGACCAAGTATGGAACTGCCTTCCGATAGTGTATCTCTAGAGAGGAATACACTAGGTTCAACCATCTTGCAACCCGGCCCATACATGACCGACCAATCATTTCGCTTGAATGTATCGAATGTATATCACCAACGGTTGAAATCAGCAACTATTTCCCGAAAGGGGCAACATCGATAGAATAAAGAAGGAAATGAAATTTCTCTATATATGTGATACATATAATTGGGAGCGACCCACTTAGCCATGCTGCCTGCCCGATTTCTGTCATTTCCCGATTGAAGAGACTTGAGCTTTAAATTACCTTTTTAAGATAGCACACCACCATTCACATTGAATGCCACATTGTCAGAACCTCCAGAAAATCACGAATTGATTTCCATAAAAATTCTCTTGGTGTTAAGCTAAGAAGTTTTCTTTTTTGCCATCAACTTGGTACGTTTGAAGAAATCAACATACGTGACCCCTTTCGAAACACTTTATCAGACATCCGTCCATATAAGTTATCCTAGGACTAGACAAAACGAAGGCACCCTCGTACTACATCCTAAGAATCACCCTATGGATCAGTAGCGAGTGGTCCTTGCAAATCCGTAGATTTCAACCACGATAGAATCACTATTAAATACTCTAGTTGCAAATACGAGAATTTGACAAGTAGTTCTTACGCTTTTGGAGATCCACGGTCTTCAATTGCTCCATCTTCAATCAACATCTTCGTTGATTTCATATTTGCTTGTTCGAAGTGATTTTCGAATAAAATTCGATCCCATTCTTTCCGTAACAACAATTGCATAGTTCAGATTTCATAGTCGGTTATTTAACTATCAAATAAACAACCATTAAAACATGAAAAATAAATATGAGTTTACTGATTCAGAACCCAATATTATTTGGGCTCTTTAATTTAAAAATAATTAATGAAGGTTAATTTAAACTCCTAAATCTTTCAATATTATGAATATAGCTTTTCACTTCTTACTTTAATATAAGAGTATTTTAAAAACTATTTTAAATACTTTGAATTAATCAAATATATATACCCAACTTTGGTTTTAACAAATTTCAAGTAAACCATCGTTACGAAATCTCTTTCGTTTCATTTCTCGAAGACAACAACTAGCACTTCCCCTTTGAATAAACTTATTCAAATTCATCTCATTGATTCCTTAAATCTCAAAATATCGTTATATTTCCACAAAATCTCTTTTTTATTTCCGTTACTTTGGAAATACTATTTTATATTATCAAATCTTTTTTATTTCCGTTACTTCAACATTAATTAGTCCCTGATCATAAATTGGTAAGTGAATATGTAACACCCCGTATGTTAAATAACTTGTTATAACATAAATCAGAGCAGAATTAAATTTAATATTCTGAATCAGGGGAAACGGGCTGTGCCATTGCGTTCGTCTCGGAAAAATACGCGAAATAGAGTCCGAGTTTTCGTAAATCGGAGTCCGTATGACCAAGTTATGGCCCGTCAAAGTTTCACGAAAAATCAAAAACGAAAACTGCTCATGTTTTGAGGCCCGGGATGAGTTTTGGGCTGTTTTTTTTGGGCCCTAAATGGTTCCTATACTTGACTTCTTCCCCAAGACATGCTTTAAAGGCTAGGATTGGTTCTAGGGTATATCCTATGGTCCTAAAACATCTAACTAATCTATATATACACCCTAATACCCCCCTTATCCTTACCAAAAATAGATCTAAGGCCATTATGCCACCACTTAGAAAATTGGAGAGCCTCCACTAAAAATCCTAAGAGGGTTTGCAAGCTAATCTACATCTTCTTCTACTTAATCATTGGGATTTGCTTCATTTAACTTGCTAATCTTGTTTTGGTGAGCTTCTATCCCCTTAATAATCAATTATTGAATTGATTATGATAAGATGTGATAAAGTATGGCTATGTTTGTGGATCCATATATTTATGCAAGCTTGATGTAGTGAATATTATGTGTTTTGCAAGTTATATGCCTTATGTCATGCAAGTTTCATAATATGTAATCATGATATTTTTATGCAAGTTGTTTCATGATGTTTATGATGCAAAACACTAAGTGAATATGGATCCATTATGCAAACATGTTATGCAAGTATGTGAGTACTTATGCAAGTCATGTATATGCTTATATGCATGTTTAACATCTTATGCAAGTATATGAATGTTTATGCAAGTTATGTATATGTTGAAATGCAAGTTTAACATAATATGCAAGCCTATGCAAGTATGTGAATGTTTATGCAAGTTATGTATATGTTGAAATGCAAGTTTAACATAATATGCAAGCCTATGCAAGTATGTGAATGTTTATGCAAGTTATGTATATGTTGAAATGCAAGTTTAACATAATATGCAAGCCTATGCAAGTATGTGAATGTTTATGCAAGTTATGTATATGTTGAAATGCAAGTTTAACATAATATGCAAGCCTATGCAAGTATGTGAATGTTTACGCAAGTTATGTATATGTTGAAATGCAAGTTTAACATGATATGCAAGCTTATGCAAGTATATGAATGCTTATGCAAGTATGTGAGTGCTTATGCAAGTTAAGTATATGCTAAAATGCAAGTTCTACATGTTATGCAAATCACATGTATGATGATATGTAAGTTCATATGCAACATGTTATGCAAATCACATGTTTGATGATATGTAAGTTCATATGCAACATGTTATGTAAGACACATGTTTGATAATATGCAAGTTTGGGTTGAATATAGTTGGGTTAATATATGCTCATATATGCAAGTTGACATCCTCTTAACCCATGACAAAGTTGTATGCTAAACCCATGATAGTTGTGATGGATCTTCCCCTTTATTATGTCATGAAATGAGAACGATTTACGTGGGGAAACGATGGGGTTGGTAAATATGTTAATTAAAGCATGGTTGGGTATGATTAAGCATACCATAAAAATAAATTACCATAAGTGGGAATTTACCTATTGAGTTAGGTCTACCCCATGGGAATTTACCTATTGAGTTAGGTCTACCCATGTTATGGAAAACTTGATATTAATTAGGAATAATTAATATGGGGGTGATTAATTAGGTGTAATTAATCGACTAAGACACGAGGTTGGACTCATTTGTAGTGTAAAACTGCCCGGACCCGACCGGCTTAACCAGTTGCTACAAATGTCAGCCCAATGTGAGAGGTCTTAGCCATAAATTAAATACGTGATTAAGGTAAAGACACGAGGTTAGACTCTGTTATGACGTAAGACTGCCCGGACTCTACCGGCTTAACCAGGCGGTCATAACAGCCAGTCTAATGTGGGAGGTCTTTATGGGAGATCACGGTCTTAATTAATTAAGAAACACTTAACCATATTAGCATGTAGTGGGACATGAGGGGTTAAGTGGGTGCCTTGGGTGGCATATAGTAACTAGTGGGGGTGCCTTGGGTGGCATGAGGAAACTAGTGGGTTGCCTTGGGTGGCAATAGAAAATACGATAAGAATACTTAACCAAAGTGGAACATGTAACTAAACATGATTAAAGGGTTAAGTAAGTGCCTTGGGTGGCATGGGGAAATCAAGTAAGTGCCTTGGGTGGCATGTGGGAATCAAGTAAGTGCCTTGGGTGGCATGTGGGAATCAAGTAAGTGCCTTGGGTGGCATGCGAAAATCTATTGGGTGCCTTAAGGGGCAATTGTAATATAATTGGATGACTTAACCAAACCTTAACATGTAAGGGGGCATGATTATAAAAAGGGGTTAAGTGGGATGCACTAGATAAAATGACAAGCTTAAGTAGTAGCTTGTGGGGGGCCCATTTCAACCAATATCCCAAACGTATCTTTGTGGGCTCGACCCATGTCGAGTGACGGGACACGCATATTGGGCTTGATTATAAGAGGCCAAAACGGGGTAGCGGTGGCAACGCAAGTCCAACGGGTTTCATATGCGTGTGTGGGCCCGGGCTGGTAGATAAGCCGTTGTTGCATCGTGTAGATATAAAGCCGTGCACCGTTGATAGTATTGGGTAGCCACTTTAGGGGAGTGATACACCCCACTGTGGGACCAGCACGGGTATCTACGTTAGGGAGCCGATCGCTTGGGGTAGTGGGGTACACCTAGTAGAGATAGGGGCAGACGGCACCTATGTAGTCAACTAGGGTATAGGAAACTACTGGTTATATCTATCTTTGATATCCTTGGGTGGGATCAACCTTTGAGTAGGAGTGACTGGTGTGGTGCAGTTAGTAATTATCCTTGGGTGGGTAGATGCGTCTTTACGGTTATCTTAGTTCGTCCTGTGTTCGTGGGCAACTTAGTGTAGTCATTATCCCCAAAGATACCATACCGAGTTCATATCATACCCTAATTACTTTAATAATTGTATTATTAAGGAGATAGGGTTCACTCAGGCTTATGTCTGACCCCCGTTGTTTTTATCTTTTTCCTTCAGGTCCTCAGGTTGGGCCTAGTGCTAGTGGGCTTTGATCAGTTTGCTTTATCTATCTCTTGGAGCTTGGACCGTAGATGTAGAGCTCAGCTTATCTTATCTTTTCTGTTATGGCTATTTGTTATGAGTAGTGGGATTATGTACTTATTTTATTCAGGATGGATATTTTGTACTTGACTCTTGTTATGGTTTTATGATGTAACCAAACATGTTTTACTTTCCGCTGCTATGAGATGATGTTTTAAATTTTCAAGTATTACATTATATCTGTCTTGTTGTAATTTTACTGTTCTATACTCACTAAAAATACTCCACCGATGCTATGGCATTCCCTTAGTGAGTGACTATAGCGGGTGTGGGGTGTTACACGTGGTATCAGAGCTTAAGGTTACCAGAACAGATAAAATTTTTAAGAAAAACTATTTTCTAAGAATATTTTAGAAGAAAGTATTTTCAAAAACATGTCTTTTAAGAGAAAAGTTTTTGAAAGAAAAGCATAATCCCCAATAGCCATATCTATATCTTTCGAATTCTCCATTTTGAATCTCTTCCTTTCTCTCATTTTGAGTTTCCCCTCCGCATATAGATGATCTTTCTAAGATAGATAAGGATGGAAAACCACTTCAAGGGACTTAGACGTTAATCAGATTAGAAGTTGGTTCAAGAAGGAGGAGGACTGGTAGGTACCTATAGGATAGACGATGAGAGGAAGGCTCAAATAGTTGTTTAGTTAATGAAGGATGAAACCTCATTGGTGGGAGGTTATGAGTGGAGAATAGGGAAGAAGAAGGCTAGTAGTTATCCTTTTGGGAGGAATAGGACACGTTATTAGGATTGTCCAAAGAAGCAAGGGCAAGGTATGGAATCTTCTGGGGGGTAATTGTATTCCCTCACGACTAAGGTACCAGATGGGGATAAGACCGTCTAGGTTGGAATTTGGATTTCTTTATTATCCGATTCAAACTTTATTTGATTCTGATATATCGAGTTCGTTTATCTCACCATTGTTAGTTGAGTCACTGCACTTAGACACCAGTTTGGTAGATGATCCCTTAGTTGTTTCAAACCCAATTGGGGCTCCATGATGTGTTTGGGTTTGAAAGTTTCTATACTTAGCGTTGAGTTTAGATGTGATGCTTTTTGGGCTTCACGGGCTATGGGTTAGTTTTGGGCATGGACTGGTTATCCAGTAGGGGTGCCGTTCTTGATTTTGAAGAGAGAGTTGTTAGGTTGATGACCCGCTTGGGTAACACTCTCGAGATCTCTTGTAATCCCATGGAGTCTGTTATGCTAAGTTATCTTGAATCGCTCGATGCTTCGGTCGAGAGTCTGCAATCTGTCAGAGTGGTCCGGGAATATCCGGATGTGTTTGAGGAGGTGAAGGGCTTACCTCCGAAGCGGGAGATTGACTTCCGAATCTATCTTGTGGACAATGCTAAACCAGTATCTTTGCCAGTGCGCCACATGGCTCCTCGTGAAAGGAGGGAACTCAATAAGCAAGTAGGGGAGTTGCTTGAGAAGGGGTTCATAAGACGAAGTATATCGGAGTGGGGTGCTCCGGTGGTTTTTGCTACAAAGGCAGATGGGTCCCTCAGACTTTGTGTTGACTATAGAGAACTCAACAAGCTCACAAAGAAGAATAAACACCCATTGCCGAGGATTGATGATCTCTTCGATCAGTTAGTTGGCGCTTCAGTGTTTTCGCAGTTGGACTTAGCCACGAGATTTCATCAGTTGAGAGTGGTTGAGGATAGTACAGAGAAGACTGCCTTTAGGACTCCGGATGATTTTTTTTTTATGAGTGGCTGGTGATGCCATTGGGTTTGACGAACGCCCCCGTATACTTTGATGATTTGATAAGAAGGGTGTTCAAGGAGTACCTAAATAAGTTGTGATGGTCTTTGTGGATGACATCTTGGTCTTTTCTAGGAGCAAAGCCAGTTAGGGAAAAACGGTGGTTTTGGAGTAAGACTGGCGGGGACATCCAGGGTTGGACAAGGGGCTTAATTATTTAGCCGTTTTTACTAGTATCATCTCACGAAGGTCGTCTGAATTCGAAGGAGGTATCCCTTGGGTGTTTGTCTGATATTGGTTTAGGCCTTTGGGGCTTGCATTTGGGGGAATGCCGAGTTTGATTAGGGTGGTCTGCGTGAGGGATGGATAGCTGTGATGATTTTGGATGATATCCTGGTGGAGAAGAGCATGCCCTACATCTTAGGGAAGTGCTGGAGGCTCTTCAAGCGCGTAATCTTAGGACAGTAAAAGTGGATGGGATTTTTAGCATCCTATGGGTTTGAGATAGCGTATACCCCTGGCAAGGGTAACATGGTAGCGGACACCTTAAGTAGAAAAAGGGATTGTCCTCGAGTTTGTGGTTCGTTGAACGAAGGAGCCTAGAGTTTATTTCTATGATGGATTTCAGACCTTCCGTTAATTGTGTACCCGGTTTGCTAGCTTCCTTGGAAGTTAGACCTACTCTTTTGGGGCAAATTGTAGAAGCACAGAGGGACGACCCACAGTTGGTTGAGTTAGTAGAAAAGCTCATAAGGGGGGGGAGTCGTCCAGCCATTTGAGTAGGTACACCCTAGATGATAGGGGGTGCTTGTGTAGAGACGGTAGACTTTGTGTACCGCAAGATGAGGGTTTGAGGAAGGTTATTCCTGATAATGCACACCGTTTTAGGATGACCATTCATCCCGGTGGGGACGAGATGTACCAAGACATGAAAAGGACTTTCTTCTGGGCCGGTATGAAGAAAGATGTGGCCGAGTATGTTGCTAGATGCTTGGTGTGCCAACAAGTAAAAGCAGAGCAAAAGAAGCCAGGTGGGTTGCTTCATCCTTTGGAAGTTCCGATATGGAAGTGGGATAGTGTCTCGATGGACTTCGTTGATGGTTTACCGAGATCGAGGAAGGGCAATACAGGAATTTGGGTCGTGGTTGATAGACTTACTAAGAGCGCCCATTTCATACCCGTAAAGAGTAAGAGGACTGCTCCATGGCTTGCTTCAGTCTATGTTCGAGAGATAGTTCGATTGCATGGGGTACCTTCCAGCATAGTGAGTGATCAAGATCCTATCTTCACTAGTGAGTTTTGGAAGAGTTTACAGGAGGCGGTGGGGACTCAGTTGTGTTTGAGCACCGCATATCATCCTCAGACAGACGGCCAGACCGAGAGGGTGAACCGTGTTTTGGAAGACCTTTTGAGGCTTTGTATCTTGGATTTTGGAGGTACATGGGAAGAGCATCTTCCTTTGGTGGAGTTTGCATATAACAACAGCTTCCAGTCTAGTATTGGCATGGCACCTTTTGAAGCTCTTTATGGAAGGCCTTGTCGATCACCTACATGTTGGTGGGAATCTACGGATAAGATCTTGCTAGGGCCCGATATGGTTAGAGAGACTTCAGAGAAGGTTGATTTGATTCGAAGAAGGATGAAAGCAGCGCAAGACAGACAGAAATCTTATGCAGATAAGAGGAGGACTGATCTTGAGTTTGAAGTTGGGGACATGATTTTTGTCAAAGTGTCTCCATTACGGAATGTTGTTCGCTTTGGATCCGCTGGGAAGTTAGCACCGAGGTTTGTAGGACCGTTTCCTGTCAAGGAAAGAATTGGACGGATGGCATATAGGGTGGAGTTGCCAGACAGACTTAGTGGTATACATGATGTTTTCCATGTGTCACATTTGAGGAAGTGCCTACATGAGACCGCATAGGTGGTAGAGCCGAGCTTGCTTAGAGAAGTGGAAGTAGAGCGTGATGCGACGATTCGACGAGCTCCTACTCGCATCCTTGGGTCAGAGATTAAGAAGTTGAGAAACAGAGAGGTTCAGCTAGTCAAAGTGCAATGGGGAGATGACGAGAGCAATGCTACTTGGGAGACGGAAGCGAAGATGCGTTCTTTGTACCCTTTTCTTTTCGAGAGTATGTTCTTTAACTTCTCCTTTATTGCCTATCTTGTACTTATCTTGTCCTTAGTATGTCCTCTCGTTAGCACCTTTGACCTTTTAGATAGGGTAAACCTATGGTTGAAACATGTGTTTGAGACATGTTATGATTGATGGATGCAAGTGGATGCAAGTGTTTGCTAGTGGTTGCTCGTGGATGCATATACACACACTTTAGGCACTAGATCGACTCAATCACTTCATATTGCATATTGCATATAAATGTGTGTAGGTAGCTATATTAATGGATGTATGATGGTTGTGCTATCATATGGATGATGCATTTATTCGGTGAATGATTGTGCACGCATGTAGAAATAGTATGTGTCGATAGGGTTCTTTCGCATACATATTGGATGCATGGCACTATCATGGTTTGCATTAAGGAGGTCAACTGAATCAGTAGACCGCCTGGTTTTGCATTAGATAGGGAACATATACACACACTTTTTGCATATGTTCATACAACATTAGAAACTTTAAGGACAATGGATGCCAGTGTTTGATGGTTGAGTAGATGGTTGTTTGGTTGGTAGGATACGTTCTTCTTGACTTAGAGATTTCGGGGACGAAATCCTTTAAGTAGGGGAGAATGTAACACCCCGTATGTTAAATAACTTGTTATAACATAAATCAGAGCAGAATTAAATTTAATATTCTGAATCAGGGGAAACGGGCTGTGCCATTGCGTTCGTCTCGGAAAAATACGCGAAATAGAGTCCGAGTTTTCGTAAATCGGAGTCCGTATGACCAAGTTATGGCCCGTCAAAGTTTCACGAAAAATCAAAAACGAAAACTGCTCATGTTTTGAGGCCCGGGATGAGTTTTGGGCTATTTTTTTTGGGCCCTAAATGGTTCCTATACTTGACTTCTTCCCCAAGACATGCTTTAAAGGCTAGGATTGGTTCTAGGGTATATCCTATGGTCCTAAAACATCTAACTAATCTATATATACACCCTAATACCCCCCTTATCCTTACCAAAAATAGATCTAAGGCCATTATGCCACCACTTAGAAAATTGGAGAGCCTCCACTAAAAATCCTAAGAGGGTTTGCAAGCTAATCTACATCTTCTTCTACTTAATCATTGGGATTTGCTTCATTTAACTTGCTAATCTTGTTTTGGTGAGCTTCTATCCCCTTAATAATCAATTATTGAATTGATTATGATAAGATGTGATAAAGTATGGCTATGTTTGTGGATCCATATATTTATGCAAGCTTGATGTAGTGAATATTATGTGTTTTGCAAGTTATATGCCTTATGTCATGCAAGTTTCATAATATGTAATCATGATATTTTTATGCAAGTTGTTTCATGATGTTTATGATGCAAAACACTAAGTGAATATGGATCCATTATGCAAACATGTTATGCAAGTATGTGAGTACTTATGCAAGTCATGTATATGCTTATATGCATGTTTAACATCTTATGCAAGTATATGAATGTTTATGCAAGTTATGTATATGTTGAAATGCAAGTTTAACATAATATGCAAGCCTATGCAAGTATGTGAATGTTTATGCAAGTTATGTATATGTTGAAATGCAAGTTTAACATAATATGCAAGCCTATGCAAGTATGTGAATGTTTATGCAAGTTATGTATATGTTGAAATGCAAGTTTAACATAATATGCAAGCCTATGCAAGTATGTGAATGTTTATGCAAGTTATGTATATGTTGAAATGCAAGTTTAACATAATATGCAAGCCTATGCAAGTATGTGAATGTTTACGCAAGTTATGTATATGTTGAAATGCAAGTTTAACATGATATGCAAGCTTATGCAAGTATATGAATGCTTATGCAAGTATGTGAGTGCTTATGCAAGTTAAGTATATGCTAAAATGCAAGTTCTACATGTTATGCAAATCACATGTATGATGATATGTAAGTTCATATGCAACATGTTATGCAAATCACATGTTTGATGATATGTAAGTTCATATGCAACATGTTATGTAAGACACATGTTTGATAATATGCAAGTTTGGGTTGAATATAGTTGGGTTAATATATGCTCATATATGCAAGTTGACATCCTCTTAACCCATGACAAAGTTGTATGCTAAACCCATGATAGTTGTGATGGATCTTCCCCTTTATTATGTCATGAAATGAGAACGATTTACGTGGGGAAACGATGGGGTTGGTAAATATGTTAATTAAAGCATGGTTGGGTATGATTAAGCATACCATAAAAATAAATTACCATAAGTGGGAATTTACCTATTGAGTTAGGTCTACCCCATGGGAATTTACCTATTGAGTTAGGTCTACCCATGTTATGGAAAACTTGATATTAATTAGGAATAATTAATATGGGGGTGATTAATTAGGTGTAATTAATCGACTAAGACACGAGGTTGGACTCATTTGTAGTGTAAAACTGCCCGGACCCGACCGGCTTAACCAGTTGCTACAAATGTCAGCCCAATGTGAGAGGTCTTAGCCATAAATTAAATACGTGATTAAGGTAAAGACACGAGGTTAGACTCTGTTATGACGTAAGACTGCCCGGACTCTACCGGCTTAACCAGGCGGTCATAACAGCCAGTCTAATGTGGGAGGTCTTTATGGGAGATCACGGTCTTAATTAATTAAGAAACACTTAACCATATTAGCATGTAGTGGGACATGAGGGGTTAAGTGGGTGCCTTGGGTGGCATATAGTAACTAGTGGGGGTGCCTTGGGTGGCATGAGGAAACTAGTGGGTTGCCTTGGGTGGCAATAGAAAATACGATAAGAATACTTAACCAAAGTGGAACATGTAACTAAACATGATTAAAGGGTTAAGTAAGTGCCTTGGGTGGCATGGGGAAATCAAGTAAGTGCCTTGGGTGGCATGTGGGAATCAAGTAAGTGCCTTGGGTGGCATGTGGGAATCAAGTAAGTGCCTTGGGTGGCATGCGAAAATCTATTGGGTGCCTTAAGGGGCAATTGTAATATAATTGGATGACTTAACCAAACCTTAACATGTAAGGGGGCATGATTATAAAAAGGGGTTAAGTGGGATGCACTAGATAAAATGACAAGCTTAAGTAGTAGCTTGTGGGGGGCCCATTTCAACCAATATCCCAAACGTATCTTTGTGGGCTCGACCCATGTCGAGTGACGGGACACGCATATTGGGCTTGATTATAAGAGGCCAAAACGGGGTAGCGGTGGCAACGCAAGTCCAACGGGTTTCATATGCGTGTGTGGGCCCGGGCTGGTAGATAAGCCGTTGTTGCATCGTGTAGATATAAAGCCGTGCACCGTTGATAGTATTGGGTAGCCACTTTAGGGGAGTGATACACCCCACTGTGGGACCAGCACGGGTATCTACGTTAGGGAGCCGATCGCTTGGGGTAGTGGGGTACACCTAGTAGAGATAGGGGCAGACGGCACCTATGTAGTCAACTAGGGTATAGGAAACTACTGGTTATATCTATCTTTGATATCCTTGGGTGGGATCAACCTTTGAGTAGGAGTGACTGGTGTGGTGCAGTTAGTAATTATCCTTGGGTGGGTAGATGCGTCTTTACGGTTATCTTAGTTCGTCCTGTGTTCGTGGGCAACTTAGTGTAGTCATTATCCCCAAAGATACCATACCGAGTTCATATCATACCCTAATTACTTTAATAATTGTATTATTAAGGAGATAGGGTTCACTCAGGCTTATGTCTGACCCCCGTTGTTTTTATCTTTTTCCTTCAGGTCCTCAGGTTGGGCCTAGTGCTAGTGGGCTTTGATCAGTTTGCTTTATCTATCTCTTGGAGCTTGGACCGTAGATGTAGAGCTCAGCTTATCTTATCTTTTCTGTTATGGCTATTTGTTATGAGTAGTGGGATTATGTACTTATTTTATTCAGGATGGATATTTTGTACTTGACTCTTGTTATGGTTTTATGATGTAACCAAACATGTTTTACTTTCCGCTGCTATGAGATGATGTTTTAAATTTTCAAGTATTACATTATATCTGTCTTGTTGTAATTTTACTGTTCTATACTCGCTAAAAATACTCCACCGATGCTATGGCATTCCCTTAGTGAGTGACTATAGCGGGTGTGGGGTGTTACAGAATAACTCTCTAAGTATCAACCCTGAAGACCGAAATCAACATCAGATTAATACTCAGAAAATCACTTAGCTCAACCAATCTCCGGTTAGGTTCAAATTCTTAAATTTATTATCTTAACTCCTTATTAACCCATATTATTCCACTTCTAATCCACTCAGCCATTTCCCAATTTGAAAATCTCATTTCAGTTCGCTTCATTTCACTTAATTTCATTATTAAGTATCACCAATTTAAAATTAATGTTTAACTGCACATCCCTTTTATAAATCTTGTTTATAACTCAGATTTAATATAAAACCCTTTTTTCTCGATTCCTTTTAACTTAAATTTAAATATTAAGTAAACATCTATTTTAAGCTATCTTATTTGCTTAAAACCTTCTTTATAACTTAGTTTTAAAACTCGGGTTTTATATAAAACCCGTTCATAAACTCCCTTCAAAATTCAACCATATTTCATTACCAACTTCGGTTACTTACCTAATGAATTTCATTTAAACATTAGTCTCTTAAATTATTATTGATTAAAATAATAATTTACTTCTTCATTAATTATCATAGAAGTAGTTAAGTTATTTATTAACTAAATAAATATTAGATTTCTTTTTAAAATCAGATTAAAATTAAAAGAAATATTTGTTAAACTATTTCATTAGGTTAATTGATAACAAACTAATTTAATATCAATCCCAGTTAAAAAAGTCGACTTAGTCAACTCAAAACACGGTTATTCCGTTAACTAATTCCAATTAGTTCTTCCTTTAAATTTATTAATAATATAATTAATTTACATAATTCCATTTAATTATTTCTTTGGAACAATTAATCCAATTCTTAACCATAGGTTAATTTTTGCTCATTTGCTTATAAATCTTATTAACATAAGAATTTACATCATAAAATCATTTAATTATTACTTATATACTGAAATATAAATAATAAATATTTATTTTATTTTAATAAACTTTCATTCAAAATAACAGATTTAAAAATCTATCTTCAGTTATAAATTAAATTTTATAACTTTATTCCTATCAATTCGCCTGACAGTGAATCGACATTTATAAAACGATTGATTTATAGGCCATATGCTGCCAATTACTCAACCAATACTTCTCATTGGTTAAAATAAAATAAACGTTGAATTTCAAGTCAACGATCAACAACCAAATCAATCATCCAATCAGAACAGTTCATATAATGATAATATGAAATTAAATAACATTTAATATTTTTGAAGAATCCAGTTGAATATCTCCAACCTATTTTTCCCTTCATCCAATACCTCAAATAAGATCATTCAATTCAATATACATATATAATTTCAAAAATCAACCAATAACAGCAATGTAAGCATAATTATAATTTTTGTACGTTTATATTTTTATAAGCATGACCAATAAGGTAAGTTACCTCAGTTGGTTACAATCGTTAAAAATAACGATTGATTTAAAATTAAATTGAACGAACGTTTAATTTAATCGGTTCAACAAATACATACAATACCATTTAGTAATTAATCAACAATAAACAACCATAGCACACAAATATTAACCCGACTTATATAAAATATAAGTGGGACAAAAACTGAGTGAGCTGTACTCACCTTGGTTATTCAATCGTTAAATAACGATTAATTCCCGATTAAAGAGCCTTTTCAAATATAAAGATTTCGCCTTTTCAAATATAAAGATTTCGCCTTTTCAAATATAAAGATTTCGCCTTTTCAAATATAAAGATTGAATTTTTATTATCATAACTATATAAAAATTATATTTCTATATTTCTACTTTTTAAAAAAATCATAATTTTAATACTCTACCTAAGTAAAAATCATATTTTTATGATGCCACTAGTATAAAATTATATTTTTAACTTTTCTATATTATAAAAATTATATTTTTTTTGTTCTTTCTATATTAAAAATAATAATATCGCCTTTGTTTATATAAAAATTTAAAACTGATTTTTAAAACCTATGTTTTATATATTAAAATCACCTTTCTTCGATCTCTAGGAACTGTCGAGCCAACCTCCGAACACCGGCGCTCCAACCACAAGCAGCTTCAGCTCGATGTGGGGCCTCATGAAGGTTGCATCGCTTGGATGAACTCCTGGTGGTGGTGGGATCTCACGGATGGCCGGTGATGGCTGATTTAGGGAGGGAGGCGGCGGGGTATGTGGTACAGGGCGCTGGAGTACGGCGGGGACCATTGGCGGTCAGCGGCGAGGCCCAGATGGCCGGAAGTGGGTCATGGTCGCGGGTTCAGCGGTCTGGGTTTGTGGGGGTTCGAGCGTAGGTAGGGGGAAGGAGAAGGAAGAGAGGGGGCGGAGGAGCACGAGAGGAGGGGGCGACGGCAGGCGGAGGTCTGGTGGAGGGCGCCGCTCGAGATCGGCGGTGGCGCGACAAGGGTTTCCCCCTTTCTCGTGGTTTTTTTTAATATATTTTAGATCTGAAAATCGACGGTGAGAATAAGGAGGGAGAGAGAGAGTATAGGGGTGGTTTGACTTTTCTTTTGTTTAATTAAATTTTAAATTCCAAAAAGCAACTTTTTATTTTGGATTCGAAATCAAACCCCCCGACTGTGGTCCCTAGCTAATTACCCCCATTCCGAACACAATGGGATATGTACAGCAGGCCAATTCGGCTGTTACAATCAGTTTTCATTTAAATCAAAGTATAATTCTTTATAAATTCAATTTAAACATACATTTCAAATTACCGGGGCCACAAACGGACTCGAAAAATTACAGAAAAATTATTCCTAGCTTCGTATTGACGATACGGTCCTAACAAAACTAATTTCGTCAAATTCTGAGACCATATGAAAAATGGCAATTTTCCAGTCGATTAAAATCAACTGAAACTGGTCAAACGCGTTTTCCTTTGCCACGCTCACATATTGATTCGAAAAATTACGAATTTTGAAACCTAGCAATAATTTTACATCCCGAATCCAACAAAAGTGGTTTCGTCGAAATCCGAGGTCGTTTGCAAAATTTCCATTTTTAAGGCCTGAATTCCATAGCGACTATTCTGAATTTTCAACTGGGCGTAACTTTTGATTCCCGCTATGAAATTTCAATTTTTCGGATTCGTTGGAAAGATATATAGATCCTAATATTTTTGGTTTCGCTAAAATCCGGTTTATTTTGAATCCTGTACATTCATTTGAATTTTGAAATCGAATTATCGAACTACCGCGCAATTTTCAATTCCTTTTATAATTATAAATAATTATTTATATTCTAACGACGATCTATATAAATATATACGTTCGAATTATATTCAAAATAAATTTCTCGTTGATATTATTTAAAATAATTCATTTTAAATATTCAAAATTCACTGAAATTTCCAAAATAAAAATTTTAAACTAGCTCAGATTTTGCGGGTTGTTACAATCTCCCCCACTTAAAACTTTTCGTCCCCGAAAAGGAACGAAGCCGAAAGTTGTTTAACTAATCAACTCAACTTCCATTGTTTTGACTACGGCTTAAGTTCTTCAACTTTTCAGTTTCTAAGAACTTTTCAAATTTTTCAAAAATTTGGCTAACACCCTAAATTTCCGAAAAATTTATCCATAACCTCCCCTGCACCGGGGACTTCGGGATATTTCATATAGCCTCCCATGGCCTTCTTCAATCCAAAAGAAAAAGAAAAGGCCAAGCGGCTAGCCAATCGACTCATAAAATCATCATCACCCAAACAAAATAGTAAATTATGGTAAACATGTACCTATTTGTCGGGCAAACAATTTTATTCTTCTGCTCTAGCCTCCTTGCTATGACCTGTTCAATGTAAGTACATGTATATGCAAGCAAATGCGACCAATTTTCAATACAATTCTATATTTGATTCAATTAGGCTAAATGGTTCAAAATTATCAAACAAATAAACAAACAACACAACCATCAATCAATTAGTGGATTAGAATTTCAAAAACATAACTTGATATATATATACAGAAAATCATGTTTTGATGCCAAATCACAACAATAAATCTATGTAGTTTCGGTTCTCACACCAGTCTAATGGAAATATATAGATATCACACTTTCGTCACTCGAACATAAATACTGATGATGTTGCGACATCACCAGAATTGTCCCCGGGCGACTAGAGTGTGATTCTATATCTATCCAGTATATTAAAACTTCGAATATACGTTCATGACGCGTGAACGCGGAATCTTTATATACTCGATTGTCCAAATCAATATAAATAAATTATTCAAATACGTTTAAACGATTTAAATTTCAAAACAAAATTTGTTTTCATTTGAAAAATATACTCTTCACACTCGTTCTAGGATACTACTGATCCTATCTCTAACGAGTTACTCTCATTGGATATTACTAATCCAATATTTGATGAATTCTTTCGTATGGTTCTAATGTGTCTTGTTCTCGAGCCCTGTAAACCAAAGCTCTGATACCACTCTATAAGCCTTTTCAAATATAAAGATTTCGCCTTTTCAAATATAAAGATTTCGCCTTTTCAAATATAAAGATTTCGCCTTTTCAAATATAAAGATTGAATTTTTATTATCATAACTATATAAAAATTATATTTCTATATTTCTACTTTTTAAAAAATCATATTTTTAATACTCTACCTAAGTAAAAATCATATTTTTATGATGCCACTAGTATAAAAATTATATTTTTAACTTTTCTATATTATAAAAAATTATATTTTTTTGTTCTTTCCATATTAAAAATAATAATATCGTCTTTGTTTATATAAAAATTTAAAACTAATTTTTAAAACCTATGTTTTATATATTAAAATCACCTTTCTTCGATCTCTAGGAACTGTCGAGCCAACCTCCGAACACCGGCGCACCAACCACAAGCAGCTTCAGCTCGATGTGGGGCCTCATGAAGGTTGCAGCGCTTGGATGAACTCCTAATGGTGGTGGGATCTCACGGATGGCCGGTGATGGCTGATTTAGGGAGGGAGGCGGCGGGGTATGTGGTACAGGGCGCTGGAGTACGGCGGGGACCACTGGCGGTCAGCGGCGAGGCCTAGATGGTCGGAAGTGGGACATGGTCGCGGGTTCAGCGGTTTGGGTTTGTGGGGGTTCGAGCGCAGGTAGGGGGAAGGAGAAGGAAGAGAGGGGGCGGAGGAGCACGAGAGGAGGGGGCGACGGCAGGCGGAGGTCTGGTGGAGGGCGCCGCTCGAGATCGGCGGTGGCGCGACAAGGGTTTCCCCCTTTCTCGTGGTTTTTTTAATATATTTTAGATCTGAAAATCGACGGTGAGAATAAGGAGGGAGAGAGAGAGAGTATAGGGGTGAGTTGACTTTTCTTTTGTTTAATTAAATTTTAAATTCCAAAAAGCAACTTTTTATTTTGGATTCGAAATCAAACCCCCCGACTGTCATCCCTAGCTAATTACCCTCATTCCGAACACAATGGGATATGTATCGCAGGCCAATTCGGCTGTTACAATCAGTTTTCATTTAAATCAAAGTATAATTTTTTATATATTCAATTTAAACATACATTTCAAATTACCGGGGCCATAAACAAACTCGAAAATTACAGAAAAATTATTCCTAGCTTCGTATTGATGATACGGTCCTAACAAAACTAATTTTGTCAAATTCTGAGACCATGTGAAAAATGGCCATTTTCTAGTCGATTAAAATCAACTGAAACTGGTCAAATGCGTTTTCCTTTGCCATGCTCACATATTGATTCGAAAAATTACGAATTTTGAAACCTAGCAATAATTTTACATCCCGAATCCAACAAAAGTGGTTTCGTCGAAATCCGAGGTCGTTTGCAAAATTTCCATTTTTAAGGCCTTAATTCCATATCGACTATTCTGAATTTTCAACGGGGCGTAACTTTTGATTCCCGCTATGAAATTTCAATTTTTCGGATTCGTTGGAAAGATATTCTCAAATAGATCCTAATATTTTAGGTTTCGCTAAAATCTGGTTTATTTTGAATCCTGTACATTCACTTGAATTTTGAAATCGAATTATCGAACTACCCCGCCATTTTCAATTTTTTTTATAATTATAAATAATTATTTATATTCTAACGACGATCTATATAAATATATACGTTCGAATTCTATTCAAAATAAATTTCTCGTCGATATTATTTAAAATAATTCATTTTAAATATTCAAAATTCACTGAAATTGCCAAAATAAAAATTTTAAACTGGCTCAGATTTTCCGGGTTGTTACAATCTCCCCACTTAAAACTTTTCGTCCCCGAAAAGGAACGAAGCCGAAAGTTGTTTAACTAATCAACTCAACTTCCATTGTTTTGACTACGGCTTAAGTTCTTCAACTTTTCGGTTTCTAAGAACTTTTCAAAATTTTCAAAAATTTGGCTAACACCCTAAATTTCCGAAAAATTTCGCCATAACCTCCCCTGCACCGGGGACTTCGGGATATTTCATATAGCCTCCCATGGCCTTCTTCAATCCAAAAGAAAAAGAAAAAGCCAAGCGGCTAGCCAATCGGCTCATAACATCATCACCCAAACAAAACAGTAAATTATGGTAAACATGTACCTATTTGTCGGGCAAACAATTTTATTCTTCTGCTCTAGCCTCCTTGCTATTACCTGTTCAATGTAAGTACATGTACATGCAAGCAAATGCGACCAATTTTAAATACAATTCTATATTTGATTCAATTAGGCTAAATGGTTCAAAATTATCAAACAAATAAACAAACAACACAACCATCAATCAATTAGTGGATTAGAATTTCAAAAACATAACTTGATATATATACAGAAAATCATGTTTTGATGCCAAATCACAACAATAAATCTATGTAGTTTCGGTTCTCACACCATTCTAATGGAAATATATAGATATCACACTTTCGTCACTCGAACATAAATACTGATGATGTCGCGACATCACCAGAATTGTCCCCGGGCGACTAGAGTGTGATTCTATATCTATCCAGTATATTAAAACTTCGAATATACGTTCATGACGCGGGTACGCGAAATCTTTATATACTCGATTGTCCAAATCAATATAAATAAATTATTCAAATACGTATAAACGATTTAAATTTCAAAACAAAATTTGTTTTCATTTGAAAAATATACTCTTCACACTCGTTCTAGGATACTACTGATCCTATCTCTAACGAGTTACTCTCATTGGATATTACTAATCCAATATCTGATGAATTCTTTCGTATGGTTCTAATGTGTCTTGTTCACGAGCTCTGTAAACCAAAGCTCTGATACCACTCTATAAGCCTTTTCAAATATAAAGATTTCGCCTTTTCAAATATAAAGATTTCGCCTTTTCAAATATAAAGATTGAATTTTTATTATCATAAGTATATAAAAATTATATTTCTATATTTCTACTTTTTAAAAAATCATATTTTTAATACTCTACCTAAGTAAAAATCATATTTTTATGATGCCACTGGTATAAAAATTATATTTTTAACTTTTCTATATTATAAAAAATTATATTTTTTGTTCTTTCTGTATTAAAAAAATAATATCGCCTTTGTTTATATAAAAATTTAAAACTGATTTTTAAAACCTATGTTTTATATATTAAAATCACCTTTCTTTGATCTCTAGGAGCTGTCGAGCCAACCTCCGAACACCGGCGCTCCAACCACAAGCAGCTTTAGCTCGATGTGGGGCCTCATGAAGGTTGCAGCACTTGGATGAACTCCTGGTGGTGGTGGGATCTCACGGATGGCCGGTGATGGCTGATTTAGGGAGGGAGGCGGCGGGGTATGTGGTACAGGGCGCTGAAGTACGGCGGGGACCACTGGCGGTCAGCGGCGAGGCCCAGATGGCCGGAAGTGGGTCATGGTCGCGGGTTCAACGGTCTGGGTTTGTGGGGGTTCGAGCGCAGGTAGGGGGAAGGAGAAGGAAGAGAGGGGACGGAGGAGCACGAGGGGAAGGGGGCGACGGCAGGCGGAGGTCTGGTGGAGGGCGCCGCTCGAGATCGGCGGTGGCGCGACAAGGGTTTCCCCCTTTCTCGTGGTTTTTTTTTATATTTTAGATCTGAAAATTGACGGTGAGAATAAGGAGGGAGAGAGAGAGCATAGGGGTGAGTTGACTTTTCTTTTGTTTAATTAAATTTTAAATTCCAAAAAGCAACTTTTTATTTTGGATTTGAAATCAAACCCCCTGACTGTCGTCCCTAGCTAATTACCCCCATTCCGAACACAATGGGATATGTATCGCAGGCCAATTCAGCTGTTACAATCAGTTTTCATTTAAATCAAAGTATAATTCTTTATATATTCAATTTAAACATACATTTCAAATTACCGGGGCCATAAACGGACTCGAAAAATTATAGAAAAATTATAGAAAAATTATTCCTAGCTTCGTATTGACGATACGGTCCTAACAAAACTAATTTCGTCAAATTCTGAGACCATATGAAAAATGGCCATTTTCCAGTCGATTAAAATCAACTGAAACTGGTCAAATGCGTTTTCCTTTGTCACGCTCACATATTGATTTGAAAAATTACGAATTTTGAAACCTAGCAATAATTTTACATCTCGAATCCAACAAAAGTGGTTTTGTCAAAATCGGAGGTCGTTTGCAAAATTTCCATTTTTAAGGCCTGAATTCCATAGCAACTATTCTGAATTTTCAACTGGGCGTAACTTTTGATTCCCGCTATGAAATTTCAATTTTTCGGATTCGTTGGAAAGATATTCTCAAATAGTTCATAATATTTTTGGTTTCGCTAAAATCCGGTTTATTTTGAATCCTGTACATTCATTTGAATTTTGAAATCGAATTATCGAACTACCGCGCCATTTTCAATTCCTTTTATAATTATAAATAATTATTTATATTCTAACGACGATCTATATAAATATATACGTTCGAATTCTATTCAAAATAAATTTCTCTTCGATATTATTTAAAATAATTCATTTTAAATATTCAAAATTCACTGAAATTGCCAAAATAAATTTTTTGAACTGGCTCAGATTTTCCGGGTTGTTACAAATGTAGTCAACCGTTTTATTTTGCGACAAATCCTAATGAGCTCCAGATTGCTCCATACTAGTTCTATTGCGTTGCTCTTGTCGATACGGTTCCAACGTGCCTAACGGCATTCAATTTTGTTCAAGTATGGGAGATACAACGCTTTAAGGTTGAGTATATAATTTACATAAAAAACAAAACATAATTATTATTTATTTGGGCCTTACTCCATTTCGATCGAGCCCATCAATTAAACTATCTGCCTCCTTATTTGCTACAGAACATTCTCTTCTTCCCACCGTATTTTCTTCCCTACTTTATTACTGTTCGTCTTCTCATTTTTTTTCTTTTCGAAAACTGCTCACATGCAAACTTCCCCATGCTTCTTCACGTTCAACAGACCCCTCCCCGCGTGCTCTTACTTCCACACGCAAGATTATTTATGCCTATCTCCACTTCTGCTACTTTGTTCTTTCTTCTTTTTTATTTCTGAAATGCCCAGAGACACTCTTTGACTATCGGAAACCCCCTTCCATCCTTTCTTCCCCACACATTCTACACCATGAACTCACACAGCACTCCATGTCACACCCACTCACGCCACCACTGCTCTGACATGTTGCCACCACCCATCTTGTGTTCATATCCCCTCTTCGTTCAAACAATATGACATGCTGACCCCTTTCTCCTCTCCAACTCTGCCCACGTTTAGTTATATTTACAATGATGGGGTTTGTATGTTTGGAAGCATGCGGTCTTACCGGGTAAGGGGAAGATTGGTTTTTAATTTTTATCGGCCATTGAAGCCTCGACAAACTAGCTAGATGGTGAAATATATGGAATTCCTGCGTTTATTTATAGGACATTGCACCTTGTCACCCACGTTATAGAATAGTAAGCAGCGTGTAGGCTATGTCCGCATGGGTCCACTTCAGGGGCATGTTGATTGAGTTTACATCCTGCAGTGTGTTTTCACTTCATAGAAGATATACATAGTGTAGTTATTTTAAGGGTTGCACTGCCTGCTTGGTTTTCGTTTCCTCAACTTGTTGTTTCAACATTTTAATGTAGGTTAGCATGTGCAAATTTACACAACAAACATGAAAAAATAGCCTAAATAGGTCTACCTTTATATGTATAGTCTGCGTGCATGGTTTTGTGTTTTACGTGGGAGTTAAGTTCATATTTTATTCTATTTTTTTACGGTATTAAATGTTATCGTTAACCGTTGTTTACTGCTAACCGTTTAATATACGTACCACCACATACGGACTCGAAACGCAATAAAAATGGATACACCCCTACGTCTTACTGTTTCGGTCTCAATGCAATTTGTTTCATTGAAAACCGACTCTGTTTGCACAATGGCGTTATTACATTTCTAATTTATTCATCGTTCCACCTTTAAGTTGCACACACATATAAAACACTTCCAATTGGCTCCAAATTGGAAATCTAACAATAATTAGTCATACGTATAACCATAAAATTCGTTTCGTCGAAAATGGAGGTCATTAGAAAAATAGCTGTTTCTAAGGCCTATATAATATCGATAAAATATAATTAAATCCAAAAAATTCAACTTAAAATAATAAAAATTTATTATTATTGGATATCTCCAAATGAAATCTTATATAGCTTCAAAATAAACCAGTATAGATTTTAAACTCAACATTTAAAATTTAGGGTAAAATGATATCCGTATTATATAAAAATCTTTTATAGTTATTAAATTAACGTTATGGTTTATTAACGACTCCATAGCGACTATTTTAAAATTTGAATTGGACATAGCTCACAAATTATAATATGAAATCATCATTTTTCTCTTACACTAGAAAATTATAATCAAGTCGATCTGGACGATTCTTGTTTCATAGAATTCCAACTTATATCGGATCCATTATATTTAATTTAAGTTTAAATCGTAAATTACGAACTACCGCGACGTTACGAGCTCGATTATAATTAAATATAAATTTGACGTTCAAACTTTGTTATATAAACGAATTCTATATTATAAATCCATTTATAAATTCCAAATCAATATTTGAAATAATAAATTAAATTAAATATTTGACTACCAAAAATACGGGACGTTACAATTTTCCATCTATTTATGAATCTGTATAAATCACGTAACATAAATTATGTACATCAATAATTAATTTGTAAATCAATTATGATTCGTTTGTAGATAGAATTTATCACACATTATATCACAAAATTGTTTTTTTAATGTTAATTACTCCAAAATAAATTTATATCCTCTTTTTTCACAAATTTCTTCTTGGCTCTTTCTACTATAAGTCCATGTCTTTAAACTAATTTCATAATATTAAATTTAACTTAGTTAAACAAATTATATTAAATAATATTTATCAACTCGTCTAATAAATTAATAGTGTACGTTAGTCTCAACATGTACAGATATTCATATTAATAAAAATGATATATTTTTTTTTTCCTTGGATACACACACAACTATACATATTATGTAAACGTAAATTACACTCAATTGTATTAATTTATAGTGTACGCATCTCACCAAAATTTATTTGATATCACAAAACAATGTTCTAATTTTGACATTAATATAATGAATACTATATTTAATAATATTATCATATGCAACACATGGGTTCCACACTAGTTAAATAATAGTAAAGTAGAAGAATTTGAAGTTGTCTCATTAATTTTAGATGTAATTTTTATTCTCCTTAATTCTGTCAAATCTTGATTTTTTTAAACAAAAATCTTATAATCTACAACTTCACAATTACTCTATTAAACTTCTTACATAATTTTACCTTCAAGTATCTACTTTTTATATTTTCCCCCAAATCTTTCACGGCTCCCTCACAAGATTTTACATTAAAGTCCATACTTTTAAAGTAATTACATAATCTAAATTTTAATTAATTAGTAAACTTAGTCAACTAATATTTATTAACAAATTCAAAAGATGAAACTTAAATGTATATTATGAAAAAACATTAACAAACTGGTTAAAAAAATCATTTGGGTGCAAACATATGTAATTACATAACATAAATCAAATATATTAACAAAAATAATAAATTTAAAAAAGGTTCTTTCTACTGTTCTTTTGGGGCTTTTTTTGGTGGTTGTCTCTAGGTTGCCTCGATTCTTGAGGCTGTGAGCTCCGCGATGGGTGTATTGGTAGTTGTTTCTCAGGTTGGGGCTTCTTCGGTCGTTGTTCGGGTTAATTTTTTGCCGGGGTTTTTGGCCCTTTCTCGGCATCGTTTTGTTATCGTTGGATCAGACTTTTTGGAGTTGAAACCTTGTAAAATAAATTTCCCTGTTTTTTGATCCCTTGCCCCTTTTGGGCATGTTGTTGGTCAGCGCTTTTGTGCTAGGTCGTCTCAGCCTCTTTGTTACCGGGATGTCGTTACTTAGTGTGAAGTTTTTGTTAGTGTTTCGACAACCCCAATTTGCTTTATGCCTGGAGTTGTTTCATGTTATTCTCCTTCTAGTATGGAGTGACTGGTTTTAGGGAAACCTGATAATATCACTACGTGCTCTAAGCATAGGAGAAGACATCGACGACCTGCTAAAGTCTTTTCCGTTTCCCCCATCTCCATCATACCATTTGTGTGAGGAGATCATTTCGGTTGTCACAATTGGCAGTTCGTGGATTCGTGCTCTAACCCCTCCCTCAAGGCCACTCGCAATAGTTTTGCTTCACTGGAATTAGTCACTGATTCGGTTGTGTCCTCTAGTGATTGTTGCGTTTCCAATTCACTACCGCGGCAAGTTTGGCTTCGGGGTAGAAAATATAGACGTTGACTTTTCTCGTCTTGAGTGTTTTGTGACGGAGAAGTGGGATACTTCGAAACTCCATATGCAATCGAATTACCATCTAGCGTGGCACTATAGATTGTTAGTTCGGTTGTTGATGCATTTTTGGCTTTGGGTTTTCGTAGATTGAATCTTTCGACTTTGTGCCTCCGCGGGTTTATCCCTTAACCTTTTAGCTATTTTTCCTTCAATTATATTGTACGAATCAATGTTTGGTTGAAAATTTGTTGCTAGATTAGCCAACTTTTCTATTGGTAGCAAGGGTTGTTTCGACAACTGGGTGTAATGTGTCATGGGTTGATTATTTATTCATCGATCCAATGTTTGTTTGGTTGATAACCATTTGAATCAATATTCTTGCATGGGTTTTTTCGTTCGATCAGTTGTTGAGCAGAGGGCTTTGGGCCTAGAACCTTATCCCATGTGGTTCACGGTCTTTTTTGTTTCGATGGGGTTGGATTGTAGGCAGTGCAGGGGTTTTTGCTCTTTATGGGGGGAATCTGCTTGGATTGGTTTTATGTGGCGTTTGTCACTTGTGATTGTTACTAAGGGAGATTTTTTGCTTCTGAGGTCCATCATTTTTTATGTTGGTTATGAAGTGTAGGGGGTTAAGCCTTTCCTTGGATTTTGGGTTGTTTTGTTCGCAGCAAACCAAACTATTGTTTGGTGAATTGGTTGGGTTGTGCTATTCTGTGGCTTTTTGGTTGGTTTGTTTTCCATGCTTTTTGGTTTGTCTTGATCACTAGTAGCGGCTGCAGGCGTATAACTATCATTTCGGATATCTATACGCCTTCCCCCGTTGACACCTTGTCTCGAGCTGATCGAATTCTGGCAGTTTTGATTGGGGATTGTTGCGTTCCCTAATTCTAGTGTCCCATCGAGTGTAGTTTCCAGTGTAGGATTGTCAACCTAATGACAGTTCTGCAATCGGGGTGTCCACACAGCATTGTGAAACGTCGGGAAGTAACGTTTCTACATGTTCTGTCTCTTCTACTGTTTCTTCGTCTGGATGGATAACTGGTCTTCTTCTTCCTCTTCTCCCCATCTTTCTCGTTCGCTTTCTCTTCTTAGTAAGGCCGAGATAGGGATCGTAAACAATTGCTTAGATGCCTTTCCAGGAACTGCTACTCTTGTTGTTTGGTTACTTATTCAGTCGACCAATCCTCTTCGTCGGACTCCTTAGCTTCTGTTATAAGACCTACTTCCCATTTCCCTAAGGGGTTTTCTTCCCATCCCTCTCATAAGATTACGCAGTCTCAACCTCGTACTCCTCGCACCATCCACACTTGTTCTCTCACAGAGGCTAAGCAGATAGTTAGGTCTACTCGTCGTACTCTTTATCCAATTTAAGTGTTTTGATTTGTGAGCCTCTGTTTGCTTTCTTTTCTTTATTTTTAAATGGAGAACTATTTTTTTTTTTTGGAATATCAGAGGTATCAGGAATGGTGCCTTTCTTTCGCATCTAAAACGCATTGTCTTGAATCATTCTATCTTTTTAGTGGCCATTTAGGAACCTTTTATGGGTTTGGAAGTGTTGCCAGATATCGTCTTTCGCCTTAATTTTGGTGGGGGTATAGTCAACTTATATAATAAGATTTGGATTCTCTAGGCCAAAGACGTTTCTACGCATCTTTTATTCAACCCACCTCAACTCCTTTCAATGGAGTGCTCTCATCCTCTCTTCCCTTCCCTTTTTTGCTTCTCGACGGTCTACGCCAAATGCGATCGAGTCGAGCGATTTGATTTGTGGCATGGTATCCTGTCCCTTTATGAGCATGGGCTTAGTGCATCAGTTGTTGGAAGGGGTTTTAATGTAGTCTCGTGTCCAGCCAAGAAACGGGGAGGATCCTCTACCAACTGCGGATCAGTAGAGGATTTTAATTCATTCATAATTCATTCTAGTTTATATGAGGTTTATTTTATTGGGTTGGCATTCACTTGGTGTAATAAATGAGAAGGGTCCAACATGATACTTTCTCGTCTTCATCGGGTTTTCGGGTCATAGGGTTGGTTTGTCTTACCTTTCTCCTTCTTGATTGAACATCTCCACTGCATCAATTCGGGCAATTCTCGTACGATTCTGAAGTGCACTTCACTTTCTTAGTCTGGTCCATCTTTTCATTTTACTCTATGTAGCAGTCCCACCACTACTTTAGTCTACATTGAAGGGCTCTTGGAGGCTACCAGCATCAGGCGGTCCTATCTCGGCTTTCTATTTTAAACTCCGGCATCTTAAAACCTATTTGAAAATTTGAAATACTTAGGTTTTTAAGAACATTTTCGATAGGGTTCGCTCAGCGAAAGAAGCCCTAATTTTGGAGGAATCATCTTTTGATGTTGAACTGTCGCCTCTCAACAAGGACGTGATAGGTTGAAGCCCAACTTGCTTCTGACTTTGAGCTTAGCATCGAGAATACATCTCTTTGGCAGAAAGCTAGAATCAAGTGGGTCATTGACGCCGACTCCAACTCAAAATTCTTCCATTCTACTATTAGAGAGAAGAAGAATATCCTCGTTATCCGCCAGATTCTTCATCCTGATCTCTCTATGATTCAACCCCTTCAAGGTTGAAGAAGTTATCATCTCCCATTTTCAAACCTTTTTACATGAACCTTTTATTGACCAGACGAATCCCAGTCTCTTGCCCTTTATTCCGCGTTTGGTCCCTCCATTGGAGATCTCTTCTCTTTGTCACCCTGCCTCTATGAAGGAAATTCATTCTTGTGTTTTCTCTCTTAGTAAGGACAGTTCAAGTGGCCCAGGTGGCTATAACGGGGTCTTCAACTGGTATGCTTGAGAGGTCATTCATCAAGACTTTTTTCTGGTCATTCAATTTTTTCTGTGGTGGAATGGTCCCCAAAATGGACGTGCACCAATCTTGTCCTTATCCTTAAAGTTGAGAATCCTCAATCTTACACCGATTTTAGGCCGATCAGTATCTGTAACTTCTTGAATAAGGTCATTTCCAAGATTTTGTCCTCTCGCTTATCCCCTGTTTCTGAATGAGTCATTTCCACTAATAGGAATTGTCGGTTTGTTTGATGACCCTTGGATTTTCTTCATGTTTACGAATAGTGTTTGGGGTAGTTGGTTAATGCATCGAAGGGTTGTTTTCGTCCCCACCAAATCTATGGATCCAGTTAGGATCTCGCGGATTGAGACCCTTTCATACTTTCGAGCTTTAGGGTTGCTTCACTTCCTCTTACCTACTGTAGTATTGTTCTTTACCGACTGTGGCAGCAAGCTGAACGCAATTTTCGATCCCCTTACCTACCAAGCAAGGGAAAAAAATCATTAGTTGGAACTCGACTCTCATCTCTTAGGCTGGTAGGCTCGTTCACGTTAAATCGGTGCTCGACTTTCTTAGATCTTATGAATTTTGCAGCCATGACTGCGACTTTGTCTTTCTTTCGTTCCATTCACTCTTTGGCGTCATCTTCTTTTTAGGTAAGAAAGACAACACTAAGAGACATCATTGGATTTCTTGGGACGTTATCTGTCATCCCAAGAACGAAGGGGTACTTGGTCTGCGAAATCTAAGAGATGCCTACAAGGCTTACGCCTGTAAGATTTGAGTTTGGTTCCGCTCCAATGATTCCCTTTGGATGTTGTTTCTACATGCTAAATACTGTCGTCTTCTGCCTTCAGACTTTAGCTGGTCCCCATCTTACACGAGTGAGGCGAGAAATGGATTCAATCGATTAAGGGTTCCTCAAATTCATTTTGGCATGGTTTTGACTGGAATGGAAGCCCTTTCTCCCTCTGGGCAGCTTAGAATTCGGCTCGAATTCTGGTGGCCAAGATTTCAGAATTCTCCATAATTTGTGATAGTCGCGTTCCTCTCAAGGTCTACATCCTTATATGGAAAATCCTCCATGAGGGCTACCATTAGATATGAACTGTATGAGGATTGGGATGCCAATCGTTTCTCGTTGCCAGTATTGCCTTTTCGGCTCGCTAGAGTGGACTTCACACTTATCGTTGGACAGTGAGTGTTCTTCTGAGGTCTGGTCATTTATCAAAGGGACGGTTAGTTGTCATGGACTCCGCCCTTCCCTAAAGGACCTGTTTCATTCCTGATGAGCTCGGGGCCTTGGAAAGGACCATACGTCAATCCTTTGTAGGCTTATTTCTAGCCTCATATGTTGGCACATATGATGTTCCTTGAATAAGACAATTTTTGATAAGCCCTCAATGCTTTTGTCTTCCATCATTCAGAAGGTTTCAAACGATGCCTTCTTTGCCTTTCAAGGTTGGCTTTTCAGGAGCAATTCGGTCCGAATTTGCTTTTTTGCTAGTTTTTTTTCTATGACCCGAGGGTCTCATCCTCCGGCGGAGGTGGGCTGAGGTTGTTTTTTTACTAGATCCCGACAACTTGGAGTTTTAGAGGGCTAGAGAGAAGGAGGTCACTTTCTTTGGAGATGGAGCTGGAGTTTCTGGTTTCTGGATAATTCATTGGTTGGTATCTCTGTTTGGCTTGGCTAGATCAATCTAGAAGCTTTCAGCAACTTGGTGGCTGTGGGATAGGTTTCTTGTCTTATGGATTGGGTTCTTTCGGATTGGCAGTGATCGGCATGCGGGATTTTCCAATGTTGTCTCTTGTGCATCCTGGATCGGGCTTTGTGGTCTTGTGTGTATTTTGTATCTTGTACCTGGGTTCTTCGTTTTGTTGTCGTCTTGGTGTGTACTTTGTTTTGTTTCACAGTCGCAGTTGCGCTCACCGCACAATTGTATTGTTTTTGTGAGCCATCGAAGAAAGACGTTTTTTCTTCATTTTTGCTATGTATTTCATATTTTCTTTAAAAATATTGTATTAGAAAAGAATTTATCATACACTGCAATGCAAAATTCTATTAACTTCAAATGCCTTTTTTTACAATTACGTAGGAATCATCCCCAATTTTCTTCTATTGTTTTACACTCAAGTCCATAAACTAAGCAAATTGTGTAATCTTAAACTTAAACTACTTAAATAAAAATGACTAGGTAATATTCATTAGTCCATCTAATAAATTATAGAAATACAAGAATTTCAATATATATTTTTCGTATATATGTGGAAAAATGCTAAAATTATTTCTTATACATTTAGATATGTAAAGATATTTAAATCACATAACATAAAAAAATATACATAAGAAATAATAAAACTTCTAATTTCTAATCCATTTATCTTTAAAAAAATGTGCACAACATAATTTATTTTTTAGCAACATTTAAAAACTAAATTTATATTTTACAATATTACGATGTGAAAGCACATATTTATACAAATGTTTTATTACAAATATCCTTACTTTCAACATGTTATCAAACCATATCAACTAACACCTTGACTAGATGCTACATATTATTATTTTGCAATTACCTACATTATAAGCATGACCCCCTTACAATAATATAAAATCAATGGTTAATTACAAGGAACTTTAAAAAAATGACAAATCTATCATGAATAGAACTTTACATGCAATTACAAGTACATATAAAAAGCTCTTCTTAATTTTCACAAACTTTTTTTTTTACATTCAACTTCTTATATTTAATTAGTTATGTTGATCATTAATTCAAACTATTTAAATAAAGACAATTACTTAGTGTTCACCAATCTATTAATAAAAATCCTTCAAAAAGATGATAATTTAATATACAAAACAATCATACTGGCAAACTGTAAATTTAATTATTTACTCATACGTAAAAAATAAATCATAAAGCAAAATTTATTTATATCGCCCAGAAAAAACATAAATTATTTACATGTACAAAATTAACAATTTTAGTTCATGATTTTTCTGCATTGAAATATTAATTTTTACAAAAATACGTAAAGGGTTTAATGGGAAGTATAAGTCTAATAGTATCCTCAACCTTGCGTCCGAGCAATACATGTTATTTTAATTTATGACTAACATACAATATAATAATCATGTATTGCTCAATAAAACATATGTAGTAAATAAAATATAAATAATATGTTTTGATAACATGAGCATGTGCAACACACTATTAATTCATGTAACTGAATATAAATATATAAGGATTATGGCTTGTTGCAGACGGTAGACTTTCCCAAATCAATGTTATTTCTTCTTGCCATTTGAGCCACCTGCTTCTCTGTTTCTCTGTTTTCATCTACTCTACCTCATCTTACAAAAATCAGAACCAAATAAATCGCTCTTCCTAAAATCACATAAATGATTTCTCTAACTTCCTTCTATCTAAACTTCACCTATTTCACAGCTGGTGCTTCACCTCTGAATCGTTTTAACGTAATCGTTGTAATGGGTCGTATGTCGGCCAAAACGGTAAAAGTTAGCAATGTCTCACTTTCTGCATCACACCAGATATCGGAGAATTCTTCTCCTTTTCTGGACGTATATTTTACACTGAAATAAAAAGTGAATCGGAAAGAACTCAAGCTACATATATATCACATTCAAGGATTCACAGAGAGAAGATACAGCAGTGCTTCTTACGGGGACAACTATAGTTGATCTTTCTATCACTGTAACGCTGGAAGAACATTATCAACTTCCACCCGAAGCTTACAAATCTTCTGCGGTAAACGAAAACAACATAACAATCCAAAAGGCAGAAGACATGATGAGCACGATGCTAGCAAAAGGCTTCGTTCTCGGAAAAGGCACCTTAACACATGCAATAGTGTTCAATGAGAGGCACAAACTAACATCAAACGCCTCTGTCACCATAGCAAACGTGGATTCAAAGATCGAACTGACCGAAAAGCTCAACATCGGAACCACAATCGTGAACGAAAAGGTTAGAGAAGTAGATGAAAAGCACCAAGTATCTCAAATGACTTCTCTAAAGGAAAAGGTTGGGACATCGCCTTTATCGCTAAACTCCTCTGTCGAGGTCACAACCACACATCTCTCTAACCCTACAGCATCAACCATCAGATCTGGGCATGCTTTCACCGCCCCTTCTGCGCCCTCTTCTTCCGTTTCTCGCTTGTAATCCTCTTTAGTGTCCCCATCTAACCTGAACCCTACTGACAGAATTTCGCTCCCCTATGGCGCTGCCATGTCTCCTTCAAAATCTTCTAGTGATGCAATTGCCACCACTCCTATTAGGAAAAAAATTGGGTAAATGCCAATCTGATAATGTTGTAAATCAAGGAGAAATTTCTCGTTGCCATGTTTTATCTGCTGCTACCACTTCTTTTCTTTTGGGTAAATCAAGGAGAAATTTTGGGTAAATGCCAATCTGCGATATGATCAATTTGCAGAAGAGAAAGGGGGAGCTCGTGAATTATATTTCAGGTGAAATTAGGAATAATGATGAATTTTGCTTAAGGCATTAACGAATAAGGAAGAAAACGAACTGCTATGGTATGTAAACCGGTTAAACAAGCCTAAGAGCTAAGGGTCCGTTTGATTTTGAACGAGAACGAGCATTTGGAAGGGGCATTTGGAAAGGGTATTGGAAGGGGAATTGTTGGGAAGGGAGAATGTGTTCTTTTTACGGAAAGGGCAAAGTTATTATTTTATTGTTTTTGTATATATTACTTTTTAATTGTTTGTGTGTGTTTATTGAGTATCTGAATAATAGAACGCAGAATACAAATTGCAGAATACAAATTGCAGAATTTAAAATTGCAGAATACAAATTGCAAAATTCAAATTGCAGAATACAAATTGCAGAATTTAAAATTGCAGAATACAAATTGCAAAATTCAAATTGCAGAAATAAAAATACATAATTGCGGAATACAAATTGCAGAATTCAAAATGCAGAATATAAAATACAGAATACAACGAAACTTCTTAATGCATTCCCACAGCAACTAGTTTGTTTCGTATATTGTCTCGTACTATCACCATGGTGGATGTTGTTCCGGTTCTTTGAATGGGTTCTCGATCTCTAATTCCGCGATTTGATATACTGTAATATTCGTCGAGGTATTCGTCTGACACTAAATCAGGGTCGTCATCATACGACATAAAATCTGGATCGTCAGCGTTGTATTTTCTGATGTAGTTGTGAATAGCCATTGTTGCAGTAACAATTTGTACTTGAACATGATAGGGATACGTCTGCATGTTACGTAAGATGGCAAATTTTTTCTTCCAAATACCAAATGTTCTTTCAATAGCCATACGCAAACTAGAGTGATAGTAGTTGAAAATTTCATTTTCTGACTTCGGTTCATTCCGTGTGTCATTAAAGTCTGGTATGTGATACCTCACGGATCGGTAAGGAGTTATATATCCTTCCATTAGTGGATATCCTGAATCCACTAAATAATACTGTCCAGCTAGAGGATGAGGGAAATTAAGATCCGGATTATTTATAGCTTCCCGAAATACTTTGGCGTCGTGCGCAGTTCCTTCCCATCCCGCTCTTACAAACGTAAAAGTTAAATCAAATGCACAAACAGCCATAATATTTTGTGTAGCAGTTCCTTTCCGCCCTACAAAACGTTGCATGTTTTCTTGACCCACATGAGTCATCACATGTGTCCCATCAATAGCCCCAATACAGTTTTTAAAGAAAGGATAATATCGGGATGAAGAACGAATTTGTTCTGGGATTCGGTTAAAATGGGAATCGGCCGGTCTAATAATATCGACTGCCAATAAGAGAACTAAATCCAAAACTTTATGAAAAATAACATTAATCGTACCATTTGATCGTTGAAACTGCTCAGCAACCTGCCTTGTAGGGAGGGCCTGCAATAGTATATAAGAATACATCCACCATTTCTTTGACTGTTATGTGCATTGAGGGCTCCATTCCATAATTTTCTAACCGTTCACACAAGGATTTGAAACATAATCGCTTCATTCGAAAATTGCAATGACACCGACCTGCGTGTCCTACTAGTATTTCATGAGCCCAAGCAAGGCCGGTACTTGCGGAATTGTGTATTCTGCTCCTTTCTCGTGTTTGAATAGCCATAATTTCTTGAATATCTAGCGCATCTTGCAAATCTTGCAAATCTTCAAGATCAGATTGGTCACTATCTGCCATAATTGGTTGAAGAAGTAGAGAAAATTGAACAAGTATTGTGGTGATGTGGTGGTGATATGAGTAGAATATATATAGGGAGAGGGAAAAGCGAAGGGGCCAGAAATATCTGCCGCGTCTGACGCGTCCGATGCGAAAGCTAAATTTTCAGCCGTTCCGCTGGAAGGGGCAAAATTGTGGGACCCATCGTGGACGGACGCAGACGCGAACATTAACTGCCTAGTCAACAAATCAAACGCTACCTAAAGCGGATCAGTATGGGAAAAGGCACGTGAAACTTTTGATTATTTGTGTCAATTAATCCATATGTAAAATGTTCTGAAATTTAAAAAATGATAGTTAATTATCACAAATGGTTGCAACAAAATTTATAAGAATTTATAACTATCACAAACATTTACAGTTGGTAGTAATAACCGTAGTTGCCACAACCACACCTGTAATTTGATAATTTATATCAGTAATCTGTTGTGAGCGCAAATGTGCTGAGTTGTGAATTTTCTGATTCGAAGAATCTACAATTTTGCATTCGGAGGACCATAAGTTGTATTATTAACATGGAACGCGTTAGTTGGCAACTGCATATTTTTCGGTGTTACGAATTATGACCAAAATTTCATGATTTTAAATAAACTACTAATAAGTAGTACAATAATCATATGGAGTATATTCTGGTTGGTTGCTTTCTTATCCTAGTTCTGTAGTTATGTTATTCCTTAAAGGTAACACTAATATTATAGAATAATCCCAGTTCATTTTTCTACTTTTTCATTGTGTTGATGACTTATTAGTTTAACTATTACAGATGATTATTTGTGATAATTAGTTAACTGGATAGTCTTACAGATGATTATTTGTGATAATTAGTTAACTGGATAGTCTTACAGATAATTAGTTAAATGAATAGTCTTGCATATGACTGTTAGTTTCTTACCCAACAGAAAAATAAAAAGCAAAAAATTAACAAAACCGTGCTTTATATCATTCAAAGTCGGCTAGTGGTTAACTTCTAATAGGCAATCAATGATCGACCAACTAAAATTAAGATGCAACACATATTTATTTTACATAATCTAAAAAGAATAATATGGAGTCTTTTGCGTCAATACTAACCTGTAATTCTAGTGGAAACTGAACTTGTTGCATCGACTTTATTTCAGAATTATTTGTGATGTCGAATTGGATCCATGTCCTCTAGTCCTGCGAAAATAGACATTATCTTTATTCCTTTTTGGTGGAGGATTTTAAAGAAAAAAGATATGGTTGTCGAAAGATGAATGGTTGCTATGAAGTAGGCGCGGTAGACCATGAAGCATGCGGTTTTGTGATTGGTTAATCAACAATTATTTAGGTTTTCGAGAGGGAGAAAAATAAATTTTAATAAATGAGTATTACGAAATATTAAATGGGCAATATGGAAAATGCACTTAAACTAGACCAGGTAAAATAAAGAATGGTTAAAATGCAGTAGTTATTAGGATGAATATAGCCCTATTAGAAAACTATCCATGGTTTCTATAATGTTCCCTATGTGTAACAACCCAAATTTCTATATAAGAATATTTAATTAATTTAAATATTTAAAATGACTAACTTTAAGATTTAATGACTTGAATTAAATATAAAGTGGAAATTTGAATGTTAAATTAACTTGAGAATGAAAATATTGAGTTAAGAATCCAGTTAAGATTAGTTTAAAGCTATGTAAAATTTTATTTGATTATATATTATAATAATGATTTATTATCAATGGATTATGTGTTTTGAAACTGAATAATTATTAATCGATTTCCGTTAACACATAAAAATAACCATTTTTTAAATGGTCTCGGATTTCAATGAAACAGTTTAATCGGATCCAAAATAGTAAACCACTGTAAGAGTTCTAACTTTGTGTCAAAGTTATTATGTGAGCGTGCGCGATATAAATGTGTATCAATAAACAATTTGAATTAATAATAAATTATAATTTGATTTTACAAATAACTGCTAAATATGTCTAAATTAACTTCAGAAACAAGTTCCATTATGTTCGGAACATGAGTATCTAGCTATAAATGCCAGTTTTCACGTCTCATTTAGAGTTCAAAAATATTTTTAATATAATTATCTGGTGAATAGTGTTTTAGAAATCTTCTATATAAAGACCTCAACACTTCCTTTTAGGGCTGTTACGATTGGACCATTCAACCACCGAACCGCACAACCATTCACACGGTTGCCGTCTACTACGGTAACGGTGACGGTGACGGTTGTGAATTTTGATAACCGCTGTAAACCGTACCAACCGCACATGATTTATTTTGTAGTATTTCATTAAAAAAAATATGTTTTTCAATAATTTAAGCTAGAGAAATAACATATATATAAATTATTTGCATCTTTATTTGTAGATAACATGTACATGGATGGTTTGTTTCATAGATAAATAAACTAATTCTATAAATTAATGTTAAAACTTGAATTATTTATGGATAACAATGTAAATTTACGGTAATGGTTGCGGTAACGGTTAGACGGTTGCGGTAATGGTTATAAAATTTATCAATCGTCAACAATAGTTGCGGTTACGGTTAGAGGTAAAATTGACGGTTGCCGTAACCGTAACACCCCTACTTCCTTTCATTAAACTCTAGTCAAAATAGATAACCAACACTTTGCATTTTTTAAATCAATGTCCAGCATTTCATCGTTCGATCCAAGCCTCATTTGAGAAATCTTCTAGCTACAAAGTTGTTCAGCATGGTCAGTGGAGTTCATCAATACAATCTGATTGATGATTGGTGAGGCGTGGAGGCGGAAAAAATCATATGAATGAAGTTTTAAGGTATTCAGTTTCCTATCTTTTATAGAGATGTGGGTCTACGTTGAAGTTAGGGTCTAAGGGAAAGTTGCAGCGAGGGGTAAGGGAAGGTTCGTGTTAACCCCGTTGTCAAACGCGGTATAAAAATAGCATATTTGATGAGATCGGGCACAAGGACGTTCACATCATGAATGAAATGTTTATATCGGTTGTGTATATACTGTGAATTGCCACGTTTACTTGCAAGGCAGAAGGATCGGTCAGATTTATCTGAATGTATTGGTGCATAATACAATAATGAGTCGCTTTATTGATGATACACATGGATCGTGGGGTACTTTAGCAAAGCATGAATTAAAGTCCATACTTATTGCATGGCATATACATCACTGAAGATTATAGAATGCACATAATGGACTGGGTCAGTTTAAAGTAGTACCATTGGCTGACGTGGCAAAGTATTAACACCATGATATAAATATATGGTTAGCAGCAATGAAGGACATGTGGCTCTTTCAAGTATTATATGGATGGGTCGCAGATATTAAAAGGTGGATCGTTGATAAAGATTAGCGGATCGACAAACATGGTGTAAGGCCATAGGTCAGGTCGCCTTTGTTTCAACAAGTTGCTATGGGTCGTTCCGTGCAAGATTGCACAGCAGGTCGTTCATCCTATCTAAAAGTAGGTTGTTCAAATATTCGGGTCGCCTCACTGTCAGGTCGTTCAACATTTAGGTCGCCGAGACTCGGGTCGTTCGCACTATAACAGAGGAGATGGGTCATTAGCACATACCTTGAAACAAATTCAGGTCGTGTATAACAAATGTATATATACATGCTGTTTCTGAGAATGGGATGGATAAGCTTATTCCATTCCATGAAAAGATGACGTGGCACATCCAATGCGTGTTAGGATGCTGAGAAGTAACCAGTTGTATACATATTATACGCATGGGAACGTGGCGAGTAAATTACTTGGCGGTGTTGTACAACATAATGCCGACCTGGACAGCTACGCGTTGATGACAGCTGGCACCAGTTTATGAATACGTTGCATGGATTGAATATCTGTAATCATTGGCTCGGTAATGTTTTATGGCACAATTAACAAATGAAGCCACATGGATAGGTGCAGGAATATTCATTCCTTTAAATGTGGGTCGTCATATTTAATAACATGGAGAGGATGCTAGTTACATTAGGTCGGTGAACGCTTGGACCAAATTAAATATGGATCGGCTGCTAATTTGTATGTGAGAATGATCCATATTTACACGGGGCACCTAATTACAACACTGTCACTCCACTCCAACCTCTCCTATAAATACCCCATCATTTCCCACAATTCAAGGGACCGATTTCTCCAACCACGAAGTGTTGCCATTTTCATTTCTCAACATCTCCAAACCATTCTAACCTCCATTAAACCTCTTTCAAGTTTCGATTCAACATCTCAATCATCATGAAATCATCAAAGATCATCTAAGCGCTCAGTTGTTGAAGATCTACTCCAACAATCATCACAATCAAAGAGATTTAGCCATTTCCATGGTGGATTCGATGGAACCAAGAGATTAGGGAGAAGAAGTAAAGAAAATTGTTGTAAAGAGAGAAAATGAGCAAAAGTTATAGAGATTGTGTACCTTGTACCATTGAGAATGATAATGAAAACTCTCTTCAAAGTGGAGTAGGCCAGATCTAGGCCGAACCACTATAAATCTCTGTCTTTTTACTACTTTTGTGTTTGTGGTTTCCCATATTCTAGATCTATATTATTTGAAGGTGTTCTTACACTTTCTGAGGTGTTAGTGCTCCATTTTTGACATTAACAGTTTGGGAGGAGTTTGGTAGCACTTGAAGGTCTATGGCGACATAAGGAAGGTGCTGAACGAAAAAGGGTTAGTTCGCCTTTTTGTTTTTTACGTCATTGAGGGTGGCTCGGCGGCGACGTGACCAGTTGTTGGAGGATAACCAGAGGCAGGGATGTAGGGTGGCAATGGTGGAAGTGGGTTTGGTGAGCCTTAGGGGCAGCTGCTGATTTTTGAAAATCCTCTAAAAGGAATGGAACTCCCGTAAGACACAACCATACAAAAACATTATACTTTTTTCCTTATGATAATCAAAATAATTTTGTTATAAATCCAATGATATTATAGTAATGTATAAATACAAGTATTTATCAATTTAGTCGAGATTATTACATTTATTAAATTCCAGCATAATAAGTATACATCTAAAACCATCATATTGAACTTTGGATCACCATATACTGACCTAGTACTGGGGTACCACCCAGAATGATGTGCCTCTAGAAGATGTACTTAAGAACCATAAGAACTTCTTGCTCCACGATGACATAGCTAGGGCCAGCCTACCCCCTTCCTGGATAGTACTAAATATTCCACCACTATAGTTGGGATCAGTAACAATAGTAGCATACATAAAAAGGGTTTATAACAATCTAGAATGGTGGTGCATACCCTAATGGGTGCGACCTGTATAGCCCTACTACATTTGCCCATGTTTTAGTCATTGGCGATTGATGAGGCTAGAGGCTTCATTTATTCCTTTCATAAATGGTGTGTACCCATCTTTATATGCCACATCGTCATTCCTTCGATCGGTATTGACGCCCACAAAAATAAAACCTACAAGCCCAGACATCTCAGAAAAAGGGTGTTAAGCTAAAAGAAATTGCTTTCTCTACCACCAACAGATGTGCATTTGTAAAAGTCAATGTACGTGATTTAAGAAATGCAACGTTAGACATCTGTCCATACAAGTTGTCCAGGAATAGGATAAATCAAAGGTACTCTACACTACATCCTGTCAGGAACAATCCCTAAGAAAGTAACAAATAGTCCTTGTATCATGCAGACCCCAAAACGTAGGGACTACTGCTACAAGCATAATCCTGGTAGCTAATTTGAGACATCAACAAGCAGTCCTTTCCATTTTAAAGTTCTATGCCTTCAAATCATATTCATGAGCATAAGCACACCTGTAATTTCAGTTTCGAATGTAAAGTCGAATTCGAAGTGGTTTTGAATCTAGTTCCAATCTCAGTTCCTCGAACCAACACGTTATAAGTAAAAGGAGAATTTATTGATAGTCAGTTCTTTATCTATCAATCACAATCGTTGCAACATCCCGCATTTTAAATAATAAAGATTACCAAAATAATCCCAAAAATAAATATTAATGAAAAATAGGCATTTTGAGATTATCAGAGTTTGGCTTTGAAATATACGCCATTGTCTTTATAGTATTTTTTGATTAATTGACATATATATTATGTTCCGAACAGAGTTCGTACAGAAAATTTATTAACGTTCGAAGTCTTGTGTAAACATGTAAATATATTCATTTCAAAAATATATGGCACATTGATTTCATTAACAATATGCGTTTGAATTTGAAAGTTTCGTTATAAATAGAATTAAACCAGAAAGTAATGGAAAGTTATTAATGTTAAATTGCAATGTTCCTTTAATTAATAATATGTGCCATTAATGACATCAACAGAGACATAAATGAGAATAACATTAAAACTTAAAAACAAATTAATTCCAAAAGGGTGACACGCATGTGAACACACATGTGTGTATTTATTTTATCTAAATATAAATTACGGAAGCTTAATGATATTAGTTAAGTAACGTTCTAATTCAAACCAAATGAAACAAGTACATGTAATTATGCGTGGATATATTTATTTCAAGAGTATATGCACATCTATTAATTCCAAAATAACCACGTTTGAAATTGAAATTTAATGTTTGTTAAGCATGGAAGAACATTTAATAAAATCAAAAATAAAAACAAACATTTTGAATAACGTCATAAGAATTAACACGCATGAATTAGAAATGAAAAAAAATTAATGCATAATAATAAAAACAGGAACATAAAAAGAAATGGTGGAAGAAATAAATTCACAGAAAAAAGAAAACGGGAAACAAATAAACCAAGCACGTCAAAAAACGCTTGGGTCGACCCAAGCTGGGTGCGGCTCGACCTAGGCCAATGTTGACAACGTATTTTATTTTGTCAAATGATTTGAATTTTATTATTTTATATCGAACGGATACAATTAGTTTGGACATTTATAAATAAACTTATAAGGATTACCCATCAAACTCATATTTTTAAGAGGGCGCTGAAGCCCTACCATTTCCTTTCTCCTCTAAATTCTTCAGAAATAGAAAAATAATATATTTAGATTACCTAGTTCGAGATTTGAAGGCAAATGCAGTGGATTCACGATTTAGATGTTCAAACTTTCAATCCAAACAGATATGTAGGTTCAAACTGAAAAGAGAACGGAAAATAGACCAATATCCAAATCAGACCCAGACCTTAGAACGCGCCGCAGGTGAGTGGATTAAAATTATGATTTTATATAATGGTATATGATATCGTTTTATTCTTGTTAAATGAAGAAATCTTGGTAATTCAGAATTGTCTAATCATCATAATTTGTTCCCTACGTGATTTTAATATAATTCTATGTATAGTAGTTCAATTCTTACTGTAAAACCTTTTTAGAATGATAGTAAGAAGTTTCTTGCGCAATAAGTTTGGAATTTGACTTGTAAATCGAAGAATTCCTATTTTTGTTTGTTGACGTTATGATTTAAATTTTGAATTGGATAAACATCAGAATAAATAGGAATGGGAAAAGGGTCATAAGCCTAATTGTGGTTAAACTTACAAAAAATATGTCAAGTTTTAATCAATTTTGGGGGGGAAAAAGGGAGAATATAAATTTACATATACCTATAAAAATGAAAAGTTAGGAATAGCCTAGATTGATTGGTTAAGAAAAAATGGATATACTTTCATAGTTTGGTTTGTAAGAAAAATGGGAAACATAATTGCAAGCATAAAAAGAAATAAAGGCATGAATTTGAGCGAAATAGGGATTTAGTCGTGTTGCGCACTGTCCTATAGCCTAAAAATAATGGAAAATAATGTCTTGCAATTGTGGATTTCTATTGCGGTAATTACCTTAAACTATGGAAATAGATTTCGTGCAGTTTTAATAACCAATCAATTAGGGACAAGCCTATGGTGAAAGTAAGTTTATAATATAACTGAAAAAATTTATGTAGAGAAAAGAAATAAGAAAGGCTTATTATAAAATTACAATTGTAAATTTAGTTTAACAAGCGCAATTCAATGGTAATGGTGTGCAACTCTATAGCAATGGTGAAAGTAAGATTATAACATAAAAGTTATAATTTAAAAAGTGAAACGAAATAAGGAAAGCCTATGATGTATAAACTTAAGATTATTAATTATGTTTGATAAACAAATTTCTATGGTGTCCTTGTAATTAAGAAATTCTATGGTTTTACGGTGGCCTTATGATTAGGCAATTGTATGGTATCCTATGGTTCCATCGTGGCCTCGTAAATAGGCATTCTATGGTTATGTGGTAACTTCTGAAATTGATAAATAAGTAATTAAAATTCCAATTAAATGGATTGAATAATATTGTAAATTAACGAAAAGAAAAGTAAATAAAATGCATAATGGTAAATTAGAAATAGGGTATAAAAAATTAGCGACATGCTTTTGGACTAGTCTGAATGATTGAAGAGCCCAACATGGCAAATCATCATAGGTGTCCATAGATACAGTGGGAGTATGTCCAACTTAATATTCGACGGGATTAGAAGGAAGTGCGAGACTTCTACGGGACTGTAACACCCCAAAATTTAATACACCATAACCATACTTTAATATAATAAATTGAGTATTACTTAATTAAATATTAAGAATTATGTGAAATCGGCATTACCGTTGTGTTCGTCTTGGAATTCTGGTTCAGATAGACCCCAAGTTTGCGTAAAACGGATGATGTATGAAGAAGTTGTGGGCATTAGAAGTTTGTATACATATAAGGAGCTTATATATGAATATAATATAAAAATAATACAAATAAATTCAAATGAGACGAGTAGGAAAATGACCGCGAAACCCAACCATTGTGGGTTGACCCATTGGTCAACCCAAGGTCGGTTGGGTTGACCCCATGGGTCGGTGGGTCGACCCACTAACGATCTCGGCAGGTGCGTTCTGTGAATCTAAACTGTTTTTGGACTATATTTGTCGCTGACTCAGCGCTATGTGTACGATTTGACATAAAAAGAATATGCACATGTTTTTGGATTGTTTTTGGATTAAATTGGGGGAAATAATGAATGGGATAAAAAGAGAAATTCATGCATGCTATTAAATTGAGGATTGTTTAACTATAAATTGGGAAAGGAACAATATGCACATGTTTAGACTTGCTGTAAATTGATAAAAAGGTTACTATGCATGTACTTGCTGTAAATTGATAATACGTGTAAACCTGTACACATTGTAATTTGGGAACATAGTTAATGAATAATATGCATATGAATTGGACGTGTTAGATTTGACATAATACAGATATTAAGTAAATAACATGTTAGAATATGGTAAGTACCAGATGTACGTTAATAAACTGAAATGCTATAGGAATTGCATACATCTAGGCAGGTATTTTGGGGAAGGGTTGTACACACATAACGACATGTAATATTACAACCACACTTATTAGTAAACCTAAACCTACTATGTAAAATATGAGTACTAATAAGCTAAGAGGTCCCTCGTTCTGTTGTTGTATCATGTTTTGGGGACTCTTAAATCCTAGTTTTGGGGGCACAAACTTAGGGGGTTTGGCTTGTGTTAATTTGCTGTTTGGAACCTATATCAGTCAGTATCCCTATTGGTATTTTATTATAGGGGGCCTCGCACTAGGTAGAGGCCAGGGCACGCTTTACTGAACTAGATAGTAAAAGGTTCACATGGGAAGGTGGGTACGGGCGTGTTCCGGCAGAGTCATGAGCGCACATGGGTCTGACTAAGGAAGATAAGCCGATGTAACACTAGTAAATAGGTCTGTGTCATTTAGTTGCTGGGTTAGGGAATAATACACCCTACTGTCGGGGATGACACATGGTATTTACGTAGTAGGGAGCCAATCACATGGGTAGTAATTAGGGTACACCTAATCATGTTGTTATGTAATTAGGTTAACATCTAATCTGGTTATGTAATTAGGGTACGCCTAATCCTGTTGTTTAATTCTGTTGTTAATCCTGCTGATATGTAATTAGTTTAAGAAAACCAATCCTACTGAACTAGTTATAGTAGTATTAGTGCAAACATACCTGTTTAGAAATATAAATGTGAAGCATTACTCGATCATAGTTTATTCCTGTTATTCATGTCTATCATGTTGTTTTGTTTTTTTGTTACCTTATATGGCACTGTACCTTTCTCATCCAGTCTTATTTACTTGTCTTGGCATTTCTATTTTATGCATATTTGAAAATCACTGGAACTCACCAGACTTTATGTCTGATCCTTTTCCTTTCGCTTCTTTCTTCCTCCACCCTCACCCCCCCCCCTCCCCAGGTTCTCCGAGTGGAAGCACTAAACAGTGACTAGGGCTTTCTCTTACAACTTGGACTTGGATTTCTTGATATGTATTCTAGTATGGTTTGTGGCAAGGGATATGATTTTATGTACTCTGATATTTTATTTCATGAGATGTTTTGTGAGACAAATTTGAGACACTTGGTTTGATGTAACTGGTTTGATGTAATTTGTTTGAAACTATGCTTTATTTTTAATAATGAAGTTAAAAATTTCCGCTGCTTATTTTATATTTGTCTTGTGAATTTCTGTACTATTTACCTATTGCGCTATATGAAAATTAATGCATTCTCTTATGAGTGACATTAACGGACGTGGGGCATCACATTTGGTGTCAGAGCCGAAGGTTACAAGTTCAAAGAAGAAGAAAAACTGTTTTCAAAAGCAAAGTATTTTCAAAGAATAATCTATTTTTTGAAAAACATATCCCCTCAAGCCATAGTCAATATTCCCTCGATCCCTTGTTGAATCCTTTTTCGTTTCTTTTCCACATGTGTGTGGAACCCCATCTTCCCGAGGGTATTCCATTACCGACATGGTTCCGTAGGTATCTTGAGGCTACGACAACTACCGGAGAATAAGGAGATGCCCCACCCTCAGCTGCAGCCGTTGTAGCTTCGCCTCCACGAATATAATAACTTTTCTAAGTTATGTAAAGACTTTTGTTCTATGTAAGGAAAACCATTCCGTGGTAGTGAGAGCTTTGTTGAAGCACAGAATTGGCTACGAGAGACGGAGAATGTGTTTGGTCTTTTCGAGATCGATGACAGAAGTAAGATATAGTTGGACGCATGGCAGTTGAAGGATGAAGCTTCTTACTGGTGGGAAGTAACGCAGGAAGGAAAACCAGTAGCTACTTGGGATGATTTCAGACAGAGATTCAAAATAAAGTTTTTATCTTAGGTAGAAGAGGGATTATAGATGGAGAGATTATTGGCTTTAAAACAAAGGGACATGTCTATTAAGGATTATGTGAATAAGTTCAATCAGGTGGAAAGATTTGAACTAGACTTGGTGAATACTTCCCACAAGAAGGTGCTTAGATTTGCGAGAGGGTTGAATCAACCTCTCCAAGGACTTGCTTTATCTCATATACCGATGGGGGCAACGTTTGATAGGCTGGTTGACATGGCTCTTATGCACGAAGATGGCAAGGATGAGAAGTGTAACACCCCGAATTTTTGAATAATCGAATTAACTAAATTCAAGAATAATTAATCTCAGACGCGAGAATTAAGGGAAATGGGTTACGCCATTGTGTTCATCTCGGAATTCTGGTTGAGATAGAGTCCGAGTTTGTGTAAAACGGATACCGGATGAAGGAGTTATGGTCGAACATAGTTAGGCGGGAAAATAGAAAAAAAATTGCACTGGCGCACTTGGGAAGTGCGCCAGTACAAATATTGCACTGGCGCACTTGGGAAGTGCGCCAGTACAAATATTGCACTGGCGCACCTGCCAAGTGCGCCCAGGCCGAGCAGCAGGCCTGCACAGCTTTCCGGTTCAGTCTGATCCATGTTGTGACTCATTGCTGAGTCCTTTCTGACTCCTTGCTGAGTCATTAGGGCTGAGGTGTCACCCTATCCCGACTGAATGGTTTTGATTAACCCTAAGATCATCTGACGGCTACAATTAAATTAAAATTCTATTTAAACATGGGTAGACTCAAACCCTAAATCAAAATAAAAACTGAAACTATGGCCGTCATGCTGTCATCTTGTAACCTAGAGTAGCCGCCATCAACTAGAGGGAAATCAAAGCTAATCAATTCAGTTCTATTCAACATTAATCTAAACAACAACGAATCTACTACAAAGGCGAGCTAAATCAATTTCAGAACTCAGATTTCAGAACGCAAGACCTTTTTTTTGTGAGTTTGATTTCTTTAATAAGATAGTTAACAATTTAATTGGATTGAGATATGATTTGGATTATATGGTTATGTTGTGAATCATTGACCATATGTTATTATCTATGCTGTAAATTCTATGATGTTATCATCTATGTTGTAAATTCTATGATGTTATTATCTATGTTGTAAAGCTGTGATGTTATCATCTATGTTGTAGATCTATGATTGGCTTATGTACAATCAATTCATAATGTTGTTTCATATGCTAGTTTGGTTATGTTGTTGGAACTAATTCATATGCTAAATCATAAGTATGTATGCAAGTTTAGATGATAATTTAGATATGAATCATATGCAAGTTAGTGAGAATCATATACAACCTTACATGTTTCATGACATCTATTTTATGTGTAAATTGGATCTAAAGTTAGACTATGACATGTGTGAGTTTAGATGCAAGTTTACACTACAGTTTATGTTGCATAAATCACATATGTAAGTATATATATATTGGAGTGTGAATCATGTAATGTAAGATTGTAACTATTGCCTATGCAAGTTTACACCTTATGATTAGATCTATGACACCCATTGCCTATGCAAGTTTACACCCTATGATTACATCTATGACATCTATAGTTTATGCAAGTTTGTAACTTTGGCCAATGCAAGTTTTTGGATGAAAAACCTTATTCACACATGCAAGTTCACCCCTTATGTTTAGATTTATATGCCAATTTATGTTATGACTTTTTGTTCATAATTTAGATCTAATTTATATTCTATGCATGTTGTGATGTTTTCTCTTTATTCCATAAGTTAGACTATTCGAGTCTAACGTATATTTTACGTTAAATGAACGAACGTACAACGTGGGGCAATGGGATAATATTAAAATATTTAATATGGAGAATTGGCATAGATGCCTTAAATATGATGTTAATTGGTATAATTTTATATACCACCAATAGATGGACATAATTGAGTCAATTATGTACATAGTTAAATTTGTAATTGATTGGCAATTTGAATAGGGAAATTAATTCAAATTGGGGATGATTAATTAGGTGAAATTAATCGCCTAAGACACCAGGTTAGACTCATTTGTGGTGTAAGACTGCCCGGACCCGCTCGGCAAATCCAGCTGCCACAAATGCCAGTCTAATGTGGGAGGTCTTAGGATAAATTAAATGCGTAACAGTTGTAAAGACACAAGGTTAGGCTCGTTTGTGGTGTAAGACTGCCCGGACCCGCCCGGCAAATCCAGCTGCCACAAATGCCAGTCTAATGTGGGAGGTCTTTACGAGGTTACGGTCTTAATGAATTAAGAAACACTTAACCAGATAAACATGTAGTGGGACATGAGGGGGTTAAGTGGGTGCCTTGGGTGGCATGTGGAATTAAGTGGATGCCTTGGGTGGCATTTGAAATACGATTAGATGCACTTAACCAAGATTGAAACATGTAAAAAGACATGATTAAGAATGGGGTTAAGTGGGGAAAAACCTTAGAGGGGACCAAGCGTAGGTGGAAAGCTTGTGCCATGCGTGGGGGCCCTTTTCAAACCAGTAACCCATTAAGTATCTTTGTGAGCTCGACCCAAGTCGAGGACGGGACACGCGTACTGGATTTGATTGTAAGAGGTCAAAACGGGTCAGCAGTGGCAACGCAAGTCCAACGGGTTCATATGCGTGTGTGGGCCCGGGCTGGTAGGTAAGACGTTGTTGCATCGTGTAGATATAAGCCGTGTATCTTTGGTTGTATCGGGTTGCCACTTTGGGAAGTGATGCACACCACTGTGGGGCCAGCACAGGTATCTACGAGTTAGGGAGCCGATCGAATGGGGGTAGTGGGTACACCTAGTGGAGATAGGGGCAGACGGCACCTATGAAGGTAGCTAGGGGTACATTAAACTACCATTATCATTATTAAGTTTTGTAGGTGGGATAAACCTTTAGGGTGACTAGTGGTGGTGCAGTGTAGTAATTATCCTATAGTGATTAGGGGCGCCTTTAACGAATAACTTGGTTCATCTTATTTCCTTGTTTGTTCTGTCATACCCAATTGTTCACAGTCATTTCCTTATTTTCCAGCTTATGTCTTAGCCTAGTTATTTTGATAATTATATTGTTAAAGTTATCGCACTCGCCAGACTTTATGTCTGACCCCCTTTTCTTTCCACCTCTTTTCTTCCTTCCCCCCCCTCCCCCGGTTTGCAAGGAGGGAATACTACAGCTTAGTGCCGATTTCTTTCAGTTGCTTGAAGAGAGTAGATGTATCGCTTGGGACTCTTTCATCTTTATGGCTTTGGTTATGCTCAATTGGGATTTATGCATTTATGTTATTTAAGTATTTGCTTCTTTATGTACTTTGAAGTTTTTGAAAAAGACTACTGATCCTGTTGTAATGGTTTCAGAAACTACTTATGTAAACTCGTTTTGAGTTATGATGAAATAAAATAATTTTTATCTTCCGCTGTGTTGTTTTATTTATTTATTCTTGCAATTTATCTGTTCTATACAAACAATAACGCTTCATGGACATTGATGCATTACCTTTGTGAATGACATTAATGGACGTGGGGTGTTACACGTGGTATCAGAGCTATGGTTACAAGAACAGATAAAAAGTTCTGAAAAGTGTTTTCAAAAGTATTATTTTCCTAGAAAGTATTTTCAAAAAATTGTTTTAAAGAAGCTATTTTCAAGGAAAGTTTACTTAAAAGGGCATAATCCCCGCAAGCCATACATCTCTCTTTCGCTTCCCTTGTCTTAAAACTCTTTCTTTTTCTTTCAAGCATGTCTGGAGCATCTGAGATACCAGAGGGTGTTCATGTACCCGGTTGGTTTCGTCGATATCTCGAGGCTAGGGCCGCTGCCGCGGGACTGGCCAACATTCCTCCTCCTCCTCCCCCGGCTCCAGTCATTCCTCCGCGTGGAGATACTTTCTCCAAGATATGTAAAGACTCTCGTTCGATGGGTGGAAAATCTTTTAGTGGATCTGAAACGTTCATTGAAGCTAGAAATTGGTTGAAAGAAGTGGAGGATCTGTTTGGCATTTTCGATTTGGACGACTGTAAGAAGGTCTAATTGGCTGCATGGCTGATAAAGGACGAAGCTTCGTTTTGGTGGGAAGTCACTAATGGGGAGCGTCCAGTTAATACATGGCCAGATTTCAGGCATAGGTTTGAGGCAAAGTTTCTCTCACGAGCTGAAGAGAATCTATACATGGAAAGGTTTTTGGCATTAAAGCAAGGGAATCTGTCAATAAAAAAATACGTCAACAAGTTCAATCAGTTGGCGAGATTTGGCTTGGACTTGGTGAATACACCTGAAAAGAAGGCCCTGAGATTTGTTAAGGGTTTAAACGAGCCACTACATGGGTTAGTTATGACCCATATCCCAATGGGGGCCACCTTTGAGAGGCTAGTTGATATGGCGCTTATGCATGAAGAGGAGAAGGGCGCCAATACTAATAAGGCACCCGAGAAGAAAGGGGATCAAAAGAAATCGCAGCAACAACAACAAAACAAGAAAGGTGGTAAAGGCAATAATGGCAAAGGAAAGAAGAAGTGCTTTATTTGTGGGACACCAGGCCATCTGAGTAAAGACTGTAGGAAAAAGAAGAAGACTGGTTGTTTCCACTGTGGAGAGGCAGGTCATCTAGTTAAGGACTGCCCAAGGAAACAGGGACAAGGGCAAAGAACTTCTGGAGGGCAGCTTCAGGCTCTCGTGGCACCAGGGCAGGCAAGGGAGCAGGTCCAGGCTCTCGCGGTCCCACCGCTGCAAGAACGAGGTAGAAACATTTCCGTTGAGAGTTTAGTTTTTCTATTTGATCATCCTGTTCGTACTTTATTCGATTCTGGTGCATCACATTCGTTTATCTCTATATCGTTAGTTGAAACACTGCACTTAGATACTAGTCTTGTTGTGGATCCCATTGTAGTCTCAAATCCTATTGGTGGGTCGGCTCATTTATCCATGATTTGTAGGGATTTGAGATTGTCTATCTTAGGCGTTGGTTTTGAATGTAATGCTTTTGTGCTTGGTTTCATGGGCTATGGGTTGATTATAGGGATGGATTGGCTAGCCCGATATGGCGCCATCCTAGATTGTGAACGAAGGGTAGTAAAATTGTTGACTCATAGTGGAAAGACCCTTGACATTTCTTGTGACCCTAGAGGACCGGTGATGCTTAGTTATCTTGAGTCGCTTGACGCATCCAATGATGATTTACATTCTGTTCGTATAGTCCGTAAATATGTTGATGTCTTCGATGAGGTGAGGGGTCTACCCCCAAAATGTGAGATAGACTTTCGTATTTATCTTGTAGACAATGCAAAACCAGTATCTCTGCCAGTGCGCCACATGGCTCCTCGTGAGAGGAGGGAACTCAATAAGCAAGTGGGGGAGTTGCTTGAGAAAGGGTTCATAAGACGTATTATATCGGAGTGGGGTGCTCCAGTAGTAATTTCCACGAAGGCAGATGGGTCCCTTAGACTTTGTGTGGACTATAGAGAACTTAATAAGCTTACTAAGAAGAATAGGCACCCACTGCCGAGGATTGACGATCTCTTCGATCAGTTAGTTGGCGCCTCGGTGTTTTCGCAGTTGGACTTAGCCACTGGTTTCCATCAGTTGAGAGTGGCTGAGGATAGCATAGACAAGACTGCCTTTTGGACTCCGGACGGTTTTTATGAATGGCTTATGATGCCCTTCGGTTTGACAAACGCCCCCGCATACTTTATTGACTTGATGAGTAGGGTGTTTAGGGAGTACCTTAATAAATTTGTGGTGGTCTTTGTGGATGACATCTTGGTCTTTTCTAAGAGTGAGGAAGAGCATGCCCTACATCTTAGGGAAGTGTTGGAGACCCTTTGAGCGCATAACCTTAAAGCTAAATTTTCTAAATGTCACTTTTGGAGGAAGGAAGTGTGATTCTTAGGGCATGTGGTTTCCAAAGAAGGGATAGCTGTGGATCCAGCGAAGGTGGTGGCCATCCAAGATTGGAAGGTCCCTAAAAATGCTACCGAGGTAAGGAGTTTCTTGGGGTTGGCAGGCTACTATAGGAAGTTTATCAAGGACTTCGCAAAAATATCAGCCCCATTAACACGCTTAACGAAGAAGAACCTAGTTTTCACGTGGGACGTAGATTGTGATGATGCGTTCCAAGGTTTAAAAAGAGCTTTGACCACAGCCCCAGTCTTAGTGTTGCCAGATGGGAGTAAGCCATTTACCGTTTATACCGATGTTTGTGGGACAGGACTAGGCGCAGTCTTAATGCAAGAGGGAAGGGTAATAGCCTATGGAGGAAGGCAGTTGAGAGTACATGAGAGAAATTACCCTACGCATGACCTAGAGTTGGCCGCTATTGTTTTCGCGCTTAAGTCTTGGTGCCATTATCTTCTTGGCGATAAATTCGAATTGTTCACTGACCACAAATCGCTAAAATACTTGTTCTCTCAGAAGGACTTGAACTTAAGGCAGCATAGGTGGATGAAATTCTTAGCATCCTACGATTTCGAGATAGCATATACCCCTGGCAAGGGTAACGTGGTGGCAAATGCCTTAAGTAGGAAAAGGTTGTCCTTGAGTCCATTGTTTGTTGAACGGAGAAGTTTAGAGTTCATGTGATAACCCGCAAATCCCCGCCCTCTGGATCGACCATAAAACACACAGGTCTGAACCAAAGAATGGAAATCTGCGGATACATCAACTTTGGGCATACAACACATCAGAACAAATACAGAAGACTTTTATAACATCATAATAAATGTTACATCAGAGTACAGAATATACATATCAGAGTACATTGGAATAAAATTACAGCGGAAGAATAAATACAATAAATGAATACATTGCAGCGGAACTAATCTCAGTGGAAGGCTATCAACATTCTGGCCACAGCTTCAGTCTTCAATCCAGGATGTTGTTTTATATATCTGCCAAATAAGCTACTCGACTGCCCGTGTGGAAAGAGGGCACCCGAGTTTGCAAAGTGAAACAAACTACAGGTCAGTCGTGGGACTGGTGTGAGAATTCTTAAACTAATCTTAATTAATAATAAGGCTAATCACAGGACCACGCCTCTAACGCGGAACGGGTTTACTCCATTGGATTACCAGTGCATGACTAAAGTAAATCGCCAAAATAACGCAATGCTTTTTAGAAAGATGAAACCATTATAAGACCCAAGTCCCATCACACAATGCAACGCAAACCGGAGGATAGGGTTTTACCTTATAATGATCAAAAGATGCTTGATACGCATAAAACGGATATTATGTAATAATAGTGTGCAACCAATTGAAATACATCAAAGTAAATGTATTAATCCTAAACGGCATGAGTGCCCCATCCCACTATGTCGCCATATATAGGTATACAATCAAAACCGCGTGATGTCGTATTGGAAATTTTGGTTTCCATCTGAGTCAAGGCTAGGGTGGAGATCCTTACCGATTCGAGACACTCTAGCAAATGCCCCAGGATTGGTACTCTGTCCAACCCTTGGATCCTGCAGGGCCGGTCCACACTTACTTTTGTGGATTAGAAATGCCTGAACACACGTTCCCCGGTCCTTTTGGACCTATAATACGGCCAGTTGCGACCGCATAAACCGAGGCCTCGAAAAATCCAACAACCACAACGAATAAATGCCAGCGCTGGTAGGTCCCTGGCACTACTCTAGCTAGAAAGAAACGTGTGCACTCCCTGCGTTCCCTTCTCCCGTTTTAGACTCTACCGGGCTGTGAGGCTCGCGAAGTCACGATATACACAAAGCTATGCCTAAATAGACTTTGCTTTGATCATCAACCACAAGGCCTGCTTTTCAACAAATCCTTGATCAATTGCATCTTAGCATGCCACATTGTCAGACTCTACCATATCATTGATCATCTACCAATATATATATATATAACCTCTAAGCTCATACGTCTTAGAGAAGGGGGTTAAGTGAAGAATAAATTCTCCACCACCAAACATAAATATATAATCAGTAGCGTTCAACAAATATAGTAGAAAAGAATACAATGTCAGACACACAATCCATTTACAAGTCCGCTCTGGGTCTGAGCGAAACAACGTGTCCGTCGATCTCCAAATACGTTTGGACGATCATTACCAAATACCTTGCCTTGGAATGTACTGTCCCAATTCAAGATACTAGTCATCATCATCCCAACGATGTGAAAACCTTCGGTCTTCTACCACCGTCTTCATCTTCGACTCTTGATCGTCGTGATGACTATTCAGAACGGGTTAAACCCGGTCTTTCTGAATAACTCGCGTATTTTGTGATTAAAAATCAAATATTGGAAAATCACACATTATGTCACATTCCGACCCCGAATATTCTTTTAATAAGATATTCATATTAAAAGATTTTCATAAATTTTATCAAAGATAAATTAATAAATTAAATCATAAATCTTCCTTAAAAGATTTATTAAAAATTCTGAATTTGATTTAATATCAAAAATCATTTTCACAGATCATTTATTTTAAAAAATAAATCTTCTTTTAAATGGGTTAAAGAACTCGTGTCATTTAAAACATAGTTCACGATAAACCCACAAATCAATTTCCAAAATATGGAATTCCATAGAAATCAATCAATACATAATCGATGTGGATTTCTGTATCGGACTTACAATATACATGGAATAACGGCAAAGCCTCTTAAATTCCATATATAATATCGGTCTTCTATTACAGAAGCCCATCTCGATTATTACCAATCGAATTTCCACTTAATTCCAATTTATTTTATTAAATTGGAAAACTAGATTTTTAGAAAATGCCTTTTTAAATCTATAAAATAGATTTATAAATTCCAAATAATAATTTCGATGTAAATTGGATTAAAGGACAAATGTCATTTAAAAACAGCGTCCACGATAAATCCACTTCACATCTCAATGTATCTCATATCATGAAATATAATTGCAAATTCTAATAATCTTAATTAAAGGATTTCCCTTTAAATATTAATTCATTATTATAAGAAAACATATTTTAGAAATAATCATTAAAAATATTCTTTACATAAAAGATTTTTATCCTTTACAAATATTCTTTGTTTTAACATATTTAATAGAAAAAAAATATATATTTATGAAAATATATCCTTTATATAAAAAGAATTTCTAATGTAAGAATATTCTTATTTAAAAGAACACCTGAATCGGAAAGCGACTCAACCATTTACCATATAATTTGCATTATATGGATTTCACACATATCAATAACAGCATAATCATCCAGTCATGCTCATCACAACTATGTAAGCGTTAAAATTAAACAATAATGCTCATCACAACTATGTAAGCGTTAAAATTAAACAATAATGCTCATCACAACAATAATCATCTAGTATATATATATTAGAGTGTGAATAATGTAATGTAAGATTGTAACTATTGCCTATGCAAGTTTACACCTTATGATTAGATCTATGACACCCATTGCCTATGCAAGTTTACACCCTATGATTACATCTATGACATCTATAGTTTATGCAAGTTTGTAACTTTGGCCAATGCAAGTTTTTGGGTGAAAAACCTTATTCACACATGCAAGTTCACCCCTTATGTTTAGATCTATATGCCAATTTGTGTTATGACTTTTTGTTCATAATTTAGATTTAATTTATATTCTATGCATGTTGTGATGTTTTCTCTTTATTCCATAAGTTAGACTATTCGAGTCTAACGTATATTTTACGTTAAACGAACGAACGTACAACGTGGGGCAATGAGATAATATTAAAAGATTTAATATGGAGAATTGGCATAGATGCCTTAAATTTGATGTTAATTGGTATAATTTTATATACCATAAATAGATGGACGTAATTGAGTCAATTATGGACATAGTTAAATTTGTAATTGATTGGCAATTTGAATAGGGAAATTAATTCAAATTGGGGATGATTAATTAGGTGTAATTAATCGCCTAAGACACGAGGTTAGACTCGTTTGTGGTGTAAGACTGCCCGGACCCGCCCGGCAAATCCAGCTGCTATAAATGCCAGTCTAATGTGGGAGGTCTTAGGCAAAAATTAAATGCGTAATAGTTGTAAAGACACAAGGTTAGGCTCGTTTGTGGTGTAAGACTGCCCGGACCCGCCCGGCAAATCCAGCTGCTACAAATGCCAGTCTAATGTGGGAGGTCTTTACGAGGTTACGGTCTTAATGAATTAAGAAACACTTAACCAGATAAACATGTAGTGGGACATGAGGGGGTTAAGTGGGTGCCTTGGGTGGCATTTGAAATACGATTAGATGCACTTAACCAAGACTGAAACATGTAAAAAGACATGATTAAGAATGGGGTTAAGTGGGGAAAAAAACCTTATAGGGGACCAAGCATTGGTGGAAAGCTTGTGTCTTGCATGGGGGCCCTTTTCAAACCAGTAACCCATTAAGTATCTTTGTGGGCTCGACCCAAGTCGAGGACGGGACACGCGTACTGGATTTGATTGTAAGAGGTCAAAACGGGTCAGCGGTGGCAACGCAAGTCCAACGGGTTCATATGCGTGTGTGGGCCCGGGCTGGTAGGTAAGACGTTGTTGCATCGTGTAGATATAAGCCGTGCATCTTTGGTTGTATCGGGTTGCCACTTGGAGGAGTGATACACCCCACTGTTGGGCCAGTACGGGTATCTACGAGTTAGGGAGCCGATCGAATGGGGTTAGTGGGTACACCTAGTGGAGATAGGGGCAGACGGCACCTATGAAGGTAGCTAGGGGTACATTAAACTACCATTATCATTATTAAGTTTTGTAGGCGGGATCAACCTTTAGGGTGACTAGTGGTGGTGTAGTGTGGTAATTTTCCTATAGTGATTAGGGGCGCCTTTAACGAATAACTTGGTTTATCTTATTTCCATGTTTGTTCTGTCATACCCAATTGTTCACAGTCGTTTCCTTATTTTCTAGCTTATGCCTTAGCCTAGTTATTTTGATAATTATATTGTTAAAGTTATCGCACTCGCCAGACTTTATGTATGACCCCCTTTTCTTTCCACCTCTTTTCTTCCTTCCTCCCCCTCCCCACCCAGGTTTGGAAGGAGGGAATACTACAGCTTAGTGCCGATTTCTTTCAGTTGCTTGAAGAGAGTAGATGTATCGCTTGGGACTCTTTCATCTATATGGCTTTACTTATGCTCAGTGTGGATTTATGCATTTATGTTATTTAAGTATTTGCTTCTTTATGTACCTTGAAGTTTTTGAAAAAGACTACTGATCCTATTGTAATGGCTTTGGAAACTACTTATGTAAACTCGTTTTGAGTTATGATGAAATAAAATAAGTTTTATCTTCCGCTGTGTTGTTTTATTTATTTATTCTTGTAATTTATCTGTTCTATACAAAAAATAATGCTTCATGGACATTGATGCATTCCCTTTGTGAGTGACATTAATGGACGTGGGGTGTTGCACGAAGAAAGACAGTAAGACTGAGGAGACATAAGCTAAGGGCGAGAAACAGAAATAGTGGCCCAGGAAAGGAAAGAAAAAGAAAGAGAAATGTGGAAAGACTGACATGGCTCAAATCAAGAAGGATATCAAGTGTCATGGTTGTGGAGCTATGGGTCATTTTGTGAAGGACAACAGAAAGACAAAAAAAGCCTGCTTTAATTGTGGACAAGTGGGACACTTCAGTAAGCAATGTTCTAGCAAGCAAGGACAAGGGACTGGAACTTCTAGACAAGTACGTGCTTTAGAGGCTAGTTTATAGGAAAGTCACGGTTGAAGGTTTGATTTTCCTTTTTTACTATCTAGTTAGAACCCTGTTTGATTATGGCGCTTTACATTCATTTATATCCAGTTTTGTAGTAGATAATCTGCACCTTAATACTAGTATAGTCTCTGATCCTGTAGTGGTCTCAAACCCAATAGGAGGATCCACTCATTTATCCATGATGTATAGGGGTTTGAGAATTTCTATCTTGGGCATTGAGTTTGAATGCGATGCATACGTGCTGGGCTTTATGGGCTATTGCTTGATTCTAGGAGTGGATTAGCTATCCATGTAAGGTGCCATCCTTGATTGCGAAAAGAGAGTAGTTATACTTTTTACTCGTCATGAAAGAACTCTCGAAATTTCCTACGACCCATGGGGGTCAATGATGCTCAGTTTTCTAGAATCACTTGATACTTCTGTTGATGATCTGAGATCTGTACCCATAGTCAGAGATTACCCGGATGTGTTTGAGGAGGTTAAGGGATTACCTCCAAGGCGTGAAACAGACTTCTAGATTTATTTGGTAGAGAATGTGAAGCCAATTACTCTACCAGTGTGCCACATGGCTCGTAGAGAAAGGAGGGAGCTCAGCAAGCAAGCACGGGAGCTCTTTGAGAAAGGTTTTATTACGCGAAGCATTTCAGAATGGGTAGCTCCAGTCGTCTTTGTAACAAAGGCAGACGGCTCTCTTTGTCTATATGTGGATTATAGGGAGCTGAATAAACTCACCAAGAAAAATAGACACCAGCTACCGAGAATCGACGACCTGTTTGATCAACTGGTAGGCGCATCAGTTTTCTTGCAGATGGATTTGGCCACGGGGTATTATCAGTTGAGAGTGGCAGAGGACAACATTGATAAAATTGCATTCAAAACTCCATAAGGTTTCTTTGAATGGCTAGTTATGCCTTTTAAGCTAACCAACGCACCTGCCTAATTTGTGGACTTAATGAGTATGGTGTTTAGGGAGTTTCTAAACAAGTCTGTGGTGGTCTTTGTGGATTACATTCTGATCTTCTCAAATAATGAGGAGGAGCATTCCCAACACTTTGGAGAGGTTCTATGTACTCTCAGGTCGCATCAGCTCAAGGCAAAGTTTTTCTACGTGTCACTTTTGGAGAAAGGAAGTAAGGTTCCTAAGGCATGTGGTCTCCAAGGACAGGATAGCAGTGGACCCCGCAAAAGTCATCGTAGTTCAAGATTGGAGGGCTCCAAAGAATGAGATGGAGGTGAGAAGCTTTCTAGGGTTGACGGGCTACTATAAAAAGTTTATCAAGGACTTTGCAAGGGTATCAGCCCCGCTTACCCGATTGACGAAGAAGAACTTGACTTATTCGTGGAGCATTGATTACAAGGATGTCTTTCAGAGATTGAAAAGGGCTCTGACAATAACCCAGTCTTTACTGGCTCTGACAACAACCCAGTTTTTACTCTCCCAGATGGAAGCAAGATGTCCACAGTTTAAACGGATTCTTGTGGCACAGGGCTTGGTGTTGTTCTAATGCCAGAGGGATGGGTAGTATGCTATGGAAACAGACGGATGAGGGTTCATGAGAAGAACAACCCTACCCATGATCTAGAGTTGGCTACAATAGTGTTCGCATTAAAGTCTTGGCGACACTATCTACTAGGAAATATTTGAGCTATATACGGATCATAAGTCGCTCACATACTTGTTCTCACAGATGGATCTCAATCTAAGGCAGCAACGGTGGATGGAGTTCCTAGCGTCCTACGACTTCGAGATAACTTATACCCCAGGCAAGGGTAATGCAGTGGCAGATGCGTTGAGTAGACAGAGGATGACTTTGAGTCCTCTATTCGTAGAAAGGCGGAGCTTGGAGTACATCTCAACCTTTGATTTTAAGCCATCTACGGATTTCACATTGGGATTGTTAGCATCGTTGGGGTGCGACTCACTCTATTGGAGCGTATTGGATCTATACAGCGGAAGGACCCGCAGATTTCAGTCATCTTGGACATGCTTGGTAGAGGAGAGACTTCTAGTCACCTAGCTAGATATACCGTGGACGATAAAGGATAGGTAAGACGAGATGGAAGGATATGTGTCCCTAAGATTGGGGAATTGCTTGAGGAAGCTCATCATTCTAGGATTACTATCCATCCGGGCGGCGACAAAATGTATCGAGACACGAACAAAGTTTTGTTTTGGACTGGCATGAAAAAAGATATGGCGGAATTTGTAGCTCAAAGCTTGACTTGCCAAAGAGTAAAGGCTAAACAAAAGAAACCAGGTGGATTACTTCATCTTTTAGATGTCCCACAATGAAAGTGAGAGAGCGTCTCTATGAATTTTATCGATGATTTCCCCGATCAAGGAAGGGAAATATGAGCATTTGGGTGATAGTGGATAGACTTACAAAGAGCGCTCATTTTATTCCTGTTAAGAGTAAGAGGATGGTGATTTGGCTGGCATCGGTATATCTTCGAGAGATAGTTTGATTGCATGAGGTACCTTCCAGTATAGTAAGCGACCGCGACCCCATCTTTACTAGTGAGTTTTGGAGGAGCTTACAAGAAGCATTAGGTACACAGCTACGTTTGAGCACAACATACCACCCTTAGACAGATGGATAGACCGAGGGAGTGAATATAGTTCTTGTGGATCTTCTAAGACTGCATATCCTATGCTTTGAGAGGATTCGGGAAGAGCATCTCCGATTGGTGGAGTTCGCCTACAACAACAGTTACCAATGGAGAATAGGCATGACACCCTTCGAAGCGCTATATGGACGACCTTGTAGATTGCGGACTTGTTGGTGGAAGTTTGCGGACAAACTTTTGCTTGGACCCGAGATGATTCAAGACACTTCCGAGAAGATTGATCTTTTCCGCCGAAGAATGAAAGCAGCCCAAGACAGGCAAAAATCCTATGTTGATAAAAGGAGGACTGATTTGGAATTCAAAGTGGGAGATATGGTCCTCATTAAAGTATCACCGCTAAGGAATGTAATTCGCTTTGGCTCAGTAAGGAAATTGGCGTCGAGATTTGTAGGGCCATTCCCTATAATGGAAAGGATAAGCCATATGGCGTATAGGATTAAGTTATCGGATAGACTGGCTGGAGTACATGATGTGTTTCACGTTTTCCATCCAAGGAAATGTCTCCATAATACGACAGAGATAGTAGAGCCTAACACACTTGAAGGCGTGGAAGATGAGAAGGAAGCATCAGCGAGGGGAGTTCCTACGCATATCCTCGGATCAAAAATCAAGAAGCGACGTAACAAGGAAATCAGACTCGGAGCATATTCATATTTGTTATTCTTTCATTTCTATATCTCCCAGGAATGGTTACGTTGGTATACCAACCGTAAGGCGACAATATATTTGGAACATTCAAGCGAAATGTATGGTCGGTCATGTATGGCTGAGTTACAAGATGTTCTTGTTGAACTCCAATGTATCGCTTCTAGAGTACACAGATCTTGTAACAACCCGTATTTTTGAATAACATGTTATAACACAAATCAAGGCAGAATTAAACTGTAAAATCTGAATCAAGGGAAACGGGCTGTGCCATTGCGTTCGTCTCGGAAAAATACACGAAATAGAGTCCGAGTTTTCGAAAATCGGAGTCCGTATGACCCAGATAAGGCCCGAAGAAGTTTTAGAAAAATTCAAAACAGATTTAAATACAAAAATTTCAATTTTCAGAAGTGGCGGGAAAATTCCCGCCAGACCCAGGGGGTCGACCTGGGAGTCGACCTGCCCACCAGGTCGACTGGGGAGTCGACCCTAGGGTCGACCTGGGGGTCGACCTCCCTGGTCGGCCAGGTCGGCCTGGTGCACTTGATTGGGCTGTTTGGACCTGTTTTGGAGGCTTATGACGGGATTTGATGGCTTGGATTGGATCTAGGGTTAATCCTATGGCTAATACTATCCTAATCTTCTATAAAAAGACCCCTAAGCCTAGCCTAAATCATCATTATTCAACCCTACAACTAAACTATGCCAAATTTGTTCCTCTCATGGCCTCCACTCTCATGCTAAAATTCCTAAGTTTATTTATATGAGAGATTTTGAGTTCATACAAGTGTTTTCAAGCTTGTATGAGTGTTCTTAGTTTGCATTCAAGTCAAGTTGCAACATTTCTATTTCAAAGCAAGGGTTTTTATTGATTTGGCTCAAGGGTTTTTCATTTGGAGCTTGCATAGTTGGGTGATTGCATAAGGGCTTCGTCTCAATCTTTATAATAAATATTTATTTGTGTCTTCATAGCATTGTAAGCCCTTTTCTACTTTCTTTCTGAACTCTAAAGTTAAATGAATGATGCAAGTTTGGGGTTGATCATTATGATATGCAAGTTTGGTTGATCATTATGATATGCAAGTTTGGTTGATCATTATGCAAGTTGGTTTAATCATTATGTATGACACATGTTGCTATGTTATGCAAGTTTGGGTTGATCATGTTATCATGTTATGCAAGTTAAACTTGAGTTTGTGAGCTTAAAGCTTCAAGCTTTATGTTAAAGGTTGTATTTTGGCAACATGGAAGTTATCATATCCCTTATGTTAACTTGCATGTGAGGCTAAATGCGAACTTCTAGCAACTTCTACATGTCATTTATCACCATGTATCATTTATATGCTAAGTTTGGTTTTATGCATACTTTTGAAGCCTAATAATGCAATATGCAAGTATATGAACATATGTACATTTCATATGCCACCATGTTAAACTTGTGGCTTCAACACCTTTTTGTCATGATTATGCCAAGTCCCCTATTTTATCCTTTATGCGTTGTTGCGATTATGTAAACGATGGGATTACGTTGGGGTTGGGTAACATTATGACATGAACATGGTTTTTATAACATGACGTGATATGTAATTATGTTTTGGAAACATAATGGACATGACACTTAGAAAATATGAGTGTGGCCAACTCGAGGTTGGGTTGAGTTTGTAGCATAAATCTACCCGGACCCGCCCGGCATAACTAGTGGCTACAAACAATAGGACCCAATGTGAGAAGTTGGTCATGTTGTGCTCGAACCCGAGGTTAGACCAAGTTGTGGTGTAAAGCTACCCGGACCCGCCCGACCTAACTAGTAACCACAACAAGGTCTAATGTGAGAGGTTAAAGCACATTAAGTTAATTAATGCCTCCTGATTAGGGTTAAGTCATGGTTCACTTAATACTTAACCAATTTGGGCTTGATGGGTTAATTGGGGTTAAGTCATGAACCTTGGGTACACTTAACCAATTTAATCCACGTTTGGATCGGGTTAACCACATTTAACCCGTTAAGAAACCCTAGTTGCGTGGTCCTTTTCAGCAGTAACCCTCTTGATAGTATCATAAGACCCTAGGGACTAGGCTAGGGTGGGGCACGATTACTAGGCTGACATGTAAGCGACCAAAACGACGGCTGAGTAGGTACGCCGGTGTAGGTCCAGGCGGACTATGGTCGTGCACATAGTCCGGAGTTGGAAAATCAGGCACGGGTACCAGTAGGTCTAGACTGTGCATACTTGATTGGTGTCCGAGGTTGACACCCTAGGACTTGATACACCCTAGGGTGGACCTAGCGCAGTTTAACTACATTGCATGTTTGGGTCGTATGACACCGACACTTGATGAGTTAGGCTTGTAGGGAGCCGATCAACTAGACCGTGTAGTTGGACCTTGATTTAGGTCACCTCATGATATTGGGCCAAGCGTGGGACAAGGGATCGATTCTTGTTTTTACTTGACATGTTAGAATGCTAGTACAACCGTGGTGCAAAACTTAACCTTGATTATGCGATGACATCTTTATCTATCTTGTTAGTTAATCATCATGCTAGTATGTTGTCATCCTTATGTTCATCTCAGCTTCTCATGCCAGTTAACTTTATTAGTTCATGGACTGATAGTAGTTAGGGCTTACCAGTCTTTTTGACTGACCTGTTTTCTTTCGCCTCTTTTCTTCCGTTCCCCCCCCCCCCCTCAGGTCCTCAAGGTGGGAACATTGGTGCTTAGCTTGGATCTTTGTAGCTTGCTGGCTGGATTTGCTCATGTACGGTTTTGGACATTGGGCTAGCTATGGTTTATCACTTCACTTTGGGGATAGTACTTTATGTATTTCAGTTTTTCAGTTTATGTTTTTCTCTAGACTTTGTTGTTGGAAAATAATGACCAAGTACTTTGTTGTAACTTAACTATGGTTTTGAAATGCTAGTTTGATCCGCTGCTTTATTTACTCTGTTTTAATTATATGTTCTGTCTTGTGATATCTGCATGCATGTTTACCTCGTTTAACGCCCCTCCGAAGCTAGTGTGCTTGCAAGAGTTACCCTGGCGGAGGTGGGGTGTTACATTTGGTATCAGAGCATAAGGTTTACAAGATTTGAACAAAAGTGTTTTTAAAACTTACCTTTTGAAAAACTATTTTCAAAACCAATTAAGTATTTTCCAAGAAAAGTCTAGTATTTTAAAAGGCTATTCCCCAAAAGCCATTAGCACTATCCTTCGTTTCTTCGTTCTGAATCTATCTTTTTCCTTTTTCAGTATGGCCGATCTTAACCTTCCCGAGGGAGTGACCATTCCCGAATGGTTCCGGAGTTACTTGGAAGCTAGAGCCAACGATGTGGGCCCAGCAAATACCCCCAATATAACTGAGGTTCCTCCTCCTCCCCTCCTCAGAATCCACAAGCAGATTTCGTAAAAGTTTGCAAGGACTTTAAGGCGATGGGTGGCAAGAATTTCATAGGGACGGAGACTTTTGTGGAGGCACGAAATTGGTTGAAAGAAACCGAAGATCTTTTCGCTATCTTTGATGTGGAAGACCATAGAAAGGTTTTATTGGCAGCATGGCTATTAAAAGAAGAAGCTGCTTATTGGTGGGAGGTCACCAATGCTACGAGGCCTATAGAGACTTGGGCCGACTTTAGGACAAGATTTGGGCTTAAGTTTCTATCATCAGCTGAGGCGAATCTGCAATTGGAGAAGTTTGTATCTTTGAAGCAAGGGGACATGACAGTGAGGGAGTATGTGAATGAGTTTAACAAGCTCGCCCGATTCGGTTTGGACATGGTTAATACTCCCCAGAAGAAGGATTTATGCTTTGCACGAGGGTTGAATGAGCCATTACAAGGTTTAGCCCTATCTCATATACCCATGGGGGCCACTTTTGAGGGACTAGTAGACATGGCATTGCTTCAAGGAGACGATAAGAATGGCAAGAAGGAAGTAAAGGCTAGTTAGACTCAAGCCAAGAAGACAGACTCCAAGTGGGGAGGAAATCAGAGCAATCAGAATAACAAAAACAACAAGAACAACAAGGGCAACAAGGCCAAGGCAAAGGATCCAAGAAAATGCCACTACTGTGGGAATGTTGGGCACATAGCTAAAGACTGTAAGAAGAGGAAGAGGAAGTCGGGCGAATGCTTTCATTATGGAGAGACCGGACATTTTAGCATGGATTGCCCCAAGAAGCAAGGGCAGAATCAGCGTGCAGGACCTTCTGGAGGGCAAGTGCATGCTCTCAACACTTCTCCGGCTCAGGACCGAGGTAGTATTTCTGTAGAAAGTCTTGTTTATATTTCTGATTATCTTGTTCGCACCTTATTTGATTTTGGCGCATCGCATAGTTTTATTTCTTCTGACATTGTTGAAAGTTTGCACCTAAGTACTAGTCTAGTTGAGGATCCCGTTTGTGTTTCAAATCCAATTGGGGGTTCCGCCCATCTATCTATGATTTGTGTGGATTTGAAGATTTCTATCTTGACCGTAGAATTCACGTGTAATGCTTATGTTCTCGCGTTCACGGGATATGGGTTGATCTTGGGCATGGATTGGTTGTCCAGTTATGGAACCATTCTCGATTGTGAACCTAGGGTGGTGAGGCTCATGACTCGCCTCGGTAATACCCTAGAAATTTCTTGTAACCTAGAGGTCCCATCATGTTATGTTATCTTGAATCTCTCGACTCGTCCATTGATGATCTGCAATCTGTAAGGGTGGTCCGAGACTATCCTGATGTCTTTGAAGAAGTTAAGGGGTTACCCCCTAAACGAGAGATAGATTTCCGCATTTATCTAGTCGATAATGCCAAGCCAGTATCATTGCCCGTTAGGCACATGGCCCCTCGAGAAAGAAGGGAGCTCAGTAAGCAAATCAAGGAGTTGCTTGAGAAGAATTTTATTAGGCGAAGCATTTCTGAATGGGGTGCTCCGGTGGTATTCGCTACTAAGGCGGATGGTTCGCTTCGTCTATGTGTTGATTATCGAGAGTTGAACAAGCTGACAAAGAAGAATAGGCACCCTTTACCGAGGATTGATGATCTCTTTGACCAGCTGGTTGGTGCTTCTATTTTCTCTCAGCTCGATCTAGCCACCGGATTCCATCAGCTTAGAATAGCTGAGGATAGCATTGATAAAACTGCGTTTAGGACTCCAGATGGATTCTTTGAATGGCTGGTCATGCCATTCGGATTGACTAATGCACCTGCCTACTTCGTAGACTTGATGAGTAGGGTGTTCAGGGAGTTCCTTAACAAGTTTGTTGTTGTCTTCGTGGATGATATTCTGATCTTCTCAAAGGATGAGGAAGAGCATGCTAGGCATCTCAAGGAAGTAATGGATACGCTTAGGGCGCATCAGTTGAAAGCCAAGTTCTCCAAATGTCATTTTTGGAGAAGGGAGGTTCGGTTTCTTGGACATATAGTTTCTAAGCAAGGCATAGCGGTGGATCCCGCGAAAGTGGTTGTGGTTCAAGACTGGAAGACTCCTAGGAATGCAACCGAAGTAAGAAGCTTTCTCGGTCTGGCGGGCTACTATAGGAAGTTCATCAGGGACTTCGCTAAGATTTCGGCCCCTCTTACTAAGTTGACGAAGAAGAACTTAGTCTTTGCATGGGACTTGGAGTGTGAGCTTGCTTTTCAAAGGCTCAAGAGAGCCCTTACCTCAGCTCCAGTTTTGGCATTACCCGATAGTGGTAAGATGTTTACCGTGTACACTGATGCATGTGGCACGGGGTTAGGTGCTGTTTTTGATGCAAGAGGGAAGAGTGATATGTTATGGGGGTAGGCAACTTAAAGTTCATGAGAAGAACTATCCCACTCATGATTTGGAGTTAGCGGCGATCGTCTTTGCACTCAAATCCTGGCGCCACTATCTTCTAGACGAAAGGTTTGAGTTGTATACTGATCACAAGTCACTCAAGTACCTCTTCTCGCAAAAAGATCTGAATCTAAGGCAGCAAAGGTGGATGGAATTCTTGGCATCTTATGACTTCGAGATAGCTTATACCCCTAGCAAGGGTAATGTTGTAGCAGATGCACTAAGCAGAAGGAGGTTGACTTTGAGCCCCTTGTTCATTGAGATGAAGAACTTAGAATTCTTGGCGACCTTTGATTTCACGACGGCTGTTGAGTCGATGACGGGTTTATTAGCATCTCTTGAGCTTAGACCCACACTTCTGGATCAAGTTGGGGCTTCGCAGAAGGAGGATCCACAGATAGTCGAGGTCATGGATAAGTTGATTCGTGGTGAGACGTCTAGTCACTTTGCTAGATATACTATTGATGACAAGAGTCGGCTAAGGCGTTATGGAAGGCTATGCGTTCCACAAGTAGGAGACTTGGTGCATAAAGTTCTTGAAGAAGCACATCACTCGAAGATGACTATACATCCGGGAGGAGATAAGATGTATAGAGATATGAAGCGCATTTTCTTTTGGGCCGGAATGAAGAGGGATGTGGCAGAGTATGTTTCAAGGTGCATGGTATGCCAACAAGTGAAAGCCGAGTCAAAGAAACCAGGTGGGCTATTACACCCATTGGAGGTCCCGCAATGGAAGTGGGAGAGTATTTCTATTGATTTTGTGGATGGATTGCCTAGGTCAAGAAAAGGGAACACGAGCATATGGGTCATAGTTGATAGACTTACGAAGAGTGCTCACTTCATTCCAGTAAAAAGCAAGAGGACCGCATCAGGGCTAGCATCTATTTATCTTCGAGAGATAGTACGGTTGCATGGAGTTCCTTCTAGCATAGTTAGCGATCGTGACCCGATTTTCACTAGCCAATTCTGGAACAGTTTGCAAGAAGCGATGGGCATGCGATTGAATCTGAGTACAGCTTATCACCCCCAGACGGATGGCCAAACCGAAAGGGTGAATAGAGTGCTAGAAGATCTCTTGAGGATTTGTGTTCTCGACTTCGGTGGTACTTGGGAAGACCACCTTCCTCTTGTAGAGTTTGCTTATAATAATAGCTATCAGGCCAGCATAGGGATGGCACCATTTGAAGCTTTGTATGGAAGGTCGTGCAAGTCACCAACTTGTTGGTGGGAGACGACAGATGAGCTTATACTTGGGCCCGATATGATTAGGGATACATCCGAGAGGGTAGAGTTGATTCGAAGACGGATGAAGGCGGCCCAAGACAGACAGAAATCCTATGCTGACAGGCAAAGGGCAGATTTGGAATTCGAAGTGGGAGACATGGTTTTCGTGAAGGTTTCTCCTTTGCGTAATGTGGTACGTTTTGGAGCAGTTGGGAAGCTGGCACCAAGGTTCGTAGGACCCTTCCCTATCATAGAGAGAATTGGAAAGATGGCCTATAAGGTGGAATTGCCCGAGAAGCTAGCCGGAGTACATAATGTCTTTCATGTCTCGCATCTCCGAAAGTGCCTGCATGAGTCCGCTGAGGTGGTTGAACCAAGCATTCTTGAAGACGTGGAGGTAGAGAAAGAGGCAACCTTGAGAAGAGCTCCGATTCGTATCTTGGGAACGGAGATCAAGAAGCTAAGGAATCGAGAAGTCAAGTTGGTGAAGGTTCAGTGGGGTGAAGCCGAAGAGGACGCAACTTGGGAAACCGAGGAGAAGATGCGTGGGCTTTATCCATTTCTTTTTGAGGGTACATTCTCAATCTCCTTTCTTAATTAGCATATCTTTCTATCTGTGTTTATCCTATTTATCTTATTATCTCGTTAACCTTGTCATGAGAACCTTAGGCAGAAACCCTTTGGATGAAACATGTATTTGAAACATGTTATGCTTGATGGTTGCAAGTGGTTGCAAGTGTTTGCACGTGGATACTCGTGGATGCATGATACACATTAGGCACTAAGATCGGCTCACACACTTTCATGTAGCATATGCATAAGTGCTTATACTTATTCATGGATGAAACTTGTTATGCTATCACGTGGATGTTGCATATGGATGAATGTTATGTGCACTCATGTAGAGATCATAAATTATGTTAGGAATTTGCATACATATGGACTCATTTCACTAAAATGTTTTGCATTAAGGGGGTTTACTGAATCAGTAACCTCCTGATTTTCGCATTAGATAAGTACATATACACACACCTTTGCATATGATCATACAGCATTTAGAATCCTTTAAGGACAATGACTGCACGTGGATGATGTTTTGAGTAGATGGATGATGGATGGTAGGATACGTTCTTCCAAACTTGGAGATTTCGGGGACGAAATCCTTTAAGGACGGGAGAATGTAACAACCCGTATTTTTGAATAACATGTTATAACACAAATCAAGGCAGAATTAAACTGTAAAATCTGAATCAAGGGAAACGGGCTGTGCCATTGCGTTCGTCTCGGAAAAATACGCGAAATAGAGTCCGAGTTTTCGAAAATCGGAGTCCGTATGACCTAGATAAGGCGCGAAGAAGTTTTTGAAAAATTCAAAACAGATTTAAATACAAAAATTTCAATTTTCAGAAGTGGCGGGGAAATTCCTGCCAGACCCAGGGGGTCGACCTGGGGGTCGACTGGGGAGTCGACCTGCCCACCAGGTCGACTGGGGAGTCGACCCTAGGGTCGACCTCCCTGGTCGGCCAGGTCGGCCTGGTGCACTTGATTGGGCTGTTTGGACCTGTTTTGGAGGCTTGTGATGGGATTTGATGGCTTGGATTGGATCTAGGGTTAATCCTATGGCTAATACTATCCTAATCTTCTATAAAAAGACCCCTAAGCCTAGCCTAAATCATCATTATTCAACCCTATAACTAAACTATGCCAAATTTGTTCCTCTCATGGCCTCCACTCTCATGCTAAAATTCCTAAGTTTATTTATATGAGAGATTTTGAGTTCATACAAGTGTTTTCAAGCTTGTATGAGTGTTCTTAGTTTGCATTCAAGTCAAGTTGCAACATTTCTATTTCAAAGCAAGGGTTTTTATTAATTTGGCTCAAGGGTTTTTCATTTGGAGCTTGCATAGTTGGGTGATTGCATAAGGGCTTCGTCTCAATCTTTATAATAAATATTTATTTGTGTCTTCATAGCATTGTAAGCCCTTTTCTACTTTCTTTTTGAACTCTAAAGTTAAATGAATGATGCAAGTTTGGTGTTGATCATTATGATATGCAAGTTTGGTTGATCATTATGATATGCAAGTTTGGTTGATCATTATGATATGCAAGTTTGGTTGATCATTATGCAAGTTGGTTTAATCATTATGTATGACACATGTTGCTATGTTATGCAAGTTTGGGTTGATCATGTTATCATGTTATGCAAGCTAAACTTGAGTTTGTGAGCTAAAAGCTTCAAGCTTTATGTTAAAGGTTGCATTTTGGCAACATGGAAGTTATCATATCCCTTATGATAACTTGCATGTGAGGCTAAATGCGAACTTCTAGCAACTTTTACATGTCATTTATCACCATGTATCACTTATATGCTAAGTTTGGTTTTATGCATACTTTTGAAGCCTAATAATGCAATATGCAAGTATATGAACATATGTACATTTCATATGCCACCATGTTAAACTTGTGGCTTCAACACCTTTTTGTCATGATTATGCCAAGTCCCCTATTTTATCCTTTATGCGTTGTTGCGATTATGTAAACGATGGGATTACGTTGGGGTTGGGTAACATTATGACATGAACATGGTTTTTATAACATGACGTGATATGTAATTATGTTTTGGAAACATAATGGACATGACACTTAGAAAATATAAGTGTGGCCAACTCGAGGTTGGGTTGAGTTTGTAGCATAAATCTACCCGGACCCGCCCGGCTTAACTAGTGGCTACAAACAATAGGACCCAATGTGAGAAGTTGGTCATGTTGTGCTCGAACCCGAGGTTAGACCAAGTTGTGGTGTAAAGCTACCCGGACCCGCCCGGCTTAACTAGTAACCACAACAAGGTATAATGTGAGAGGTTAAAGCACATTAAGTTAATTAATGCCTCCTGATTAGGGTTAAGTCATGGTCCACTTAATACTTAACCAATTTGGGCTTGATGGGTTAATCGGGGTTAAGTCATGAACCTTGGGTACACTTAACCAATTTAATCCACGTTTGGATCGGGTTAACCACATTTAACCCGTTAAGAAACCCTAGTTTCGTAGTCCTTTTCAGCAGTAACCCTCTTGATAGTATCATAAGACCCTAGGGACTAGGCTAGGGTGGGGCACGATTACTGGGCTGACATGTAAGCGACCAAAACGACGGCTGAGTAGGTACGCCGGTGTAGGTCCAGGCTGACTATGGTCATGCACATAGTCCGGAGTTGGAAAATCAGGCACGGGTACCAGTAGGTCTAGACTGTGCATACTTGATTGGTGTCCGAGGTTGACACCCTAGGACTTGATACACCCTAGGGTGGACCTAGCGCAGTTTAACTACATTGCATGTTTGGGCCGTATGACACCGACACTTGACGAGTTAGGCTTGTAGGGAGCCGATCAACTAGACCGTGTAGTTGGACCTTGATTTAGGTCACCTCATGATATTGGGCCAAGCGTGGGCCAAGGGATCGATTCTTGTTTTTACTTGACATGTTAGAATGCTAGTACAACCGTGGTGCAAAACTTAACCTTGATTATGCGATGACATCTTTATCTATCTTGTTAGTTAATCATCATGCCAGTATGTTGTTATCCTTATGTTCATCTCAGCTTCTCATGCCAGTTAACTTTATTAGTTCATGGACTGATAGTAGTTAGGGCTTACCAGTCTTTTTGACTGACCTGTTTTCTTTCGCCTCTTTTCTTCCGTTTCGCCCCCCCCCCCTCAGGTCCTCAGGGTGGGAACATTGGAGCGTAGCTTGGATCTTTATAGCTTGCTGACTGGATTTGCTCATGTACGGTTTTGGACATTGAGCAAGCTATGGTTTATCACTTCACTTTGGGGATAGTACTTTATGTATTTCAGTTTTTCAGTTTATGTTTTTCTCTAGACTTTGTTGTTGGAAAATAATGACCAAGTACTTTGTTGTAACTTAACTATGGTTTTGAAATGCTAGTTTGATCCGCTGCTTTATTTACTCTGTTTTAATTATATGTTCTGTCTTGTGATATCTGCATGCATGTTTACCTCGTTTAACTCCCCTCCGAAGCTAGTGTGCTTGCAAGAGTTACCCTGGCGGAGGTGGGGTGTTACAGATCTTAAGGTTATTCCATACCTTGTCATAGTTGGAAATCCATTAACCAATAAAAGGCCGTAGTTTTTGATTGTATACTATATATGTATAGCGTGAGATGAAAGCGTTCTGCTAGATTGTTATTTATTTGATTTAGACATTATTATAATATCAAAAAAGTATTGTTTTAGAAAAAAATATTTTGGGTTATCATAAGGTAAAAACCATTTGTGTTTATATGTGGATCGGTCCTACGATTATCATTCCTTTGGAAAAGATTTTGAAAAGTTAAACCAAAATGATTGGAGTTTACTCATACCAGTCACATTACTGACCTAGAGTTTATTTTGTTTTGTTTTCCCTAAACTCTTGGGTGCCCAAATTTGTATGGGCAGTTAAGTAGTCGGGACTTTCCAGATATACTTGGAGGAGCTCGGAGCAGGAGGCTTCAGAGTTAGATATATATAGAGAGTTTATTTCCGCTGTGATATACATGTGATGTACTATGATAATGTGTGTAAGTATAAATACAGTTTTGTATTTCAAAGTTATGTTATATAATATATTTTATTATTTCCGCTATTAGATTCATATTTACTCTGCTGTGTTTTTCTTCTTCTTCTATTCTGATTTTCTTTCTTTCCATTCCTCACCCTCTAACTTCTATTTATTAATGATCGGGTATTACTGATGCTTGAATAGTCAACATGGGCTTTGTATTGATTTTTGGGGTCGAAAAACCATATTCGTTACAGTGGTATCAGAGTTGAAGGTTAAATGATTACCTTGGCTCTGCGGCGTAACTCGATAGAGATAGGCTTAGTAATACCGCATACTGAGTTTGAGTGTATATATACGAGTGAACGTATTTGTATATTTATATAAAATTGTTTTATATTATGGAAATTTATTGGATGAGTGGCTTATGAGTTCCGGTCGACAGTGGGGCACCACAAGGTCGATAGGGATTGCAAACACTTGAATATAATGAACTGACACGATATGTTTTTAAAAGAAGCCAAATATATATTTTACCCAAAATATATTTTGATACAGAGAAGTATATATATCTTGGGATTATTATAATGTATTATATGTATTGATTGTAAATATAATCGAATAAGATTATAATTGAAATGGTTATAAATAACCAATCAGAATTAATATAAAAAAATTCAAATGAATTAAATATGGATTTAAACCAGAATTGAGATTAAAATTCTAGAAAAATTGGAAAGGTGTTTAAAATTTAATTTTGATTATATAAGGAAATTTTAAGATCCTGGGTGATTTGAAAATGTTTTCTCAAAAATTGTAAAGGGTAGTTTGAAGTTATTTCAAAATGGAAAGTGTTTAAAAATGAGTTTTGAAGTAATATAGTATTGAATTCACTTAGATAATTGGAAAATAATTCTGATGATGACTGCAACATCATCAGAGTTCATTTTCAAGTTTATAAGTGATGGATTACTACCAAAGATTTTGTTTTGAATTGTTTATAGGAAATAAGTTGTTCATAAATTCTAATGTTTTGAATTGCTATTGTTATATGTAAATATATATACATATATAATTTCAAACTGATTTGAAATAAAACCCAGGAATTTGAATTTGAAATTTAAATTTAACTTATGGAGTTAAATGGATTGAAATGGTAAAGGTGAATAAATAAGTTAGAATTTAACTTAGACCAAGTTAAATAAAATTGGATTGAATTAGAGATAATCTGGAAAGGAAGTGGATTTGTTGAGTAAGAATTTGGAATTAAAGTTGGAACTGGAGTTTGAAATAGAATTTCGCTTGGATGGTAGAGAATAACTGGATTTGAGAATGAACTGATTTAGATCAATTGGAAATACATTTGTATATGCTGAGGTGATAGCAAATGGAAGAGATAGTGTTGAATGCCCGACAAAAAGGTACATGTTTATATTTTAATTGGATATGAGATTTATGAGCCTGTTTGGCAAGCCGCTTGGTTGTTTCATTTTCTTTTGGATTAGAGAAGGCATAGAAAGGTAAGTTGTAGTTGTACCGATTGAGTAGTGCAAAGGAGACGATGGCAAAAAATTTCGAAAATGTAGAGTGTTAGAAAAATTTCGGAATTTTTGGAAATTTTCATTAATAAGAATGAATTTATATTTTAACTGGAATTAATTGTTTCAGTTGAAACTGAAATTAAGAAGTAAAACAAAATATTTTAACCTAGTTAATAAAGATTTGCAGCATTTTTCATACCTTAGTAATTTCGGGGACGAAATTCTTTAAAAGGGGAAAGAATGTAACGTCTAGCAATCTAAAAATTAATCTATTTAATTATTTTATATATGTTGGTTTGATAATTCAGAATGGTTTGAACTCAAATATTTGAATATTTAAATTTATATATATTAAATGGGATAGTAGATTAAATTTCCGAAATGTTCAGAAATGGTTAAAATGCAGTATTGTGTAATTTGTATAATATACAATATTTATTTTAATTTATATTCGAGTTATAATAACGAATATATTATTTAAACGAAGTTTGAACGTATTAATTATAATATAATTATAAATCAAGCTCGTAACGTCACGTAGTTCGTAATATTGAGTTTTGAACTTCAACTGAGTGTACAGGATTCGTTATAAGTCGGATTTCTTGAAAAAAGAAACGTTCGAATCTATTAGATTTTATTTTCCAAATGGAAGTGAAAAATCGAGATTTCGTCTTATAGATTGTGAGTTATGTCCAAATCAAATTTTCAAATAGTCGTTATGGAATCGGTTATAAGCCATAACGATTATTTAAATTTTAATTTAATATTGGTTTCGAATTTGGATAAGATTTTCAAGACGTATTATTAATTTAATCTATAGAATTTTTCTATAATTTTTATTTTGGAAAATAAACAACTTTTTGTTTGAAATATTTTACACCCTATATCAGTAGTTTTGAAACTTCACAGAATAAGTTAACTAGTCTATATTATTGTATTCTTAGGATTGTGGCACACAGCTTGTCTCAACGGTATTTTTATTTTTGTCGTTAGCAGTTCATAACGAATGAAATTTTATGCAATCAGGTACCCATAATATATATATATATATATATGTGTGTGTGTGTGTATGTTTACCTTAGTAACTAAGCTTCATACAGCCGCTATAACCTGCCTACCCTAGTAACAGAGACCTAGGATTCCTAATACTTAATGCCGAAGTAATGGACGACCTATTTTAAACTAAAGCCCATGTTTATCAAATCAGAACAACAGACCTATGTGCGAGAGGCGTACCATCTACAATACCTATTACTTAGACATTAAGGTAAGTAAATCTATAAATGAACGTGTTGCTTGTCACGTATTTTCTTTTCTACAAAAATGAGATTAGTTTGACGGCTTTAACGACTTCATGAAAATTTTGCAAAACCAAATTATCCACGTTAAATTCCAAAACTGGCGTCTGTGATCTCGGGAAATCGTGCTCTTCAACCTGGTATACTAACTACCGGGTGTTGAGTTCATCTGTCGCAAAGGGTTCGCCTCAGGTGATCGGACGATGGATGTAGGAGGAGTGGAAGACACAGCTAATGTTTGAGGAGTTGCAACGTGCTTGTTTGGGAAGAAATAAAGGTGGGTAGTAGACTATAGACGTGAGAAACAGAAAATGGCAATGTGTGATCCAAGGTGACGCACTATAATGGCAGTAGCAGTTCAATGCAAATATCAACGAGACTCGAGTGGTATGATATCGACATGAGGATGTACTATGACGTTGGGGTCTAGGAGGGTTTGGCAAGGATTGATGTCACATTTTTATGGGACTGCTGTGAAAATGGTCTGGACGTGTTCTGTGGGGAGGGAGGCCTGCGAATGGGGTATTTGGGGTGGATTGTGTATATATATTTATACATGGTTGCAATGTGTATTTCAGTACATGTGACTTGATGACGTCGAGAAAAAGGAGGTAATGGAAGCAGGTATACGGTCTGCTAAGAGTGTGGTTAGCTTTATGATAGGGATATTTATGAAATGGTGGTGTGTAAAGCAGCGTTGTGGGGATATGCTAATGGTGGCTTTGGTTCGAAATTTAGTTGAGTGGGCAAGGTGGAAATGCGGGCTTAAGGTGCGGTAATGGAAAAAATAAATGGAGGGGTTGTCTGAAGCTTTAACGTTGGGGAAGAAAGCAACTTTTAGAGGAAGCGGGTCAGGTTTTATATGGGGTATAGGCCGATTCAAATTGCTTAAGGCCCAGAATAAAGAGAAATTAAAATAAAAAAGAAAAAGGGCATTTTTTTTGGAATGGACATATAGGGATCGCAAGTGGCATCCGTGATTTGGAGAAGAACAATGGAAAGCCGACGTGGGGTTTTATATTGGGACATTGAGCTGGAATATTATCGGTAAGGCCCGTACATATATTTGATAAGTTTATTTATAAAATAAATACGCATAGCTTGTAAATCTAATATCTCAACCATATGTTATTAGAATTAAGCAAATTTGGATCCTTCGCGATCGCATGATCGTAGACTAAATAATGAAGCTGGTTTGGACCCATTTGGAGATCGTTTCGATTTACGGCAAAATTTAACGTCTGAGATAATCAACGAACGTTAATTTTTATTTAACGATTATCGACTAAGGTGAGTACACTCACTAACTCTGTCCAGTTTTATAATTTTATAAACGTTATTTAATATTGATAAAAATGATCGAATGTTGTGTGTGATAGTTGTTTGGATGATTTGCAAATAAATTGGTTGATAGTTATATATATGAAGGCATTAGTTAAATACTGATTCTATTTGTCTTGAAGTTTCATATTGATATGAAATTTGTGTTGTTATTATTGATTTAACATCTGTGGATGCAGGAAAATAGGTTGGAGGAATCCAATTGGATTCCTCAACAATTATATTGTTGTTTTTCATATATTACATTATATGATGTGACAAAAAATCTGCAGTTGATTACTGTGTGTTTGGGATGTTTGAACAACATTGACCTGAAATAATTGTCAATTAAATACCATAAAATTTATTCAAATATATTAGAAAAGATATTTGGGTTTTAAAAAGGAATTTCTATTTTAAAAATATAAACCGAATTTCAAATGGACTAGATTATAATAACTTGTTTTAATTATATTAAAACAAGTAGTTTGATTTATAAACGATATTTATAAAGGAAAGAGAAAAAATATTATTAAATTATTTCGGATTGTAAATTCAGGATTGAATATAAGGGGAAATGGAATTCATTTTTAAAAGAAAACGATGATAATAGTTCGAGATTTGAAATGTAAATATAATGGAAACAAGTCCATAAGAATTTATAATGAGAATTTGACTAAGTCAGATATTAGTAAAATAAATTATTTTTATAAATTATATATTATATAATTCAGAATGTGACAAGATAAATAAATATTGGGTTTAAAACCAATAATGTATAATCGAATATGTGATCGAGATTAAGTATAAACTTAATATATAATTAATAAAAAATTGATTTATAAATAGAATTTATGAAGTGAATTATGAATATGAATTTATAAAATAACTCAGTAAACAGGATTTGAGCCTGTAAGGGTATTAATAAATAAAAATGAAGATTAGATTGATATAATGAGTCCAGTTTTCTATAAAGGAATAATATTCACATTAAAAGTGAATAATGATTTTAAAGCAGACGTTCTGTAGATTAAGTGGTAAAAAGAGCGAGATTGGTAAAGGTCTGAAGTGATAAATTCAAAAGTGAATTTAGAAATTGAGTTGACCTAAAGCGGTGAATTTATTCCGAAGTTCGGAACACTAATCGAATAAAAATTATTTAAAGGAGAATTATACATTAAATTTAGGAAAGGAATATATACTTTCCATTTTTAAATAAAGATTAATTAATTAATTAATTATTCAAAGCAAAGAATCAAAGTTATAATTTAAAGTGGAATATTTTGGAAGTAGGGATTAAAATGCTATTATTATAATCAATATTCTCCGTGAAAGGAAATAGATTCGTAAACTGAATCCGAGAATTTTATAAGAAATGATTTGATAAGAAATTAAGAAATGGAGTTAAGGAAATTAGAAACTGACCGGAAATTTGTCAAGTTAAATGGCTTATTAAGTATCGATCTGATGTTGGGTTCGGCCTTCGGGGTTGATACTTAGGGAGTTGTTCTCTTACTAGTTTATGGTTAGGGACTGAGGGATAGTGATGCGTGAATAAGATATGGAAATGTTTTCTAATGTTAGTAACGTATAAATTTCGAAATATGGAAAATAAGGAGTTATGAATATATGGACACGTTTTCCAAGAAATCATGAGAAGTTAAGCAAGTTGGGAAAATATACAGGTAAAGATATTTAAGGGAAATTGGGAAATAAAATGATTATTGATAAATCTATTTAAAAGACCTCGGTGTTGATTGATGATTGATCGGTAAGATTTCCATTTGGAAATACGACCGTTGTTTGTATATATGTTTTCCTTTGATAGTTAAATAACCGACTATCAATTTTTTAACCATTTCCATTGTCAATATGGAGATATCGCGATCAGATTTATTATCTGGAAACCACTCCGTATGGGCATTAATGTTGCGAATCAAATATGATGAAGATAATTAAAGACAAAGTTATGCAAGGGCTGTTCTGGGAATCCTAGGTAGAAATTGCCTAAGATGGATTTATAGAATAGTGCCTTCGGTTTGTCCAATCCTAGGACAACATATATGGACGAATGTTTTACAGCGTATATTTAATAGATCGTGTAAGTTGATCTTTTCAAATGTATTTACGTTGGTAGGGGAGGAATTCGTTTCTTTTAGCTTTATACCCGTGTTTTTTTTTGTAGAAATCAATTTGTGATTTGGCGGATATGACGATGTGGCATTCAGAGTAAATGAAGGTGCGATCTGTTAAAAGATACGTTATGACCTCAAGCCTCATCAACCAGAAATGACAAAATATAGGCAGGCAATTGGCTAAGTTGATCGCACCCAATAAGGCTATATTATCACCATCTAGATAATATTCATTTTTGTTCTTCTTTCGTTTCTGTATCTCCCGGGAATGGTTATGTTGGTATACCAATAGTAAGGTGACAATATATTAGGAACATTCAAGCGAAATGAATGGTCGGTCATGTGTGGTTGAGTCACAAGATATTCCCGTTGAACTCCAGTGTATCGCTTCTAGAGTACACTGATCGGAAGGTGATTTCATACCTTGTCATTGTTGGAAATCCATTACCCAATAAGAGACCATAGTTTTATATTATATATTATATATGTAGAGCATGAGATGAAAACGTTCTGCTAGATTGTTATTTACTTGATTTAGACATTATTATAATATCAGAAAAGTATTGTTTTAGAAAAAATGTTTTAAGTTATGATAAGGTAAAAACCATCTGTGTTTATGTGTGGACCGGTTACCTCCATTTGAAAAGGATTTTGAAAAGTTAAACCGAAATGATTGGAGTTTACTCACATCAGTCACATGACTGACCCAGAGTTTATTTTGTTTTGTTTTCCCTATACTCTTAGGTGCCCAAATTTGTATGGGCAATCAAGTAGTCGGGACTTTTCAGATATACTTGGAGGAGCTCGGAGCAGGAGGCTTCAGATTTAGATATATATAGAGAGTTTATTTCCACTATGATATACATGTGATGTACTCTGATCATGTGTATAAGTATAAACTCAGTTTTGTATTTCAAAGTTATGTTATATAATATATTTTATTCATTCCGCTGTGAGATTCGTATTTACTCTACTGTGGTTTTCTTCTTCTTCTATTCTAATTTTCTTTCTTTCTATTCCTCACCCTCTAGCTTCTATCTATTAATGGTTGGGTATTTCTGATGCTTGAATAGTAAACATGGGCTTTGTATTGATTTTTAGGGTCGAAAAACCTGTTCGTTACAGTGGTATCAGAGGTGAAGGTTAAATATCTTGGCTCTATGGCGTAACTCGATAGAGATAAGGTTAGTAATACCTTAGATTGAGTTGAGTGTATATATATGAGTGAATGTATTTGTAGATTTATATAAAATTGTTTTATATTGTGGAAATTTATTGGTTGAGTGGCTTATGAATTCTGGTCGACAATGGGGCACCACAAGGTCGATAGGGGTTTCTAAACACTTGAATACAATGAACCAACACGGTATGTTTTTGAAAGAAGCTAAATGATATATTTTACCCAAAATATATTTTGATATAAATAAATATATATCTTGGGATTTTTATAATGTATTGGATGTATTGATTGTAAATATAATCGAATAAGATTATAACTGAAATGGTTATAAATAACCAATCAGAATTAATATAAAAAAATTCAAATGAATTAAATCTGGATTTAAATCAGAATTGAGATTAAAATTCTGGAAAATTTGGGAAGGTGTTTAGAATTGCATTTTTGATTATATAAGGAAATTTTAAGATCCTGGGTGATGTGAAAATGTTTTCTCAAATATTGTAAAGGGTAGTTTGAAGTAATTTCAAAATGGAAAGTGTTTAAAAATGAGTTTTGAAGTAATATGTATTGAATTCACTTCGATAACTGGAAAATAATTCTGATGATGACTGCAACATCATCAGAGTTCATTTTCGAGTTTCTAAGTGATGGATTACTACCAAAGATTTTGTTTTGAATTGTTTGGAAGAAATAAGTTGTTCAGAAATTCAAATGTTTTGAATTGTTATTGTAATATGTTAATATACATACATATATAATTTCAAACTGATTTGAAATAAAACCAGGAATTCGAATTTGAAATTTAAATTTAACTTATGGAGTTAAATGGATTGAAATGGTAAAGGTGAATAAATAAGTTAGAATTTAACTTAGACCAAGTTAAATAAAGTTGGATTGGATTAGAGATATTCTGGAATGGAATTAGATTTGTTCAGTAAGAATTTGGAGTCAAGGTTGGAACTGGAGTTTGAAATAGAATTTCGCTTGGGTGGTAGAGAATAACTGGATTTGAGAATGAATTGATTTTGACCAAATGGAAATACATTTGTATATGTTGAGGTGATAGCAAATGGAAGAGATAGAGTTGAATGCCCGACAAAAGGTACAAATTCATATTTTAATTGGATATGAGATCTATGAGCCTGTTTGGAAAGCCACTTGGTTGTTTCATTTTCTTTTGGATTAGAGAAGGCATAGAAAGGCGAGTTCTAGTTGTACTGATTGAGCAATGCAAAGGAGACGATGGTGAAATTTTTCGGAAATTTAGAGTGTTAGAATTTTTATTGAAATTTTCAGAAATTTTCGTTAATAAGAATGAATTTATATTTTAACTGGAATTAATTGGTTCAGTTGAAACTTAAATTAAGAAGTAAAACAAATTATTTTAACCTGGTTAATAAAGATTTGCAGCATTTTTCATACCTTATTAATTTCGGGGACGAAATTCTTTTAAAGGGGAAAGAATGTAACATCCAGGATTATTTTATATATATTGGTTTGATAATTCAGAATGGTTTGAATTCAAATATTTGAATATTTAAATTTATATATATTAAATGGGATAATATATTAAATTTCCGAAATGTTTGGAAATGGTTAAAATGCAGTATTGTGTAACTTGGATAATATACGATATTTATTTTAGTTTATATTTGAGTTATGATAACGAGTACATTATTTAAACGAAGTTTGAACGTATTAATTATAATATAATTATAAATCGAGCTCGTAACATCGCGGTAGTTCGTAATATTGAGTTTTGAACTTCAACTGAGTATACAGGATTCGTTATAAGTCGGATTTCTTTGAAAAAAGAAACGTTCGAATCGATTAGATTTTATTTTCCTAATTAAAGGGAAAAATCGAGATTTCTTCTTATAGATTGTGAGTTATGTTCGAATCAAATTTTCAAATACTCGCTATGGAATCAGTCATAAGCCATAACGATTATTTAATTTTAATTTAATATTGATTTCGAATTTGGATAAGATTTTCAAGACGCATTATTAATTTAATTTATAGAAATTTTCTATAATTTTTATTTTGGAAAATAAACAACTTTTTGTTTGAAGTATTTTACACCCTATACCAGTATTTTTGAAACGTCACAGAATAAGTTAACTAGTTATGTTGTTATATTTTTGGGATCGTGGCACACTGCTCGTCTCAATGGTATTTTAATTTTTGTCGTTAATAGATCATAACGAACAAAATTTTATACAATCAGGTACCCTTAATAAATACTATATATATATATATGTTTACCTTAGCAACTAAGCTTCGTATAGCCGTTGTAATCTGCCTACCCTAGTAATAGAGGCCTAGGATTCCTAATACTTAATGCCGAAGTAATGGCCGGTCTACTTTAAGCTAAAGCACATGTTTATCAAATCAGAACAGCATACCTATGGGCGGGAGGCGTACCATCTACAACACCTATTACTTAGACATTAAGGTAAGTAAATCTATAAATGAACGTGTTGCTTCTTGCGTATTTTCTCTTCTGCAAAAATGAGATCAGTTCGACACTTTTAATGGCTTCATGAAAATTTTCCAAAACTAAATAGTCCACGTAAAATTTAGAAACTGGCGTCTGTGATCTCCGGAAGTTGTGCTCTTCAACCTGGTATACTAACTACCAGGTGCTGAGTTTATTTGTTGTGAAGGGTTCGCCTCAGGTGACCGGGCGGTGGATGTAGGAGGAGTGGAAGGCACGACTATCGTTTGAGGAGTTACAGCGTGCTTGTTTGGGAAGAAAGAAAGGTGGGTAGTAGACTGTAGGCATGAGAAACAGAAAATGGCAATGTGTGATACAAGGTGATGCACTATAATGGCAGCAGTAGGTCAACCCAAGTATCAACGAGATTCGAGTGGTATAATATTGACATGAGGATCTACTGTAACACCCCGAATTTTAGTTAATACTAAAATTCACTAATTACCGGATAAATAATCTAAGACGTGGGAATTGGGGGTAACGGGCTGCGTCATTGCGTTCGTCTCGGAAAAATACGCGAAATAGAGTCCGAGTTTTCGAAAATCGGAGTCCGTATGACCCAGTTATGGCCCAAGGAAGTTTGCAGAAAAATTAGAGCTAAAAACAGATTTAGGAATTTAAATTTAAAATTTAAATTCAGATTTGGAATGGGCCAGGCGGGGTCAGGCGGGTAGCTTCCCGCCCAACCCATGTCGACAGGCCTGTCGACAGGGGTGTCGACATGCCTGTCGACTTGCCTGTCGACAGGGTGGCACCGTTCTGTGAACCTGGGTGCACCAGGTTGCACCAGGTTGGGGTTCAGGCTGGCTAGGAGGGCTGGTTCTAGAGATTTCCTAAATCTAATGGACCTAAATTAATCTAGGGTTAATCCAAGGGCCTAAAACACTTTCTTAATCTATAAATACACCCTAAACCTACCTTAATCCTCACCAAAAATAGAAATAATGGCCTCATGCCGCCAAATTAAATTCTAAGAGAAGCCACCACTAATCTAAGAAGAAAGTTGCAAGCTAATTCCTCTCTAATCAATCCTTAATCATCATTATCTTCATAGTTAGCGACTAATTCTACTTCATAAGGTTGCTAATCTTGAGTTTGGTGAGTTTCTATCACTTTAACATCAATTGTTAAAGTAAGTAGATTGGGTGTAATGAGACTTATGGTCTTAAATGCGGATTAGTGAGTATGAATCATGTATAATGATATGTTACTCTATGTTGTTCTATGTTTATGCATATTTGATAAGTTGGTTTATGCATGCTTAATAAGTTGATTTATGCATGTTTAACAAGTTGATATATGCATGTTTAATAAATGGATTTATGCATATTTAATAAGTGGAATTATGCATGTTTAGCAAAGTGAGATATGCAAGTTAAGTGTATGTTTAAATGCAAGTTGAAAGTGATATGCAAGTTAAGTGTATGTTTAAATGCAAGTTGAAAGTGATATGCAAGTTAAGTGTATGTTTAAATGCAAGTTGAAAGTGATATGCAAGTTATGCATGCTTATGCAAGTGTATGGATGCTTATGCAAGTCATGTATATGTTTAAATGCAAGATTTATGTGATATGCAAGTTATGCATGCTTATGCGAGTATATGAATACTTATGCAAGATATGTATATGCTTAAATGACATGATATGCAAGTTATGCAAGTATGTGAATGCTTATGCAAGTATGTGGATGCCTATGCAAGTATGTGAATGCTTATGCAAGTTATGTGTATGCTTAAATGCATGTTTAACATGTTATGCAAGATTGAGAATGCCTATATGCAAGTTTAACATGTTATGCAAGATATGTGTATGATAATATGCAAGCTCATATGCAACATGTTATGCAAATCATGTGTATGATAATATGCAAGTTTGGGTTGTATGTAGTTGGGTTAATATATGCTCATATATGCAAGTTGACATCCTCTTAACCCATGACAAAGTTGTATGCTAAACCCATGATATTTGTGATAATCTTCCCCTTATTATGTCATGTAACGAGAACGATTTACGTGGGGAACGATGGGGTTGGTAAATAGATATTAATAAATAAATGTTTGGGTATGATTAAGCATACCATAAAAATAAATTACCATAAGCGGGAATTTACCTATTGAGTTAGGTCTACCCCATGGGAATTTACCTATTGAGTTAGGTCTACCCATGTTATGGAAAACTTGATATTAATTAGGGATAATTAATATGGGGGTGATTAATTAGGTGTAATTAATCGACTAAGACACGAGGTTGGACTCATTTGTAGTGTAAAACTGCCCGGACCCGACCGGCTTAACCAGTTGCTACAAATGTCAGCCCAATGTGAGAGGTCTTAGCCATGAATTAAATACGTGATTAAGGTAAAGACACGAGGTTAGACTCTGTTATGACGTAAGACTGCCCGGATTCTACCGGCTTAACCAGGCGGTCATAACAGCCAGTCTAATGTGGGAGGTCTTTACGGGAGATCACGGTCTTAATTAATTAAGAAACACTTAACCATAATGGCATGTAGTGGGACATGAGGGGTTAAGTGGGTGCCTTGGGTGGCATGAGGAAATTTGGTGGTTGCCTTGGGTGGCATGTGGAATCTAGTGGGTTGCCTTGGGTGGCAATAGAAAATACGATTAGAATACTTAACCAAGGGGAAACATGTAATTAAACATGATTAAAGGGTTAAGTGGGATACACTAGATATTTGACAAGCTTAAGTGGGTAGCTTGTGGGGGCCCATTTCAACCAATATCCCAAACGTATCTTTGTGGGCTCGACCCAAGTCGAGTGATGGGACACGCATATTGGGCTTGATTATAAGAGGCCAAAACGGGTTAGCGGTGGCAACGCAAGTCCAACGGGTTTCATATGCGTGTGTGGGCCCGGGCTGGTAGATAAGCCGTTGTTGCATCGTGTAGATATAAAGCCGTGCACCGTTAGTATTGGGTAGCCACTTTAGGGGAGTGATACACCCCACTGTGGGACCAGCACGGGTATCTACGGTAGGGAGCCGATCGCTTGGGGAGTAGTGGGTACACCTAATGAAGATAGGGGCAGACGGCACCTATGTAGGCGTACACGAAACTACTGGGAAAGAATTACCAGGTACACCTAGTGGAGATAGGGGCAGACGGCACCTATGTAGTGGGCTAGGGGTACATGAAACTACTGGGGAAATTTTCTAAGTTTTTGGAAGGGATCAACCTTTAAGTAGGAAGGACTGGTGTGGTGCAGTTAGTAATTATCCTTGGGTGGGTAGATGCGTCCTGACGGTTATCTTAGTTTATCCTAAGTCTACCAAGCTGCTTAGTGTAGCCATTCATCCCCAGATATTACCGTAGGTCAAGTTTATGTCTTCTCTGGTTACCTTAATGATTGTATTGTTAAAGTTATAGGACTCACTCAGACTTATGTCTGACCCCGTTGTTTTTATCTTTTTCCCAACCCTCAGGTCCTACGGTGGATCCTAGTGGTAGTAGAGCTTGATCGGATTGCTGTTCCAGTCTTGAGGAGCTTGGATAGACGTAAAGCTCCAGTTATCCAGTTATCTTTTCTTTTGTTATGGCTATTGTATGAGAGAGTGGGATTATGTACTTCTTTATTTTGATGGATATTGTACTTGACTTTTATCATGGTTTTATGATGTAACCAGACATGTTTATTTCCGCTGTTATGAGATGATGTTTTAAAAATTTCAAGTACTATTTATATCTGTCTTGTTGTAATTTTTCTGTTCTATATTCACTAAAATACTCCACCGATGCTATGGCATTCCCTTTGTGAGTGACCCTAGCGGGTGTGGGGTATTACACGTGGTATCAGAGCAAAGGTTACCGGAACAGATAAAATTTTTAGAAAACTATTTTTCTAAAACATTTTTGGAGAAGATATTTTCAAAAACATGTCTTTTAAGAGAAAAGTTTTTGAAAGAAAAGCATAATCCCCAATAGCCATATCTATATCCTTCGAATTCTCCGTTTTGAATCCTTCCTTTTTCGTTTCAGCATGGCCGAGAATCTTAATCTTCCAGAGGGTGTGACGGTACCAGTATGGTATAGGAGATTGATGGAGGCTAGGGCCACCACTGCGGGTCCAGCAAATATTCCTCCACCAACCGTAGCACCCGATCTTCCTCCTCCCCCTCCTCCTCGCACGAATACTTTTGCTAAGACTTGCAAGGAATTTAAAGCTATGGGAGGGAAACCTTTTCAAGGATCTGAAACCTTTGTGGAGGCTAGAGATTGGCTTAAAGAGGTGGAAGAGTTGATAGATATCTTTGAGATGGAAGAAGGGAAGAAAGTCAAGTTGGCTGCTTGGTTAATGAAGGGAGAGGCCTCATTCTGGTGGGAGGTTACTAATGGAGAACGCCCCGTTGACTCTTGGGCGGATTTTAGGCAAAGATTTGTGGCAAAGTTTCTCTCAAGGGCGGAGGAAAACTTGTATATGGAAAGATTCTTGACTCTAAAGCAAGGAAATCTTTCGGTGAAGGAATATGTCAACAAGTTTAATCAGTTGGCAAGGTTTGGCCTAGACATGGTGAATACACCGGAGAAGAAGGCTTTGAGGTTCGTGAAAGGCTTGAATGAACCTATGCATGGGTTGGCTATGACTCACATCCCTATAGGGGCCACCTTTGAGAAGCTAGTTGATATGGCACTCATGTATGAGGAAGAGAAGGGTCCTAATGCTAATAAGGCACCCGAGAGGAAGGGAGATCAAAAGAGACCTCAACAACAGCAAAGCAAAGGTGGGAAAGGCAACGGTGGCAAGGGCAAGAAGAAGAAGTGTTTCAATTGTGGGACACCTGGCCACCTAAGCAAGGATTGTCGCAAGAAGAAGAAGACCGGCTGCTTCCACTGTGGCGAAGCAGGGCACTTAGTGAAGGATTGCCCTAAGAAGGGGCAAAGGACGGGATCTACCTCAGGAGGACAGGTGCAAGCTCTTATGGCACCGAGTCAGGCTAGGGGGCAAGTACAGGCTCTCGCGGTTCCACCGATTCAAGAGAGAGGTAGAACTATTTCCGTTGAAAGTCTGGTTTTTCTATTTGACCATCCTGTCCGTACATTGTTTGATTCAGGCGCATCGCATTCGTTTATCTCATCATCATTAGTTGAGTTACTGCACCTAGACACCAGTCTAGTAGATGATCCCTTGGTTGTTTCAAACCCAATTGGGGGCTCCACTTATTTGTCCATGATATGTTTGGGTTTGAAGATTTCTATACTTAGCATTGAGTTTAGATGTGATGCTTTTGTGTTGGGCTTCACGGGCTATGGGTTGATTTTGGGCATGGACTGGTTATCCAGTAATGGTGTCGTTCTTGATTGCGAAAGGAGAGTTGTTAGGCTGATGACCCGCTTGGGTAACACTCTCGAGATTTCTTGTAATCCCATGGACTCTGTTATGCTAAGTTACCTTGAATCGCTTGACGCTTCGGTCGAGAGTTTGCAATCTATGAGAGTGGTCCGGGAATATCCGGATGTGTTTGAGGAGGTGAAGGGCTTACCTCCGAAGCGGGAGATTGACTTCCGAATATATTTGGTGGATAATGCTAAACCGGTATCTTTACCAGTGCGCCACATGGCTCCTCGTGAGAGGAGGGAACTCCATAAGCAAGTAGGGGAGTTGCTTGAGAAGGGGTTCATAAGACGGAGCATATCGGAGTGGGGTGCTCCAGTAGTATTTGCTACGAAGGCGGATGGGTCCCTCAGACTTTGTGTAGACTATAGAGAACTCAACAAGCTCACAAAGAAGAATAGACACCCATTGCCGAGGATAGATGATCTTTTCGATCAGTTGGTTGGCGCTTCAGTATTTTCTCAGTTGGACTTAGCCACGGGGTTTCATTAGTTGAGGGTGGCTGAGGATAGCATAGACAAGACTGCCTTTAGGACTCCGGATGGTTTCTATGAGTGGCTGGTGATGCCATTTGGGTTGACGAACGCCCCTGCATACTTTGTTGATTTGATGAGTAGGGTGTTCAGGGAGTTCCTTAATAAATTCGTGGTGGTCTTTGTGGATGACATCTTAGTGTTTTCTAAGAGTGAAGAAGAGCATGCCCTACATCTTGGGGAAGTGTTGAAGACTCTTCGAGCACATAGCCTTAAGGCTAAATTCTCTAAATGTCACTTCTGGAGGAAGGAAGTACGGTTCTTGGGGCACGTGGTCTCCAAGGAAGGGATAGCTGTGGATCCCGCGAAGGTAGTATCAATTCAGGATTGGAAGGTTCCGAAGAATGCTACCGAAGTAAGAAGTTTCTTGGGGTTGGCGGGTTATTATAGGAAGTTTATTAAAGACTTCGCGAAGATATCAGCCCCATTAACCCGCTTAACAAAGAAGAATCTTGTTTTCACATGGGACGTAGATTGTGATGATGCGTTCCGACGGTTAAAGAGAGCTTTAACCACCGCTCCAGTTTTAGTGTTGCCAGATGGGAGCAAGCCATTTGTTGTCTATACCGATGCCTGTGGGACAGGACTTGGCGCAGTCTTAATGCAGGAGGGAAGGGTAATAGCCTATGGTGGAAGGCAGTTGAGGGCACATGAGAAAAATTACCCTACCCATGATCTAGAGCCGGCCGCTATTGTTTTTGCGCTTAAGATTTGGCGCCATTATCTTCTTGGTGAGAGATTCGAGTTGTTCACTGACCATAAATCTTTGAAGTACTTGTTCTCTCAGAAAGATTTAAACTTAAGACAGCAAAGGTGGATGGAGTTCTTAGCATCTTATGATTTCGAGATAGCATATACCCCTGGCAAGGGTAACGTGGTGGCGGACGCCTTGAGTAGGAAAAGGTTGTCCTTGAGTCCATTGTTCGTGGAACGACGAGACTTGGAGTTTATCTCGATGTTTGATTTCAGACCTTCCGTTGACTATGTACCCGGTTTGCTAGCTTCTTTGGAAGTTAGACCTACTCTTTTGGGGCGGATTGGAGAAGCACAGAGGGGCGACCCACAGTTGGTTGAGTTAGTAGAGAAGCTCATAAGGGGGGAGTCGTCCAGCCATTTGAGTAGGTACACCCTAGACGATAAGGGGTACTTGCGTAGAGACGGTAGACTTTGTGTACCGCAAGACGAGGGTTTGAGGAAGGCTATTTTTGATGACGCACACCGTTCTAGGATGACCATTCATCCCGGTGGGGATAAGATGTACCAAGACATGAAAAGGGTTTTCTTCTGGGCCGGTATGAAGAAAGATGTGGCCGAGTATGTCGCTCGATGTTTGGTGTGCCAGCAAGTGAAGGCGGAGCAAAGGAAACCAGGTGGGTTGCTTCACCCATTGGAGGTTCCGCAATGGAAGTGGGATAGCGTCTCGATGGATTTTATTGACGGGTTACCCAGGTCGAGGAAGGGTAATACAGGAATTTGGGTGGTGGTAGATAGACTTACTAAGAGCGCCCATTTCATACCTGTGAAGAGCAAGAGGACCGCTCCATGGCTAGCTTCTGTATATCTTCGAGAGATAGTTCGATTGCATGGGGTACCCTCTAGCATAGTTAGTGATCGAGATCCTATCTTCACTAGCGAGTTCTGGAGAAGTTTGCAAGAAGCAGTGGGGACTCAATTGTGTCTGAGCACCGCATATCATCCTCAGACAGACGGCCAGACTGAGAGGGTGAATCGTGTTCTAGAAGACCTTTTGAGGCTTTGTATCTTAGATTTTGGAGGTACATGGGAAGAGCATCTTCCACTGGTGGAGTTCGCATATAATAACAGCTTTCAGTCCAGTATTGGTATGGCTCCTTTCGAAGCTCTCTATGGAAGGCCTTGTCGATCACCTACATGTTGGTGGGAATCTACGGATAAGATCTTGCTGGGGCCCGATATGGTTAGGGAGACTTCTGAGAAGATTGACTTGATTCGAAGAAGGATGAAAGCAGCGCAGGATAGGCAAAAATCTTATGCGGACAAGAGAAGGACGGATCTTGAGTTTGAGGTTGGGGACATGGTTTTTGTTAAGGTATCTCCGTTGAGAAATGTTGTTCGCTTCGGATCCGTTGGAAAGTTAGCACCAAGGTTTGTTGGGCCGTTTCCTATTAAGGAAAGGATTGGACGGATGGCATATAGAGTGGAGTTGCCTGACAGACTTAGTGGTGTCCATGATGTATTCCATGTGTCCCATTTGAGGAAGTGCTTACATGAGACCGCAGAGGTGGTAGAGCCGAGCTTGCTTAGAGATATGGAGGTAGAGCGTGATGCGACTATTCGACGAGCTCCTACTCGCATCCTTGGGTCAGAGACTAGGAAGTTGAGAAACAGAGAGGTTCAGCTAGTCAAAGTGCAATGGGGAGAAGATGAGAGCAACGCGACTTGGGAGACGGAAGCGAAGATGCGTTTATTGTACCCATTTCTTTTTGAGGGTATGTCTTTACGTTCTCCTTTATCGCTTGTCTAGTACTTATCTTATCTTTGGTATGTCCTCTCGTTAGTACCTTTGACCTTTAGATAGGGTAAACCTATGGTTGAAACATGTGTTTGAGACATGTTATGGTTGATGGATGCAAGTGGATGCAAGTGTTTGCTAGTGGTTGCTCGTGGATGCATATACACACACTCTAGGCACTAGATCGGCTCAGTCACTTCATATTGCATATTGCATAAAATTGTGTGTAGGAAAATATATTTATGGATGTATAATGGTTGTGTTATCACATGGATGATGCATTTTGGTGAATGATTGTGCACTCATGTAGATATTGTATGTGTCGATAGGGTTTTCTCGCATACATAATGGATGCATGGCACTATCATGGTTTGCATATGTTCATACATTAGATAGGAAACATATACACACACTTTTGCATATGCTCATACATCATTAGAAACTGTTTAAGGACAATGGATGCCCGTGGTTGATGATTTTAGTAGATGGTTGTTTGGTTGGTAGGATATGCATTCTCCTTAGCTTAGAGATTTCAGGGACGAAATCCTTTAAGGAGGGGAGAATGTAACACCCCGAATTTTAGTTAATACTAAAATTCACTAATTACCGGATAAATAATCTAAGACGTGGGAATTGGGGGTAACGGGCTGCGTCATTGCGTTCGTCTCGGAAAAATACGCGAAATAGAGTCCGAGTTTTCGAAAATCGGAGTCCGTATGACCCAGTTATGGCCCAAGGAAGTTTGCAGAAAAATTAGAGCTAAAAACAGATTTAGGAATTTAAATTTAAAATTTAAATTCAGATTTGGAATGGGCCAGGCGGGGTCAGGCGGGTAGCTTCCCGCCCAACCCATATCGATAGGGCTGTCGACAGGCCTGTCGACAGGGGTGTCGACATGCCTGTTGACTTGCCTGTCGACAGGGTGGCACCGTTCTGTGAACCTGGGTGCACCAGGTTGCACCAGGTTGGGGTTCAGGCTGGCTAGGAGGGCTGGTTCTAGAGATTTCCTAAATCTAATGGACCTAAATTAATCTAGGGTTAATCCAAGGGCCTAAAACACTTTCTTAATCTATAAATACACCCTAAACCTACCTTAATCCTCACCAAAAATAGAAATAATGGCCTCATGCCGCCAAATTAAATTCTAAGAGAAGCCACCACTAATCTAAGAAGAAAGTTGCAAGCTAATTCCTCTCTAATCAATCCTTAATCATCATTATCTTCATAGTTAGCGACTAATTCTACTTCATAAGGTTGCTAATCTTGAGTTTGGTGAGTTTCTATCACTTTAACATCAATTGTTAAAGTAAGTAGATTGGGTGTAATGAGACTTATGGTCTTAAATGCGGATTAGTGAGTATGAATCATGTATAATGATATGTTACTCTATGTTGTTCTATGTTTATGCATATTTGATAAGTTGGTTTATGCATGCTTAATAAGTTGATTTATGCATGTTTAACAAGTTGATATATGCATGTTTAATAAATGGATTTATGCATATTTAATAAGTGGAATTATGCATGTTTAGCAAAGTGAGATATGCAAGTTAAGTGTATGTTTAAATGCAAGTTGAAAGTGATATGCAAGTTAAGTGTATGTTTAAATGCAAGTTGAAAGTGATATGCAAGTTAAGTGTATGTTTAAATGCAAGTTGAAAGTGATATGCAAGTTATGCATGCTTATGCAAGTGTATGGATGCTTATGCAAGTCATGTATATGTTTAAATGCAAGATTTATGTGATATGCAAGTTATGCATGCTTATGCGAGTATATGAATACTTATGCAAGATATGTATATGCTTAAATGACATGATATGCAAGTTATGCAAGTATGTGAATGCTTATGCAAGTATGTGGATGCCTATGCAAGTATGTGAATGCTTATGCAAGTTATGTGTATGCTTAAATGCATGTTTAACATGTTATGCAAGATTGAGAATGCCTATATGCAAGTTTAACATGTTATGCAAGATATGTGTATGATAATATGCAAGCTCATATGCAACATGTTATGCAAATCATGTGTATGATAATATGCAAGTTTGGGTTGTATGTAGTTGGGTTAATATATGCTCATATATGCAAGTTGACATCCTCTTAACCCATGACAAAGTTGTATGCTAAACCCATGATATTTGTGATAATCTTCCCCTTATTATGTCATGTAACGAGAACGATTTACGTGGGGAACGATGGGGTTGGTAAATAGATATTAATAAATAAATGTTTGGGTATGATTAAGCATACCATAAAAATAAATTACCATAAGCGGGAATTTACCTATTGAGTTAGGTCTACCCCATGGGAATTTACCTATTGAGTTAGGTCTACCCATGTTATGGAAAAATTGATATTAATTAGGGATAATTAATATGGGGGTGATTAATTAGGTGTAATTAATCGACTAAGACACGAGGTTGGACTCATTTGTAGTGTAAAACTGCCCGGACCCGACCGGCTTAACCAGTTGCTACAAATGTCAGCCCAATGTGAGAGGTCTTAGCCATGAATTAAATACGTGATTAAGGTAAAGACACGAGGTTAGACTCTGTTATGACGTAAGACTGCCCGGATTCTACCGGCTTAACCAGGCGGTCATAACAGCCAGTCTAATGTGGGAGGTCTTTACGGGAGATCACGGTCTTAATTAATTAAGAAACACTTAACCATAATGGCATGTAGTGGGACATGAGGGGTTAAGTGGGTGCCTTGGGTGGCATGAGGAAATTTGGTGGTTGCCTTGGGTGGCATGTGGAATCTAGTGGGTTGCCTTGGGTGGCAATAGAAAATACGATTAGAATACTTAACCAAGGGGAAACATGTAATTAAACATGATTAAAGGGTTAAGTGGGATACACTAGATATTTGACAAGCTTAAGTGGGTAGCTTGTGGGGGCCCATTTCAACCAATATCCCAAACGTATCTTTGTGGGCTCGACCCAAGTCGAGTGACGGGACACGCATATTGGGCTTGATTATAAGAGGCCAAAACGGGTTAGCGGTGGCAACGCAAGTCCAACGGGTTTCATATGCGTGTGTGGGCCCGGGCTGGTAGATAAGCCGTTGTTGCATCGTGTAGATATAAAGCCGTGCACCGTTAGTATTGGGTAGCCACTTTAGGGGAGTGATACACCCCACTGTGGGACCAGCACGGGTATCTACGGTAGGGAGCCGATCGCTTGGGGAGTAGTGGGTACACCTAATGAAGATAGGGGCAGACGGCACCTATGTAGGCGTACACGAAACTACTGGGTAAGAATTACCAGGTACACCTAGTGGAGATAGGGGCAGACGGCACCTATGTAGTGGGCTAGGGGTACATGAAACTACTGGGGAAATTTTCTAAGTCTTTGGAAGGGATCAACCTTTAAGTAGGAAGGACTGGTGTGGTGCAGTTAGTAATTATCCTTGGGTGGGTAGATGCGTCCTGACGGTTATCTTAGTTTATCCTAAGTCTACCAAGCTGCTTAGTGTAGCCATTCATCCCCAGATATTACCGTAGGTCAAGTTTATGTCTTCTCTGGTTACCTTAATGATTGTATTGTTAAAGTTATAGGACTCACTCAGACTTATGTCTGACCCCGTTGTTTTTATCTTTTTCCCAACCCTCAGGTCCTACGGTGGATCCTAGTGGTAGTAGAGCTTGATCGGATTGCTGTTCCAGTCTTGAGGAGCTTGGATAGACGTAAAGCTCCAGTTATCCAGTTATCTTTTCTTTTGTTATGGCTATTGTATGAGAGAGTGGGATTATGTACTTCTTTATTTTGATGGATATTGTACTTGACTTTTATCATGGTTTTATGATGTAACCAGACATGTTTATTTCCGCTGTTATGAGATGATGTTTTAAAAATTTCAAGTACTATTTATATCTGTCTTGTTGTAATTTTTCTGTTCTATATTCACTAAAATACTCCACCGATGCTATGGCATTCCCTTTATGAGTGACCCTAGCGGGTGTGGGGTGTTACATCTACTGTGACGTTGGGGTCTGGGACGGTTTGGCAAGTATTGATGTCGCATTTTTATGGGGATGTTGTGAAAATGTTCTGGACGTGTTCGATGGGAGGGAGGCCTGCGAATGGGGGTATTTGGGCTGGACTCTGTGTGTGTATATATATATATATTTATACACGGTTGCATTGTTTATATCAGTATATGTGACTTGACGAGGTCGAGAAGCAGGTATACGGTCTGCTAAGAGTGTGGTTAGCTTTATGATAGGGATATTTATGAAATGGTGGTGTGTAAAGCAGCATTGGTGGAGATGCTAATGGTGGCTTTGGTTCGAAATTTACTTGAGTGGGCAAGGTGGAAATGCGGGTTTAAGGTGCGGTAATGGGAAAAATAAATGGTGAGGTTGTCTGAAGCTTTAACGTTGGGGAAGAAGGCAACTTTTAAAGGAGGCGGGTCAGGTTTTATATGGGGTATGAGCCGATTCAAATTGCTTAAGTACCGAAATAAAGAGAAAGTAAAATAAAAAGAATGAGGGATTTTTTTTGGAATGGACGTATAGATCGCAAGTGGCATCCGTGATTTGGAGAAGATCAACGGAAAGCCGACATGGGGTTTTATATTGGGGCATTGGGCCTGAATATTATTGGTAAGGCCTGTACATATATTTTTTAAGTTTAGTTATAAAATAAATACTCATAGCTTGTAAATCTAATATCTCAACCATATGTTATCAGAATTAAGCAAATTTGGATCTGTCGCGATCGCATGATCATAGACTACGTAATGAAGCTGATTTGGACCCATTTGGAGATCGTTTCGATTTATGGCGAAATTTAATGTAACGACCCAGAGTTTTCGGCCCCGAAAATCAACATAAATACCTTTACTGTATGTCATGTCGATCCTCCAAAACACCGAGAACACTGGAACGTTTATGGAAAGAAGTTAGAGGGTGAGATAAGGAAGAAAGAAATATAAGAATAGAAGAAGAAGAACCAACACAACACAGAGTCTCACATCGCAGCGGAACAAAATATATTATAGAAATAAATCTTTATTGAGAGCTTTAGATAAAACTTACAATATCAGAGTACGTCAACATCACTGGACAGTTATAATAATCTATCCCATATACAACACACAGCGAAATAATATCTATATAATATCATACGTCTGAACTCTTCCAGCCCGTCTCTTCACAGCATTTGATAACCTGAACCTGTACACCCCGGGCTAACCCGAGCATTTACAAAACACCGAGTTAGTCTAGTGAACCAGAGTGAGAAAAACTCGCACGGTATTAAGGGTAAATCATCCAATCCTGATTTTTAAGTTCAAAATCTTTTAAAAAGGAAAAGGATAATCGTAAGACCTAATCCACACATAAAAACGGACGGTTTTTACCTTACGATAACCCAAAACAGTTTTGAAACCAATATCTTTTCTAATATTATAATAATGTCTAAATACAAGTAAATAACAATCTAGTGGAACGCTTGCATCTCACGCTCCACATATATAGTATACAATCAAAACCGCAGGCGCTTATTGGAGATTGGATTCTAACTCTGACAAGGTATGGGACCACATGCCGATAGTGTATCTCTAGAGGCGAATACACTGGGTTTAACAAGAACTTCTTGCAACCCGGCCCTCACATGACCGACCACTCATTTCGCTTGAGTGTATCGAATGTATATCACCAACGGTTAGGATCAACAACCGTTTCCCAAAAAGGGACAACATCGAATATAGATTAAAGAAGTAATTGGAATTTCTCTAGATAGGTGATTATACACCCTAATGGAAGCGACCCACATAGCCATGTTGCCTGCCCGATTTTTGTCATTCCTCGGTTGTGAGGCTTGAGGCTAGAATTTACTTTGAGAACATATGGTCATCATTCACTTTGAATGCCACATCGTCAGATCCGCCAGATATCACTAATTGACGCACAAAAATACTCTAGTTGTTAAGCTAAGAGAACCGCCATCCTCCACCATCAATTATGGTACGTTTGAAGAAATCAACGTACGTAATCCCTTTGGAAATACTCTGTCAGACATCCGTCCATTCAAGTCATCCAGGAACAGGATGAACCGAAGGCACCCTCCTACTGCATCCTAGGAATCACCCTACAGATCAGTAGCAAGAAGTCCTTGCAATCCGTAGATTCCAATCACGACAGAATCACTGGTGAAATATCTTCGGTCGCTAAACCAGAGAAATTCTAATCAGTAGTTCTTCCGCTCATGAAGATCAACGGTCTTCAATTGCTCCATCTTTAATAATCCCCTTCCACGTATTCGCTGGTCGGAATGGTTTTCGAATATAAAATTCGATCCCGGTCTTTCCGTACCAACGATCATATGGATCAGGTTTGATAGTCGGTGATTTAACTATCAAATAAATAATTGTGTGAATAACATGAGTTTACCGGTTCAGTACCAGCACTACATGGCTTTTCTAATTAAAAACGATTAACGATAGTTAATCTTAAACTCTTTAACATTTCGATATTTCAAATATAACATATTTGACGTAAGGTTATTATTTCAAATTATTTCACTTTCATATTTAAGAAAATATTCTATAATCATATTCAAGTCTTTATTCAATTATCGTTTCAAAACCATTACTAATTCATTTCCATATTGGAAAAACGACTCATCTTATTTCAAGTAAAACAACATTATGAAATCTGCTTATTTTATCACTTGAATATAATAACCACTTGGGTTTATGTTCAGAAATCCTATCACTCACTTCATTACCAAATTTACTTTTAATCCTCCCGCTTGCAATCTTATTTTGATCAATTCTACTTAATACTACTATTAAGTAATGCCTTACACCTCACCTCCTTTTTATAAACCTTGTTTACTAGTCATGGTTTAACATAATCCTTTCATTTTCAATTTCCTTTTTACTTAATTCAATCATTAAGCAAACCTTAATTTATGCCGTCAAATTTTGCTTAATTTTTCTTCTTCCATTTTGTTATAGAGCCTTGGGTTTTATATAAACCCGTTCATGAATTCCTTTTACAGTGAAATCATATTTCATTTCAACTTCAATTAACTTTCATAATGATTCTCATTCAAGTAGTAATCTCTTAAGTAAAAATAATCATTCACTTCGTCGTTAACTACTGTATAATTAATTAACTTATTTATTTGCTAAATAAATAATAAATTTCTTTTTTAAACCAAATCATTATTCGTTAACCATCTCATTAGATAAATACAAAACAACTGATCTTATCCTCAATTTAGTTAAAAAGGTTGGCTTTGCCAAACCAAAACATGATTACTTCATTAATCAATTCCAAATAAATTCTTTATTTAAATTAATTAACTAAATAACTTCTTTTAATTATCTTTCAAAATGATCATTCAAATATATAACATTAAGTTAATTTCTACCTATTCGCTTATAAATCTGATAAGTATCAATTATAAGCTTGATTGATAAATAATAAATATTTTTCCCTTTTACAAACTTTAATTCAAAATAATAGATTTAAAAATCTATTTTCATGTATAAAATAAACCTTATAACTTTATCTCGTCGATTTATTTGATGGTGGATCGATATTGATAACCAATCACTCAACCAATAGTACCCATTGGTTTAAACCAAAGAAATGGTGAATCTCAGGTCAATATTCAACCATTTAATCAAAACAATTCGATTCAATTAATTAATGGTCTCATAACAGTTTATAATGAAAATTCAATATCAACACAACAGTCAATCAAAATAATCCATTTATTAAAACACGTTTAATTATATAAACGTGACCAATAAGGTAAGTTACCTTAATTGGAACCAATCGTTAAAAATAACGATTTGGGTTTCACTGAAATTAAACGACGTTTAATTCCATCAGTTCAAACAATATATGAACATATATCATCAACCAGTCAAAACATTAGCAACCATAGCACACAAAAATAAAAACCCAACTTATAAAATATAAGCAGGGAGAACTGAGTGAGTTTAACTCACTTTGATTTGTTTCCGTCGTTAAATCAGCTCGTTTCAGTTAAATTAAACGACGTTTAATTTAACTGAAAATTTTAGCTGCTTTCTGCCCTGCTCGGTTCCCTTCCATCACGTAGTACTTGTCTTCAAGTCTCTGATGTTTTTCATTTCATCGAATTCTGATCACGTACGCATTCGCAATTAATATTTGAAGTTATACGAACATTAAAATTAAATGAACCTTAAGTTATTTATACCTTAGGCCTTAGTATTTTTGTCATCCCATCTCAAAAGAAATCAGCCCATGCCCCAAATAAAACCCTCCGTCTCTTTCTACTCCTCACAAATTCAGCCGCCACCAAAAATTCCAGAAGAAACCCTTCTGTCCTCCACAAATTTCATCCATGGCCGACCCATTCGCTTCCTCATCCCTTCAGTTAAAATCGAAGCCAACTACACCGCCTCTACCCTATGCCCCCTACTTCGGTCATCCCCCTCACGTCTTGTCTCTCGTCGCTCCACCAAACCCCTCAATCCACTTCCGTAAACCATTGTGTAACCCGAGGTTTCCAGCGTTGAACTCTTGTGCAACCACCTCGTCACAAACCCCCCTTCCTTTCTTCGATCGTTCGGTCAACCTCCACAACACCTTCAGCAACCGCCACCTCTTCACCAATCAACCCCAAACCCTTCCAGAAGTTCAAGAGCCCTAGACCGAGTTTGAGGCTGAACCCTAAGCCCCTAAACAGATAAGTATTTTTTTTCTAAAATTTTTGAGTACTGTATTTTTTTTTTAAAGTGGTTCGAATTGTGTTACTTCACCGAGTTGATCTGGTTTTTGGTCTGGAACCCTAGAACACAATGCGTGTATTTATACTAGAAAGGATTACTGTGAATTTCGAATTGTAACATCCTAATTATAGACTTAGTTGTGCCTAGATCTTTAGGCGTTTTATCTTTTCATTTCAGTTGTGCTGTGATATTGTGGTACTGTGATGGAACCACTGATGGATGTATCACCCATAGTAGGCAAATGGTGTAGATTTGTGTTGGATTTTCCATGTGAAATCCTGCACAATCCAAACTGTTCCTATAGGATTAGATGAACTGTGTATTGTTAATTCATATGGTCTTGTCTTTGAAAGATACAGCTTTTTGAATTGTATTGTCAATCCATACTGTAGATGATAACTTCTTGTTTGTATTGTCTTGTTCAAAATGAAATTTTAGATTTTTTTTGTGATATTTTATGTATTTGAGAACAATTTGTACATGAGATTATATATATATATATATATATATATATGGGAGCGTCTATTTTGACACAATTTGGTGACACAAATGGTGACACAAAAGATCTGCACCATTGGATCTTTTTGTCTTTACATGGGAAGGTGGAATTCAGGGGGCAATCCAATGGTGAGAATTCATTGTGTCACCAATTGTGTCACCAAATTGTGTCAAAATAGACATTCCCTATATATATATATATATATATATATATATATAGCTGTTTATATTTTGTTTCCTTTATTTATATGCTGTACAGATTTAGGTATATATATATATATATATCTATATTAGTTCCATCTAGCTGTTCAGCTGGTGCATTACTATTCCAATCCATTTCGAGATTTGTATCTAATAGGAATTGTCATGTCCAAGATTCTGCATTGTACAAACATGTATATGCTAGTTCTAGTCATTATTATTTTTTCTACCTGTTTGGATTTGATGTAGGCTTGGTTGTTCTGGTGGTTAGGCTAGCTGTTTTGAGTTGTACAGAATTTTTTCATACATTTTTCTCTTTCGCTTTCTAATGGAAATCTTTCAACTTTATATATATCTATACATATTTTCTAGCTATTCATAGCCGTATTTTCTTTTTCCTTCTCAGGTTGATTTCGTGGTGGATAGCTGTGCTTTTATGAAGATGGCGACGGCTTGATAGTGTTGGATTTCAAGTACCATACATGTCTGTTTGAATTTTGGATTGATGTATATGTATTGGCCGAAAGAAAAATGTATACTAACTGTTCAATTTTTTTTCCTGTTTCATAACTGTACATTAAACTGATGTACCCATGTATCTTCTATATATTTTCTTTTCTCTTTTCATTTTATTGTTGATTCACTGTTCTTCTAGAGTTGTAGGCTTACTATTTAAGTAGAGAAGTTGGGTCCTACTCCTTTACTGAAAGAAGCAAGACGTGTTGGTTGACTTTGAATTTGAATTGAGATCGTGTTAAAGATAAGAATATATGAGTATGTTGTTTCCTCGTTTTGAGAATACCACCTATGTATATGTACTACCCAAGCTTTAACTTGGGTTATTTTTCAACCTTATATAACATCGACACCATAAAATTCCAAAATAGTTAAATTAAAAAAAAATCAATATCATCGAATATATTAAAGCGAAATACCGTATAACTACAAATAAGGCTAAGATGGATTTCAAACCCGCCATTCAGAATTTCGGTTAAACGATACATATAAATATTTATTAAATAAACGTTATCGTTTTATAACGATTTTCATAGCGACTATTTTAAAATTTGAGCTGGACATAACTAACAAGTTATAACACGAAATCTCGATTTTTCTCTTATACTAGAAAAATATACTCAAATCGATTCAAACGTTTCCAGTTTCACAGAATTCCGACTTAGAACGAATTCTGTATACTCAAATGAAGTTCAGAACAAAATTTATGAACTACTGCGCCATTTCTAGTTCGTTTATAATATAATTATAAATTAAACATTCTGACATCGTTTTAATAACGAATGTATTTATATAATTCAATATAAACCATATTTAAACCACTTTAAAACATTCATTCACATTATACAGCAAATTCAACATTTTCCCAATATCCCGAAAATAAAATATTATTATATTATCAATATAATTTTAATATTCAAATTAAAATGGTCAAATCCCATTATTTAACTCAAATCAATATTTTAGATAATTAAAATATTTCAAATAAATGGTCAAAAAATACGGGACATTACATTTAACGTCCGAGATAATCAACGAACATTAATCGTTATTTAACAATTATCGACGAAATTGAGTAAACTCACTAACTCTGTCCAGTTTTATAATTTTATAAATGTCATTTAATATAGATAAAAATGATCGAATGCTGTGTGTGATGGTTGTTTGGATGATTTACAAATAACTAAATTGGTTGATAGTTATATATATGAAGGCGTTAGTTAAATACTGATTCTATTTATCTTGAAATTTCATATTGATATGAAATTAGTGTTTTTATTATTAATATAACATCTGTGGATGTAGGAAAATAGGTTGGAGGAGTCCAACTGGATTCCTCAACAATAATATTGTTGTTTTTCATATATTGCATTATATGATGTGATGAAAAATATGTGGTTGATAATTATGTGTTTGGGATGTTTGAACAACATTGACCTGAAATAATTGGTAGTTAAATACCATAAAATTTATTCAAATATATTTGAAAAGTAATTTGGGTTTTAAAAACGAATTATTTTAAAAATAGAAATCGAATTTCAAATGGACTAGAGTATAATAACTTGTTTTAATTATACTAAAACAAGTAGTTTGATTTATAAACGATATTTATAAAGGAAAGAGAAAAAATATTATTAAATTATTTGGGATTGTAAATTCAGGAATGAATATAAGGGGAAATGGAATTCGTTTTCAAAAGAAAACGATGAAAATTGTTTCAGGTTCGAAATGTAAATAGAATGGAAACAAGTCCGTAAGAAATTATAATGAAAATTCGACTAAGTCAGATATTAGTAAAATAAATTATATTCAGACTAAGTCAGATATTAGTAAAATAAATTATTTTTAGAAATTATATATTATATAATTCAGAATGTGACATGATAAATAAATATTGGGTTTAAAACCAATAATGTATAACCGAATATATGATCGAGATTAAGTATAAACTTAATATATAATTAATAAGAAATTGATTTATAAATAGAATTTATGAAGTGAATTATGAATACGAATTTATAAAATAACTCAGTAAACAGGATTTGAACTTGTAAGGGTATTTATAAATAAAAATGAAGATTAGATTGATATAATGAATCCAGTTTTCTATAAAGGAATAGTATTCATGTTTAAAGTGAATACTGATTTAAAAGCAAATGTTTTGCAGATTAAGTGGTTAAAAAGGGAAATTGGTAAAGATTTGAAGTGATATATTCAAGAGTGAATTTAGAAATTGAGTTGACCAGAAACGGAGAATTTATTACGAAGTTCAGAATGCTAATCAAATAAAAGTTATTTAAAGGAGGATTATACGTTAAATTTAGGAAAGCAATATATACTTTCTATTTTTAAATGAACATTAATTAATTATTCAAAACAAAGAATCAAAGTTATAATTTAAAGTTGAATATTTTGCAAGTAGGGATTGTTATAATCAATATTCTCCGTAAAAGGAAATAGATTCGTAAACTGAATCTGAGAATTTCATAAGAAATGATTTGATAAGAAATTAAGAAATGGAGTTAAGGAAATTAGAAACTGGTCGGAAATTTGTCAAGTTGAATGGCTTATTGAGTATCGATCTGATGTTGGTTTCGGCCTTCGGGTTGATACTTAGAGAGTTGTTCTCTTACTAGTTTACGGTTAGGGACTGATGGATAGTGATGCGTGAATAAGATATGGAAATGTTTTCCAATGTTAATAACATATAAATTTTGAAATATGGAAAATAAGGAGCTGTGAATATATGGAAACGTTTTCCAAGAAATCGTGAGAGGTTAAGTGAGTTAGGAAAATATATGGGTAAAGATATTTAAGGGAAATTGAAAAATATAATGATTATTGATAAATCTATTTAAAAGAGCTCATTGTTGATTGATTATTGATTGGTAAGATTTCCATTTGGAAATACGACCGTTGTTTGTATGTATGTTTTTCTTTGATAATTAAATAACCGTCTATCTTTTGACCATTTTTGTTATCAATACGGAGAGGTCGACATCAAATTTATTATCTGGAAACCACTCCGTATGGGCATTAGCGTTGCGATTCAAATATGATGAAGATAATTAAAGACGGAGTTATGCAAGGGCTGTTATGGGAATCCTAGGTAGAAATTGCCTAAGATGGATTTACAGAATAGTGCCTTCGGTTTGTCCATTCCTAGGACAACGTATATGAATGAATGTCTGATAGAGTATATCTAATAGATCACGTAAGTTGATCTTTTCAAATGTATTTACGTTGGTAGCGGAGGAATTCGTTTCTCTTAGCTTTATACCCATGGTATTTTCATAGAAATCAAATTTTTATTTGGCGGATATGACGATGTGGCATTCATAGTAAATGAAGGTGTGGTCTGTTAAAAGATACGTTGTGGCCTCAAGCCTCATCAACCGGGAAATGACAAAAACCGGGCAGGCGGTATGACTAAGTGGGTGGCACCCAATTAGGGTATATTGTCACCATCTAGAGAATATTCATATTTGTTACTTCTTTCATTTCTATATCTCCCGGGAACGGTTATGTTGGTATACCAACCATAAGGTGATAATATATTCAGAACATTCAAGCGAAATGAATGGTCGGTCATGTGTGGTTGAGTCACAAGATTGTAACAGCCCGCACCTCCGTTCACGTAAGATATTGTCCCCAACTTAGCCACCGTATAGGTGTGGGGTTTTGTTCTTCAAAAGGCCTCGGCGTTAGTAAGAGATGGGCTTTACTATATAAGTACCCACTTCACACAAACTTCTACGATGTGGGACTTAGGGGTGTTACATTTTGATACACTGAATCAATTCAATATAAATGACAAATTTTTATTTTTGATGTTGAATTGATAAACTAAATCAATTCACATGAAATAACAAAATTTATATGTTAATGAATTGATAAACTAGATCAAAATGTAACACCCCTAAGTCCCACATCGTAGAAGCCTGTGTGAAGTGGGTACTTATATAGTAAAGCCCATATCTTACTAACGCCGAGGCCTTTTGAAGAACAAAACCCCGCACCTATACGGTGGCTAAGTTGGGGACAATATCTTGCGTGAACGGAGGTGTGGGCTGTTACAGTCAGAGCCAATACCCAGCTGGAATTGTGGCTCCTGTGTGGACCACAGCGCCTAGGTGAGGTGTTTGTGAGCCAATGTCACCCCTAAGTCGCACATCGTAGAAGCCTGTGTGAAGTGGGTACTTATATAGTAAAGCCCGTCTCTTACTAACGCCAATGCCTTTTGAAGAACAAAACTGTAACAGCCCGCACCTCCGTTCAAGCAAGATATTGTCCCCAACTTAGCCACCGTATAGGTGTGGGGTTTTGTTCTTCAAAAGGCCTCGGTGTTAGTAAGAGATGGGCTTTACTATATAAGTACCCACTTCACACAGGCTTCTACGATGTGGGACTTAGCGGTCTTACATTTGGTGTTACAAAGATGTTCTTGTTGAACTCCAGTGTATCGCTTCTATAGTACACTGATCGGAAGGTGATTCCATACCTTGTCATAGTTGGAAATCCGTTATCCAATAAGAGACCACAATTTTTTATTGTATATTATATATGCGGAGTGTGAATGAAAGCGTTCTGCTAGATTGTTATTTACTTGATTTAGACATTATTATAATATCAGAAAAGTATTATTTTAGATAAAATATTTTGGGTTATCGTAAGGTAAAAACCATCCGTGTTTATGTGTGAACTGGTCTTACGATTATCATTCCTTTGAAAAGGATTTTGAAAAGTTAAACCAAAATGATTGGAGTTTACTCACACCGGTCACATGACTGACCCAGAGTTTATTTTGTTTTCCCTAAACTCTTGGGGTGACCAAGTTTGTATGGACAGTCAAGTAGTCGGGACTTTTCAGATATACTTGGAGGAGCTCAGAGCAGGAGGCTTCAGAGTTAGATATATATAAATAGTTTATTTCCATTGTGATATACCTATGATGTTCTCTGATAATGTGTGTATGTATAAATACAGTTTTATATTTCAAAGTTATGTTATATAATATATTTTATTCATTCCGTTGTGAGATTCGTATTAACTTTGCTGTGTTCTTCTTCTTCTATTCTAATTTTCTTTCTTTCTACTCCTCACCCTTTAACTTCTATCTATTAATGATTTGGTATTTTCGATGCTTGAATAGTCAACATGGGCTCTGTATTGATTTTTAGGATCGAAAAACCCTGTTCATTACATTAAATGAAGTCAGTTGTAGCTTAAATATAAGTAATCTCACAACCAGAGCTTGGATTTTTAAATGAGGTTAGAGAAACACTTATGAATATTATATTATTATTTTCTGTTTAAAAAAAATTCCTTAGTATATAAAACCAATATGGATGATAGAAATATGGTAGATACATAAATGATTGCGAAATAAATTTCTAAATTGATCATATTATGAAATAAGCTCAATTGTATCGGGATTTTTGAAAATTTTCAATTATCGCTAGTTCCGAAAAATAATATAATCACAATTCCATCACAAATATTTCCACTGTGTATTCAAGATGATTTAAAAAAAACTCTCCACATTAGTATAAAATCATGATGGATGGCAGAATGATGATATATAAGGAGATGTTAGTGAAATAACCACCAATCCAAATATATGATAAAAATTGTCCAATCATCGTGAAAAAATTAAATAAAATTTCCTCTCATTGTGAAATATACCATAGTCACAACTCATTACAGTTTTAATAATCTAATAATAATTTTGATGAGTTCTAAATACAGTTCATTTTGGTTATTGATTTCAATTTCTGAATAGATAATCAATAAGTGGTTTTAAAATTGAAAAATCAATCACAAGAGGGATTTAAAAAGATTTATACAAGGCAAAAGGAATTTGTGGAAACTATACAAGGTGAAGATTAGAATAAAGAATCAAAACAGATGAGTGAGAAAATTTCAAAGCATGAAAGGCTGATACCACTTGTTGTCTCTGCCAACGAGGATTTTAATACCACCCCGGCGGCTAACAAATATATCTCAGAGACTGATTTTACGTGCCGCCACTCGACACAGAAAATAAATTATTACCAAGCCCAAGTAGTTAAATCAATTACATTAGTCAGAGCAGCAAACAATTTTTACCGAAAACAAACAGTCATCAAAATATTTTCAAGATGACTTCTTTTATCAGAGCAGCACATGAATATTTACAAAAACAAGCTTTCGTTAAAAAACTTTTTCAAATCAATATCAGAGCATCACAAAAATCAATTTCAAAGCAGACTTGTCAAGAGGATGTTTCACAGAAATTTCTGACGGTTACAAAAGATGATTCATGATCCAAGATTAAAAATATATTTTATTTTAAATCATTTGAAGGAATATGAAAATCTCTAGATTCAATGAATCGATCACACCATATTATAAATTTTAGTTCCAAGATTTGTATGAGATTCACGAATTAATAAGTTCAAATGATTTCAAATAAACAAATATTCAAATCAAATAATTATGAAATAACAGTGAGTTTTATGACCCGATTTTCAAAGAATTTTTCACAATTATTTCTGACAAGCACAAGAGAAATTTCAGAATATTTACATCAAGCTTGAGAGATATTCATGATCCAAAAATAAAATGGTTTATTTGAAATCACTCGAATAGATGTAAATTTTGAGATACGAAGAATCAATCACACAGGATTATTAATTTCAAATCTAAGAAGTGTGTGAGATTCAAAATATCAAACAATTTCAAAAGATTTCAACAAATAAATATCTAGGACAGATGATCATTTAAAATAATGGAATTCAAGATGTAAACAATGATTCAAGCCAAATGTTTTTCAATTCAGAAATAATCAAGCCAATCCAAAAACTCAATGAAATTATCACAACTAAAAAATATTAGTGTGCTGTAATGAGTATACATTTTTAATTCCTTCTAAAATGAATTAGAAGAAACTCAACATAGTAGAGGTGTGTGAAATTTCATTAATTTTCCAGATCTTCAAAAATTTAGAATTCAAAATAACAATGCTCAAGATATAACAGGAATGCTTTAGCACTGTTATGAATTCAGATATAAAAAATAAATTTCAAAACAATTACAGATATTTACAAGTTTAGATTCAAGATATGGAAATGATTAAAGCATGAGAGTTTTATTCAAATAAAGCAAATTTCTAGAAAATTATTAATTCTGCAATTTGAAGTAAGAAAGCTCAAAATAAAATATATGGAAGTGTCAAATCAAAAAAGAAATATCAAAGAAAATAAACAGAAGGGGTAGAAGGAGGAATACACAAAGAAATATATATACACAAATATGAGTCTAGAAATCATAACTGAAATTGACGTGAGAAAATAAATCTCTAACTCAAAACAATCTTGGCCAAGGAACTTTGAATGTATCAATGATATGGAATAACTTGAATGCAGTTTTTGTTTTGCAAAGCAGTTCTTCAGCCTCCTCCGGTACCTAAGAATTTTGAGAATCGAGTGGTCTAGCAAAATTAGTAAAACCACTCACAGTTTCAGTTTGTATAACAATCCATCTGAATTTACTTTTGTACCCTTACGAACCCAAACTTGTTTGAATCTGGACATATTCACTTTATTTCCTTTTGGGGTCCAAAATGGATTAAATAAATTGTTATCAAACAAATTCTTATAATGTTTGTGATTCAAAAATCTTTTGGAATTTTCAGAGTTCAAATTTTCAGAATGACCCTTTTTGAAGCAATTTAAAGGATTTTTAAAATCACAAGGATTCAGTTTTTCAAAACCATTTGTTTTTCCAAAACCAAGACCATTTTTATTTCCTGAAGAAAGTTGATTTTTCAACAGCATATTCAAAGATTTTTTTCCCATTAGAGAATTTCTCCAAAGTTGATTCTAGTCTTTGAATTTTGGATTTAAGATCACTGTTCTCTTTTATCAGATTTCAACAACGATTAATATTAATCTTTCACTTTTTTGCACCATTTTGTTTCAATATGAAGTTTTTCATTTTCAAGCAATTTGATTTTGGTCTTGGATTCAAAAATCTCATATTCAAACTTTTTTTTTTTTCAAATTGTTGTTTCTCAGAACTCTTGAAATTTTCAATCTTGTTTTCAGGCTCTTTCAAAATAGATTCAGTTTTCAACCAGCTTTCTTTTTCAAAAATTTCAAGTTTGGAATTTTCATATATCTTAAAAATGTCCATTTCCTTTTGGAGAAAATTATTCGAACTTAATAACTCAATCTCATTCTCTTTTAAGATCAATATTTCATTCTCAAGTTTTTGAATATTTTTATTGAGATGAATAAGATTGGTTTTTAATTTCAAACAATTTTTACAATCAGGATTTTCAAATTTCTTGACATTTTCAAGCTTTAATTCCAAACTATTATTTTTGCTAGTCAACTCAAGATTTTTAGATTTCAGAATTTTATTTTTCCTTGGAAATTATCAACAGATTTAGTTAAATCAGCACACATATAAACCAAATCTTCGTATAAGAAACTTTCAGTCTCATTGTCTGTTGAGTCTCCATGTTTGATCCACTTGAATTTACATATGTTTCTTCTTCCAGGCATAGATCTGAGTTGACCATTTTGGGTTTTGAGCTGCTGTTGTCAAATTTTCCATACTTCTTATCGAGAGTATTCCAGATTTCCTGCGCAGTTAAACAATAAGAGATAAGGCTATATTGGACTTCATCAATATAGGAATATAAAATGTGAATAGCACGAGAATTAAAGCCAATATAATTCCTATTAACCATATCATACCCATTTATAATAATATTCCAATATTTAATATCAATAGATTTTAAATAGGTTTCCATTCCCGATTTCCAATTTAAAAAACTTGTACTATTATAAATAGTTGGAATACGACTGGACTGACTCTCTATGGACTGACAACTAGGGATCACCATCTCTAGAGTTATTGAAATAACCAGCTCTGGTACCACTTGTTGGTCTAGATTAAACCTAGAGGGGGTGAATAGGGTTTATTAAATTAATTCGAGATATTATAGATATCACATAACAGATTGCAGAAGATAAAATAAATGAAGAAAATAAATAACACAAAGATTTTACCCATCTTCGGCAAACCCTACGTACTGCTGCATTCCCCAAGGTTTCTACTAGATATAGTCAACTATTACAACGCTTACAACACTTGTAAAATCACGATGATTCCTAGCCTAAATGTCCTAACTCTGCGCTCAAAACTTATCCCCAAGTTTCTACTAGGTGCTACACAAAAGGCCTCATAATCACGCTCTAGTTGCACTAATTCTACTTTCAAAACCCTGTACCGATTTTAATCCCAAAATCGGATTTTTACCCATTACGAACCTTGTAAAAAAACTAGTTTTACAGACAAACTAGAAAACTTAGACTTATTTTACAAATTTAAATTCAAACAAAAAAATTAAAATTAAAATAGAAAACCCCCTTTTAAAATAAATTAATACATGGTCAGCCCTCTTTATTATTTCATTTGTGAGCTTTCCTTCCAAAAATGTCGGTCGAAAAAAATATTAGGGTTTTCCAGAAAATCCCCAAAACTCGATCGCAATTGCTTGATTTTGTTCTTTGAATTGGCTTCACTTCAAGCTGCTCTCTTGTTTAATCGATTTGGGTTAGGCGGTCGAAAAGATGGGAGTTTCTCTCAGAATTTGTTCTTTGATTTTCTTTTGAATGTTTGTCTCGTTCGATCTGCATATGCTAGTGCTGAAAATGGTGAATATATAGGATTGTAAAATTCCATAAATTGCTCTTTGATTTCCATATATGATTTGATTTGATTATGTGAAACCCTTGCGTGATAGTTGCGAGACTTATGGCTTGCTTCGTTGACTGATTACTCGATTTGTTACCATGATAAAATTGAATTGAATTTGCTTTGACATGTGAGTGGTTTTCCATTGTTTCTTGCCAAGATTGTTGAATAACTATTGCCACAAAAAAAAAACATGTATAATTCTGGAAATACATGATTTGGTTTCCCTGAAATTATGCCGTGAATTGTTTAGTTGTTTCCAGGAATTATTTCGAGAAGTTTTCTTGCCCAAACACTGCATGTGATTTCTGGAAAGGATTTAAACTAGATTGCCAAAAATATCATTCTATTTTTTGAAAATAATATAAATGTCTTTGTGGCCCCTTGGAAATTTTGAGTGATATTTGATTTGTTCCCAAGTTCAATTTTGTTCAATTTTGGACTTGATTTTCTTTTCTGGAATCAGTTGAACAGTTGCCAAAACTGACATATTTTAATTCTGGAATCAATCTTGATTTTTGCCAAAAATAATATTGCCCATGTAGATCATATTCCTTGCCTTTTATATCAACTAGTGAGATTAGTTTGTTCTGCCATGTTGAAACATTTGGTCTGCTTGTATTTAAATCTATAATTCTGTACATCCTGCCCCGTTTCATTTGTTCTTGTATTTTGTGTTTGACCCTTTAGTTACCCTACTTTGTTTCTTTCTTGAAAAACAACTTCATGAACTTGCCCAAAATTGTTTCACTGTAAAGAATGATTTCCTCCTGGACCAAAAATGTGTTGCTGAAATTCTGGAATGCAATAACTGGAATTTGTTTTACTTGTCCACTTGCACTTCTTGAACCATGTTCCACTTTGCACTTGAGTATTACTTCATGTATGCCACCCTGGTTATGTGACAGCTGCATTATGCTTTCTTGTATTGGCTTGTGCATTTATTTTGAACTTGCTGAACCTATGAGTCCACTGGCTTGACTGTGTTGTTTTTAATGTTGCTTCACCTCTTTGAGTGCTGGCCTGCTCGAGTTATCCTATCATGTTGCCATGTTGTTTGCGTATACAAACATGTTGAGTTTGCACTTGGACTTGCTGCTACCTAGATTTAGCTTGAACTTTGTGACTTTTGCTTACATGCTTGCCATCACTTTATTTTGCTCGTCCACATATGCATGTTGATCATATATGTGCACTGAGTTAAGTTGGTCCACGTGGCTGCTCCTCAGTTGCTATACTACATTTTGATCGGCGAGGCAGTGCATGCGTGTATATTTATACATGTGTGTACATACAATCATTCAGAATAATTTTCATGTCCCTGTACTACAATATGTGTATATACATACAATGTATGTGTATACATGTATAGTGAACGCCCATAGAATATATATATATATATATATGTGTGTGTGTGTGTGTGTGTGTGTGTGTGTGAGTATTACAGACGATGTCTACATTGTGGTGTTTATAATGTATCGCTGTGAATATCACAAGAGACATAGATGGATGTTCATTATAAATCAGATCAAGTCATGTAAAATGATGAGAAACACACCAAAATTCTGAGGTAAATAAATTTTTAAAATTAAAATTATATCTGTTGGAATATAAAATATTTTTGTTCTAGATTACTCTGTGTGTGTTTTTCTTTTTATGATAGGTAAACAAAAGGCTAGACTAACAGCCAAACGGGCAGAAGACAGAAGAGAAAGCTGTGAAACAATGTATGAGTGTATAAAAGAATTTGTACATCATGAGTGAAATGTAACTAAGTGTTCTATAGTGAGGCAACACTGTATAGAAGTGAGTGACTGAATAAACTATAATAAGGAGCATTGTATGAAATGAAATTGTACAGTTTCAGTGATTGAGTTGTTATTTCAGTGAAATATACAAATAGTGAAGTTATAAATTTGTACTGTTGAAATGTTGAAATAAAATATTATATTTAAATAAAATACTGTTTGAATATTTAAAATCTTATGCAGTAGTATTCTATTTAAATATAAATATTATATTCCTGTATGTGATGTATTATAACAGAATAATTACAAGCACATTTATAATAATAAATATATGTTTGTTATCATCAATTTTTTTTAGAATTGTTAGATACAATAGTAACATTCTTCTTAGCTTGGAGATTTCGGGGATGAAATCCTTTAAGTAGGGGAGAATGTAACATCCCAAAATTTAATACACTACAACCATACATTAAGATAATAAATTGGGTATTACTTCATTAAATATTTAGAATTAAGCGAAACCAGCATTACCATTGTGTTCGTCTCGGAATTCTGGTTTAGATAGACCCCAAGTTTGCATAAAAAAAATGATGTATGAAGAAGTTATGGGCATTAGAAATTTGTATACATATAAGAAGCTTATATATAAATATAATATAAAAATAATACAAATAAATTCAAACGAGATGAGTGGGAAAATGACTACGAAACCCGATCGTTGTGGGACGACCTACAATCAGCTTGGGTCGACCCGTGGGTCGACCCAAGGTCGGTTGGGTCGACCCCATGGTTCGGTAGGCCGACCCATTAATGATCTAGGCAGGTGCGTTTTGTGAATTTGGACTGTTTTTGGACTATATTCGTTGCTGACTCAGCGCTACGTGTATGGGGCTGAGTTTGACTCTATGGATCTATAAACAGTTAGGTTCTCCTATTTCAATACGCACCATTTCTTCATATCATCTGCCTCTATGAAATTATTCTAAAAATATAAACATATAATGGTGGAATGCTACTGAGGCCTAGATCTACAAAGACAACATTCAGGACTTGCATACATACAACAACTAAAAGATTGGATTGGACTTTTCTACGGTATATGTATAAGAGATTTTATCTCTTCTTCACCAAGACCCACTATGAGTTCCTTGTCATTTTTCAGATCTAATTTATTAGACTATAACATGACAGTTGAATAAAATTGGGTTAGGATATACGGTGTTTATAAGATAAATGCTATACAAGTTTTTCAATGTAAATCACCTATGCCGTTGTGACAAGTAAAACATATGCCTCTACTGTTGGAAAATTTATAAGTTATATGTTTATATCTTCATTTTCCCTATTTCTATGTTTTAATTTATTTTCAGTCCTGCCTATATGCCTGTGTGATTTGATTCCATTCTCCTTCCTTTGTTTTTCCTTTACGCTAAGCCTAGGCCTTTGGAAGCCTAGGCTATACCCGATTAGAGTGTGCGTATAATTGGGGCAATAATGAATGATATAAAAAGAGGAATTTAGGCATGCTATTAAATTGAGGACTATTTAACTATAAATTGGGAAAGGGACAATATGCACATATGTAGATTTGCTGTAAATTGATAAAAAGGGTATTGTGCATATACTTGTTGTAAATTGATAAAAATGGATAATATGCCTAAATCTTTATACATTGTAATTAGGGAACATAGTTGATGAATAATATGCATATGAATTGGACATGTTAGAATTGACTTAATACAGACATCAAGTAAATGACATGTTAGAATATGGTAAGTACCAGATGTAGGTTAATAAACTGAAACGCTGTAGTAATTGTATACATCTAGGCAGGTATCTCGGGGAAAGGTTGTACACACATAATGACATGTAATATTACAACCACACTTATTAGTAAGCCTAAACCTGTTAGGTTAAATATGAGTATTAATATGCTAAGAGGTCCCTCGTTCTTTTGTTGTATCGGGTTTTGGGGACTCTTAAATCCTAGTTTTGAGGGAACAAGATTAGGGGGTTTAGCTTGTGTCAATATGCTATTTGGAACCCATATCAGTCAGTATCCCTGTTGGTATTTTGTTAGAGGGGGCTCGCACTAGGTAGGGTCAGGGCATGCTTTACTGAACTGGATAGTAAGAGTTTCACATGGGGAAGGTGGGTACGGGCGCCTTCCGGCGGAGTCACGAGCGTGCATGGGTCCGATTAGGGAAGACAAGTCGTTGTAACACCAGTAAATAGGTCTGTGTCATATAGTTGCTGGGTTAGGGAATGATACACCCTACTACTGGATAGTAAGAGGTTCACATGGGCAAGGTGGGTACGGGCGCCTTCCGGCGGAGTCATGAGCGTGCATGGGTCCGATTAGGGAAGATAAGTCGCTGTAACACCAATAAATAGGTCTGTGTCATATAGTTGCTGGGTTAGGGAATGATACACCCTACTACCGGGGGCTGACACAGCGTATTTACGTAGCAGGGAGTCGATCACGTAGGTAGTAATTAGGGTACACCTAATCCTACTGCTGTGTAATTAGGTTAACACCTAATATGGTTATGTAATTAGGGTACGCCTAACCCTGTTGTTTAATTCTGTTATTAATTCGGCTGATATGTAATTAGGTTAAGAACCTAATACTATTGTACTTGTTATACTAGTATTGTTGCAGACATACCTGTTTTAGGGACATAAATGTGAAGCGTTACTCGATCATAATTTATTCCTGTTATTCCTGTCTGTCATGTTGTTTTGTTTATATGCTACCTTATATGATACTGTACCTTTCTCATCCGGTCTTATTTACCTGTCTTGGCATTTCTATTTTATGCATATTTGAAAATCACTGGAACTCACCATATTTTATGCCTTACCTTTTTTCTTTTTCTTCTTTCTTCCTTTCCCCCCTCCCAGGTCCTCTAAGTGGAAGCACTCAACAGTGACTAGGACGTGGATTTCTTGAGATGTACTGTTTTGAATTGCTCTGTACTATAGTATGGCTTATGGCGAGGGATATGATTTTATGTACTATGATATTTTATTTCATGAGAAGTTTTGTGAGACAGATTTGAGGCACTTGGTTAGATGTAACTGGTTTTGATGTAATTTGTTTGAAACTATGCTTCATTTTCATAATGAAGTTAAATTTTTCCGCTGCTTATTTTATATATGTCTTGTGAATTTCTGTACTGTTTACCTATTGCGCTTCACGAAACTTAATGCACTCTCTTATGAGCGACATTAACAGACATGGGGTGTCATAGGAACATTAGGATACTTTGAGATGGGCCTCTGGGGTAAGCCTAATGAAGCTGCACCCCAAGAGGTAGGTGTGTACGGTTCCATCCATAGTGTATGCCATGAATTCGTTTATGTTGAGGGCAGCCAGAAGACCGATGGGATGATTTTTAGGATTTGGCGGTTGTCTCGGCTCCAAGAGCATACTTGGTGGTCAGGACCCAATAAGGATAGTAGATCATCGGATACCTGTCATCATCAATCAGAAGCGAGTACGGGAATGACTGGAGCTAAACCAACAGGCCAATGATCTTTCATTATCGAGACATTAGATGAGGGACAACGCCAATTTGAATGCTCAAATTGTCTGTTAGGGGCACAGTCACTTACCTCTTCGAATGGTCTTCCATTAATTGAGGGGTGGCCGAGTGGGGCCTTAGCCACCGAGAAAAAGGACAGACCTATCTATGGATATTTGTATCGTATGCCTAACGAAGCTGTCCTTTATTGATATAGAAATCCCCGACCGAGTTTCATAGTGAACTCAGATGGTAGATAGTACGCTTTCGTAGCGTGGCGATGGATGCTTAGTTCGCTTTTGTATTGTGACCTAGTGCGCTTTCGTAGTGTGGCGATAAAAATCTTGTATGCTTTCATAGCATAGTGATGGAGACCTTTCGAGGAGGGTAATATGGGAAGTGCCTTGGTATGTTAAGCATATAGCTACATATTTATGAATTTTCATGTTAATCTATTTGTGAAAGATATATACGATTTATGCGTAAATCTAAAGGTGCAATGTGTAGTAAACATAACTCAACTAACTTAATAAAGGTAAACCATTGATAGAACGGTATATGTAGTGTTATTTATAGAAAGTATAATTTGTCCACTCACCAGAACTTTTGTTCTGACCCCCTCCTCATAATAACCAATAGGTTAGACAAAAGGTAGAGAATTTACAATCTAGAGACATTTGTCAGTCTCAGTGTCATTATTATGTTAAGTATTTACTTATTATCATATTTTATCCAGTTCCGCTGTGAGATATTTATTGTGAGCTCTGATTTATTTATCTTCGCTTTTCTGTAGGATATTGGACAAACTAACCTAAGTTTTGGTGGACTTAGATTTTAGCAATTTGCGAAAAAATCAAGTCTATTGAAATTTAGGTTGTTACAATCGTATTGCTAAGTAAATCAGCAAATCAGGCCCTTCTAATTAGATCATTTATTAATAACATTTCAACGATTCTTAAAAATCGGTTCCATATGCTAATCTCAACGAAATAAGTATATTTACAAATATCTTATTTTCATTACTTCAAAAACCATACCGATACATGTATCTCTTTAGAAATAAGTGTATCACAAAACCATATTACTTTCACTACTTAGAAAATGACGCATTATACCTAAGGAAACCATATCTGGGTCCAAACAGTGTCATGTGACACATTGTTTACTATAAAACCCAAACAATTTATTTAACTTCTAAGCTTTGCAAATTAAAGTTTCTAACGTTATGAAAATAATATTTTAATTCCAATATCAGCTATACAACCATTCTATTACTAACAATCATGTTTAAAATGAAGAATACGAATAATATTTTGTTTGATAAAGCTGCATTTAGCATAAGATAACCGCAAAACATATTGATAGTTGCATGAAAGCGACTGGTATTTATACTCCTTCAATTATTGTCTCACATGCAAATTTAAACTCAATAAATTAATCAAACCGGACTGACTTTGGTCAATCAATTGACCAATATGGTATCTTAAAAGCATGTATAAAACAAAGATATGAGGTAACATGCTGTAAAACAATCAATTTTCGATAAATAATTAAGCTAAAATTTTGGTGTATTAATACCTTGATAATTATTTAAAATATTAAGTATTTTGTTGATAATACTAAGTTCACTAATCAATTTAACGACAACATTGCGAGAGATCATACCTTACTGTCAAGTGACATCTAGTTTAGATGTCTCTACATCCCCCTAGTCGCTCATTTTCTCACTCCCGTGGTCTGCTTAGCGAGGTCGAGATTAGGCTATTTAATAGCTGCTATCTCAACTCACTAAGAATGTTTCCTTTTACTCCCGTCGTAACCTTGCCCAGCTTAGGTTTGTCAGCCTCCCCTGGTTGTAGCTCTTGATGCATTTGTTTGGGAAATTTCTTCACCTCGCGTGCCCTTGTCTAGACTCATCCTTAGTTCTTTAAAGAGTAGGAAAGAGAAGTCAAAGCCTCTTACCCCTAGAATGATTCATAATCAATCTCTCACAAATAAAGATCTAAACTTTAGGATCAGCATCGTAACCTTTGCTTAATCTGAATTGTTTGTTAAGCTAGTTCTGATTTTTTTTGGCTTTCTTCCCGTTTCGTTTTTCCATTCTTTTCTATGGCTTCCTGTCTCTTTTGGATTGTTTGTGGTATAGGGAATGAGTCTTATGTCGCTCACCTTAAATGTATTATAAAGAAGAACTCTGTTCACTTGGTAGCAATTTCAGAACCTTTTGCGATCCTAAAGTAGTGACCAATCTTGTATTTCAACTTAATTTTGGAGGAGGAATACACAATGTCTCAAACAAAATCTTGACTATTTATGATAAGGAAGCTTTGATGCTTACTCTCTTCGACTCAATCCAACTCCTTTCTGTTTCCTGCTCCCTTCCGTGCTTGCCAACCCCTTTCATTTTTTCTGCGGTGTATTCTAGTTATGCTCGTGTTGAGCGTCCGGTGTTATGGTAGGAATTTTTTTTGCTCTTAATGTTCAAGTTTGATGCTTCCGCAGAGGGAGGGGATATTAATTTAATCACCTCCCAAGCGGAAAAATCTGGAGGCACGACCATCAACCGCCATGCCGCTTTGATTTAACGCTTTCATTCTCCACTCTGCCTCACCAAAGTTTCATGATTCGACTCATCTTTTACCTAGTTTAACAATCAAGAGGGTCCTAATCAGATCCTTTCTAGGTTAGACAAGGTCTTCGGCAATAATGGTTGGTTTGCCCTCCCTTTCTCCTTTGCCACCTAACATCTCCATCGCACCAACTCGGACCATGCTTCTTGGTGCTGAAGTATGCTCCTTTGTTATCTTATAGCCCATCTTCTTTTCAATTCCAGGCTTTGCGGATGTCTCACTATTTCCATATGCCGACGGTTGTCGACTCATGGTCATTCCCAATTTATGGCTCTCCTTCCGTAGTGTTCTCCCTTAAGCTCAAGTGGTTGAAACCCTGCCTTAAAGGCTGGAATTCGCTTGTCTTTAAGAAATTTTTAAGATAATGTCTGATTGGCGGAAGAAGCTCTCATCCTAGCCGGTTGCTATTTCATAAAGTCCCCATAGATTCGAATAAGGCTGAGTGGTTCTGGCCCAGTCGTTTTTCAACTCGAATTTAGCTATTGAGACCGACTTTCTCCTCCAAAATGCTAGGATCAAGTGGATCATTGATGGTAATTACAATTTGAAGTTTTTTCATGCTTTCATTAGAAAGAAGAACAAAATTTTGGTGATCTCCCAATTTCATTGTGCCGATTCTTCTTTGGCTTCGTCCTATGAAGAAGTTGAAGAGAATATCCTTTCCCACTTCCAATCCTTTACGCAAGTTCCTCCTATCTCTATCCCAGTCCTAGGAGTGCTCCGTCATTCGTCACCTTGTCCTCCTTTCAGAGTCTTCTGCTTTGGTTTCTCTTCCTTTTTTCGAGGAAATTTGGTTTGTGGTATTTTCGCTCAGTAAGGATAGTGCTCGTGGGTTGGATGATTTCAATGGTTCTTTTTACCAATTTGCCTAGGTGGTGAGTCGGGGGGTGCCCATGCCCTTCCAAAGAGCTAGTCATCGACTAATCTCGTTCTCATTACGAAGTTGGAAAATCCTCAGCAGTGCTCTGACTTCAAGCTGAACAACCTCTTTAATTTTTCTAACAAAGCTATGTCTAAGATCTTAGATCTTCGCATCGTTCCACTTCTCGACCGTATTATTCCGTCTTCCCAAGCTGTTTTCATCAAAGGGAGGCTCATTACCGATAATGTGCTTGTCGCTCGAGAATCGATTTATCAGATCAACAGGAAGATTTGTGTGACTCAACGTGGTCACTAAGCTTGACATGGCAAAGGCTTATGACCGCATGTCCTGATTTTTCACCATTCGCTCTCTTCGCTCTTTCGGGTTTCCCAAAGCGTTTATTGACTTAGTCCGGCGTCTCATTTTCAACTGTTGGTTTTTGGTCCTTGTCAATGGTGTTCCTACGTGTTTATTTCTTTGGGAGAGACAACCATTAGGGGGACCCTCTCTCCCCTTTGCTCTTTGTGATTACGGCCGAGGCATTGGTCTAAGTGATTCATTCAATTACAATAGCTGGCCAAATTCACATGTTTGTTATTCCGAGTAGATGCTCAATTATTTCCTCTCTCTCTTTTGCAGATGATATTATGATTTTCACTAACAGAAATCGCCGGTCGATGAGGCATCTATTATCCTTTACTAGTTTCAAAAAAACTAGCCTATCTCTTTCCTATCTGGGCATTGAGCTCTATAGTGGTCGGAAGCTCAATTCCCTTTTCGATCCACTTTTTGATAAGGCCAGTATGAATGTAACACCCCACCTCCATTAAGGTCACTCACAAAGGGAATACCTTAACTTCAGTGGAGCGTTTTTGGTAAATAGACATAGAATATCACAAGATAGATATAAAAATTTTGCAGCGGAAAATAAACAACTTTATTAAATCACCAAAATGCTTTGTTACATAATACCATGAGTCATAAAACCATTACAACAAAACACTTCTATCTTATATCATCAGAGTACATAGGTATTTAAAAGAAAAACATCTTTCCCCATATTAAAGAGCAAGCCATATAAGAGACAGAGACTCAAGCCATACTTCAGAAGTAGCTCCTAGAAGATGATATCCGAATCCTGACTAAACTTGGGTGTTTCCTCCCTGAGAACCTGAGGGGGAAACGGAAGAAAAGAGGCGAAACAAACTAGGTCAGACATACGTCTGGTGAGTCCAGTAACTTTTAGCCAGTAAATAAATAAAGGTAAACATGACAGGCATACAAAGTGGATAAGAGGATTCACGGTACAGATGGCAGGTATGACATGACAAATAAGGTAAGATGTATGCTTCACTACAAACTACTCTGCACTATTACTAGTCAAATCAAGATGGGATAATCCCTTCTGCTAATCATAATAATGATAACGATGGTGGTAGTTTCGTGTATTCCTAGCTGCTGCCATAGGTGCCGCCTGCTCCTATCTCAACTAGTCGTACCCACTACCCCCTTCCCCACTATAAATTGGTAGGCTTAGGGCACACGTCCGGGTATACCCTAACCACTATCCTAATCGATCGGCTCCCTATTCTGTAGATACCCTATGCTGGTCCCACAACTAAGGGGTATCACTTCCCTAAAGTGACAACCCAAGGTGTGCACAGTTATACCTACTGGTGTCACGGTCGTCTTGTCCCCCTCTGCCCGACCCATGCACGCACATGTCCCTGGTCGGTTTGCGCCTCCCACACCATCCGTCTCGTTTTGGATCTCTTACAATCAATAAGTAAGCGTGCCCCTTCCCCGTCTAGTACGGAGATCTTTACTTTGATACCCCTCCGGGTTACTGACTGAAATGGGTCCCACACAACATGATACAAGCTCTCCCCTATGTCTTGTATCCCCACTAGGTTTTCTACTGACTATGTATACCCTAAGTTGTCTTTAATTACATAGCCCTCAATCAGTTATGCATACCTATAGGTGTCTTTAATACATAACCCTTAATCTACCTATCAGTTATGCTTACCTATAGGTGTCTTTAATACATAACTCTATTTATTCCCATTAGTTATGCGTACCCCTAAGGGTGTCTTTAATACATAACTTTACTATTCTGCCCTGGTTATGTATACCATTGGGTGTCTTTAATTACATAACCCTTTTTATCCGGTTATGTTTGTGGGCCTATATGTATTAATATTACCCAACTACCCTTCACTTGTACTTAACCCTCCCACTGATTTAATCCTATTTATTTAATGGTTAAGTTTGTGGGCCTATTAATATTACCCACCTACCCATCAGTTGTACTTAACCCACCCACAATCCAACTCGTTTTACTTAACCCTAACTTATGTCTATCATCATACAGTCCATATGTATTAAGTTAGGTTAAGTAGTCTTTAATCAGCATTAGTTAATTATTGAGACACCTAATTGTATTTCACGTGCCACCCAAGGCACCCACTTAATTCCACATGCCACCCAAGGCACCCACTTAACCCCTCATTCCCACTACATGTTTATCTGGTTAAGTGTTTCTTAATTTATTAAGACCGTAACCTTATAAAGACCTCCCACATTAGACTGGCATTTGTGGCAGCTGGATTTGCCGAGCGGGTCCGGGCAGTATTACACCACAAAAGAGCCTAACCTCGTGTCTTTATAACTGTCACGCATTTAATTTATGCCTAAGACCTCCCACATTAGACTGTCATTTGTGGCAGCTGGATTTGCTGGGCGGGTCCGGGCAGTCTTACACCACAAAAGAGCCTAACCTCGTGTCTTAGACGATTAATTACACCTAATTAATCATCCCCCAATTTGAATTTCTCCCTATTCAAATTATCAATCAATTCCAAATTTAACTATGGCCATAATTGACTCAATTATGTCCATCTATTTATGGTATGTAAAGTCATACCAATTTCATCACAAATTTATTTTATGCCATTTAAGGCATTTATGCCAATTCTCAATATTAAATCTTCAGACTTCAATTGCTTAAACATTCCTCTTTTGATTAATTAAGTTAATTAACTAATCCTTTCCTTTTTATAGGTGTCAATACCTATCTTATTAACAATTTGAATTTCCTATCCATAAATAGTCATATTCAAATTATACCATTTTTACCCAATTTTACCCATGTCATAATAGGTAATTATTTATATGTTTCCCTACTAGAATCATGTGTCCAATTTACATAATCACTATGTAAATTATGCCTATTACAAATTCCCCTTTTTCCCCGTTTCTTAACTAGCGTAACTATTTTCGTTTTTGGCGCCATCGAGGCTACAAGGTTGCCTCGCCATAACAATAAAATAAAGGGAATGACAAGGTGATCGTTTTCAGTACAATTTTTGGCATAAGCATGACAACTAGGGAAAATGACATGATAACTTCGCATATAATTATGATTCACCACATAATTAACAACTTGCATAAATTCATGATTTTGCAACATAACAACTTGCATAGGTTCATGAATTACAACATAATTAACAACTAACATAGGTTCATGATTCACAACATAACAACTTGCATAGTTTCATGAATAATAACTTGTATAGGTGATTTGCATGATCTCATAACAATTTGCATAGATTCATGATAACAACTTGCATAGATTCATAATAACAACTTGCATAGATTCGTGATAACGACTTGCATAAAGTCATGAATTCATCACACAATAACTTACATAATTTCATGATCCACAACAATAATAAACTTGCATAACTACAAACAACATATACCCAAACCATAGTCTACCACGATTCACTTTTATTTATTTAAACCTAAAAGTGACTAGAACTCACCGAAAAAATGGGTCTTGAGTTCTGGGATCTGAATTCTGTAATTGATTAGCGTTCCCTTGTTGTAGACAATTTCGTTGTTGTAGTTTTAGGCTTGATTTGAATTGTTGTCTTTAATTTGCTTCTAGTTGGTGGCGGCTACTCTAGGGTTTGGAGTGACAACATGACGACCATTGATCTAATTTTGATTTGATTCTAGGGTTTGAGTCTACACATGTTTATATAGAATTTCAATTTAATTATGGCCATCGGATGACCCTATAGTTAACCACAACCATTCAGTCCATATTAGAACTATCCAGAAACCCTAATGACTCATTAACTAGTCAAAAATGACTCAGCACTGACTCACTGTTCGAACCAGAGCCTCAGAAATCTGTGCAGGTTTTCTGCTCGGCCTGGGCGCACCTGCCAAGTGCGCCAGTGCAACTTTGCATGGGCGCACTCCCAAGTGCGCCAGTGCAATTTTGTTCTGGCACACTTCCCAAGTGCGCCAGTGCATTCTGGCCCGTTTCTGGTTTTTCTGCCTAACTTCGTTCGTCCATATCTTCTTCATACGGTATCCGTTTTACGCAAACTCGGACTCTATCTCAAGCAGAATTCCGAGACGAACGCAATGGCATGACCCGTTTCCCTTAATTCCCACATTTGAAATTAAGTATTCTTAAATTCATTAACATTAATATTAAAATTACGGGGTGTTACATTCTCCCCTCCTTAAAGGATTTCGTCCCCGAAATCTTCAAGTCAAGAAGAATGTGCATCCTACCATACAATCATCCATCTACTCAACCATCGAACACAGGCATCCATTGTCCTTAAAAGATTTCTAATGCCATATGAACATATGAAAAAAGTGTATGTATATGATCCTTATCTAATGCAAAATCAGACGGTCTACTGATTCAGTTGACCTCCTTAATGCAAACCATGATAGTGCCGTGCGTCCATTATGTATGCGAAAGAATCCTATCGATACATATTATTTCTACATGTGTGCTCAACCATTCATCAAAATGCAGCATCCATATGATAACACAACCATTGTTCATCCATTAACCTAAATATGCACACACATTTATATGCAATATGAAAGTGATTTGAGACGATCTAGTGCCTAATGTGTGTGTAAATGCATCCACGAGCAACCACTAGCAAACACTTGCATCCACTTGCAACCATCAAACATAACATGTCCCAAGCACATGTTTACATCCATGGATTTCCTATTTAAAGGTCGAAGATCCGGTCGATTGGATACAAACAAATGATATAACTAAAACAAAAGCTTATTTCCCATTTGACATCGGTTAAGAGAATAATTCCCTAAGTCTTAGCCCCGAAGACCGAAATCAACATCAGACTGACACTCAGAGAATTACCCCCATTAAACAATGTCAAAACTGGAAATCTACTTCATGCTTCGAGTAGAAACCCCTATCATTGAGAAATATTCAGATACTTACAGACTACTGGTACAGATCAGATTACAGAATGGTTATCAAAAAGCTAAACATAACAGACCCTTGCGAGTCACAAGAAACTTTGGGGGTCTTCCCATGACAAGTTAGAAACTTAACGACCCTCCTCTCAAAATCTAGAATGGCCCTCTACATAGAAAGCTGGTCCATTTAGAAACAACCCATAGCCCACAAACTTGAGCACACAAATGTCACATTCAATTTTTTTTGACGCCTAACTCAGATAATTTCAAACCCCTACAAATCACTAACAATTGAGCCAAACCACAAATGGGGTTTGAAACAATTACGAGATCAGAAACAAGACTAGTACTAAAATGCAGAGTCTCAATTACAGAATCAAAATGAGTCTTAACTTCATAACCAGATAAGGAAATTAAACCTTCTACATAAATTTTTCCTATCTCTATCCCATCCATCAGTCGCGAGAGCATTCGCCTATCATATCAAAGGAAGAGATTTTAGACAAAGGACCGAAGGATACTACATATGGCTTTTCGGGGAATGTTTTTCAAAACAGGCTTTCCTTTTTGAAAATACTTTCTTTTGAAACCTTTTTGAAAAATATATTCAAAACTTTTATCTAATCCGGTAACCTTCAGCTCTAATACCAAGTGTAATACACCACCTCCATTAAGGTCACTCACAAAGGGAATGCCTTAACTTCAGTGGAGCGTTTTTGGTAAACAGACACGGAATATCACAAGACAGATATAAAAATTTTGCAGCGGAAAATAAACAACTTTATTAAATCACTAAAATGCTTTGTTACATAATACCATGAGTCATAAAACCATTACAACAAAACACTTATGTCTTATATCATCAGAGTACGTAGGTATTTAAAAGAAAAACATCATTCCCCATATTAAAGAGCAAGCCATATAAGAGACAGAGACTCGAGCCATACTTCAGAAGTAGCTCCTAGAAGATGATATCCGAATCCTGACTAAACCTGGATGTTTCCTCCCTGAGAACCTAGGGGGGGGGGGGGGGACAGAAGAAAAGAGGCGAAACAAACTAGGTCAGACATACGTCTGGTGAATCCAGTAATTTTTAGCCAGTAAATAAATAAAGGTAAACATGACAGGCATATAAAGTAGATAAGAGGATTCACGGTACATATGGCAGGTATGACAGGACAAATAAGGTAAGATGTATTCTTTGGGGTAGTGGGTACGACTAGTTGAGATAGGAGCTGGCGGCACCTATGGCAGCAACTAGGAATACACGAAACTACCACCATCGTTATCGTTATTATGATTAGCGGAAGGGATTATCCCATCTTGATTTGACTAGTAACAGTGTAGAGTAGTTTGTAGTGAAGCATACATCTTACCTTATTTGTCCTGTCATACCTGCCATCTGTACCGTGAATCCTCTTATCCACTTTGTATGCCTGTCATGTTTACCTTTATTTATTTACTGGCTAAAAGTTACTGGACTCATTAGACGTATGTCTGACCTAGTTTGTTTCGCCTCTTTTCTTCCGTTTCCCCCCCCCCCCCAAGGTTCTCAGGGAGGAAACACCCAGGTTTAGTCAGGATTCGGATATCATCTTTTAGGAGCTACTTCTGAAGTATGGCTCGAGTCTCTGTCTCTTATATGGCTTGCTCTTCAATATGGGGAATGATGTTTTTCTTTTAAATACCTATGTACTCTGATGATATAAGACAGAAGTGTTTTGTTGTAATGGTTTTATGACTCATGGTATTATGTAACAAAGCATTTTGGTGATTTAATAAAATTGTTTATTTTCTGCTGCAAAATTTTTATATCTGTCTTGTGATATTTTGTGTCTGTTTACCAAAAACGCTCCACTGAAGTTAAGACATTCCCTTTGTGAGTGACTTTAATGGAGGTGGGGTGGTACAATGAAGATATCCAAGTGGAACTCTGCCCTTATTTCATAGGATAGTAGGCTGGTTTTGGTCAAATCCGTGCTTGATTCTCTTGGTTCTCACGTGTTTGCGACAATGACTCCTACCGAGTCGTTCTTTCGCTCTGACCGCTCTTAGGTTTTCGCCTTCTTTTGGGGTGGCAAAGAAGATATCTGCAAACGTCACTGGGTCTCTTGGGATTCCATTTACCTTCCAAAGAGGAAAGGCAACTTAGCCCTTCATAAGCCTCAGAATGTGTGCAAGGCTTATACTTATAAGCTTTTGGCGCATTTTTCGGGCTGATAACTCCCTTTGGGCAACATTCCTCCATGCTAAGTACTAGAGGAGGATGTCCAAAGACATTTTTGGAACCCCAAATTACTCCAATGAGAGGTGGAAACATATGCAATATGTAAAGGTCTTCACTGACCGCCATGGCAGGGGTTTTCATTGGATGTGAACATTATGCAGATTGGTATTCCGCCAGCCTCACGTTGTCGGTGCTGTGGCACTGGAGCAGTGGAATCGCTTTCCCATCTTCTATCGAAAAGCGAGAAGGCCGTGGAGACTTAGGCTTACTTCGGGGCATTGTTTGGTAACCATGCTTACTTCGGGGCACTGGTTAGGTATGGCTTTGGGTAAGGAGATCTATGCAGTTGGAGGTCGCTTCCCAAAAAAGCATGGATCGAGAAGTTTAGCTCGTTTCTAGATGTTTGCTGGGCCTTACCTCCTTTAGTTGGAGTTAGATCTAATGTGCTAGTGGAGTTACTTGGAGAAAGAGGAGCTTGGGCTTGGCAGCTTGGCTCGTTTTTGGATTTTTGCCGGGCCTTACCTCTTTTAGCGGGTGCTGGGATGGTGTTTTAGCGGTTTACTAGGATGGAGCCTTTTTGGTAGTGCATGTCTGGTTTTGGGACATTTTTGGAGGTTTGGTCGCTAGCTTTTTTTAGTTGATGGTTTGGTTTGCATCGGAGGTGCTCCGCTTGGTTAGTTGAGTTTTACCTACCTCGGTTTGTCTGTTTGGTTCTTTTCTGTTTTTGCCTTGGTTTCGCTGGGTCCTCGGCTGTATATTTATGCTTTGGTCTGTGCTATTGGGTTATGTGCTCAGCTTTTTGTTTCAAGCTTGAGATTCACTTTGCGCAATCTTGAGTTGATTTTTGTGAACCATCGAAAAAGACGTTTTCTCTTCTTTTTGGTGTATTATATGCACCCAAAAAAAAAAAAAAAAAAAAAGAGACAAAAAAGACAAAAAAAAAAAAAAAAACTAAGTTTATAATGGAGGTGTTGAGAACTTGATATAACGGAGGTGTTGAGAACTTAAATTACTTTAGTGGACAAAAAAAAGTATCGTTCATCCATAGAAAATTATCTTCCAGCTATGTAGGAATGAATAGTTTGCTAATCTCAAGTTTGAAAATCAGAGACACTGGAAACGATCGACAAAGCGAGACCAAATCCTCTGTCCCCCCCATACCCCTGTCCTCATCCAATCACAACCTCTGATTTTCACAATTTTGCAATTAAGTCGAAGATAAATAAAAGGCTTAACTGCAAAAGGTGGAAATCATAGGGTGTTCATTGGTTGGATACAGGGGACATGGAGGTTTGAGTACAGAGGATTATTTTCGCGACAAAGCTACTTTATCCAGAAATAATTTGTTAAAAATTGAGGCAGCAATCATCACTGCTGAATTGCTTATCCCTCTCTAAAATCCAACAACTCCATGAACCTGCTCAATTTCCGCCTTGAAATCCGAAAATAAATGAACTGTTTGGGTATTTTTACAAAAACTAATTCGGGTATGTAGCAACTCTCGGAAAAGATGCATCAGTGCAAAATGACATCGACTTGGAACCCGATAAGTCCGAAAACCGGCCCATTAACAGTGTTCGTTGCGGCATAACTGGCTAACTGCTCAATTTCAATGTAAGCGGCGCACCCCCAAATTCCAATCTCCCTCGACAATCAATTCATTAATTTGCGCACATCTTTTCAAACTCCCGCCTTCTCTCTCCTCCCTTCTCCTTTTCCCAAAACGCAAATTAGGGCTTTCGATTCATCTGTCTTCTCCGTCGATTACTCCTTGAACGATTTTCGCAGGTACTATTTATTTACCTTTTTCTGTATTACTCTTCCAGCGGTTTACATCATTTCTTCGATTTTAACACTGTTTTTTTGGGAGTGGAGATACGGATTTAGAGACTGAAAAAGATGGCGAAATCAGCTATTATGGAGTCGACGTCTGCGAATAATTTTCCTTTCGGAAAAGTTCAACCTGATGTGAGATTGAAGAGGAAAACTCCATCTGAATTGAGGGTAAGTTTCTTGGGTTAGTATCTTTACGCTTTAGTCCTTTTTAAACAGTTGAAGTTTGTCCAGGTAGGCTTCATTATTATTATTTTTGGTTAACAGTAGGTTAGTTGTTAAAAGCGATCTCACATTGACGCTTGGTATATTCAATTTCAGCATGAGTTAAAACCCCTCTTCTTATTATCATTCCTTACAGCAAATCTGTGTGGCTTAACTAGTGCGTGTTGCGAATTGTCCCATTTTCAGGAGGTTTTGTGATAATTAATGGTCTCTGGCAAAAGATCCATGGACTGCAGTTAGCAACCCCTAGAATTCAACCAAGAAAGACTTTGAGTTTTTGTTTTTGTTTATATTCCAAAAACATCGTTTTTCAAGCGGTTGGTTATTGCTTCATACCATTATGTTTTCTTCTTTTCAAGTGATTGTTTTCACTACATCAACTTTTACAGAGATTACTTATGAGATGATACTATTTTAGTTGTAAAAAAATACATATAAAATGATATTTAAGCTATTGATAGAGAAATTGAAATAATTTGCAGTCAAAGGCTCTAGGTGGTTGGTTTAACCGGAGGTCCAATACATATCTAGTTCCAACAGCACAATAGTATATTAGTATTAAACTTCAGCTACTTTAAAGTGCGTCTTCTATCCACTTTGTTAAAATGTGAATGCACATTCTAGCTTTGGTACATATTCATGTACACACATATATCTGCTGGATCGATCTCTCTCATAACATATCCACATTCACACTTATTTACCTACTCAATTTATCTCTATCACTACATATTATGAGATACATTACCTAAAGGAAATCTCTCCTATTATGTACTCATGGGCACCCATATATATTCAAGCTTATAAGTAGAAAATTAAGATAGAGTATTTAATTTTTGTGAGATGGACTTTAACCTAGGTTAACTTTAAAGTCATATATGAATCTGTCTGTCACAGGAAGAGCAGCTGAAAAGATGGAACAGGGGATTCCAAGTTAATGCACAGATGGGAAATTTTGCAGGATCTGATAAGTATGATCAATTGTTAATCCTAATAATTTTGTCATAAAAGATATACTAACTGTCAAGGTGCTTGCCAGAAATGCTACTGGAGAAGTAGATGCTTTAAAAAAATCCGAGTCAAAGTTGCCAAAATATATCAATACTCGTCTTAGTGAAGTTTTTCCTGTGAAAAAGTCGAGTGAAAAATTTAGAGATTTGTATGATAAAGTAACAACTAAGGTCAGTAGTGTAATTTTAGTTGACTTTAGACTGGTTTAGTGATTGTTATAATGTCTTACTGAGTTACTTGTGATTATTGCAACTGTTAGTCTACAATAAAGCAGGAACCATTGAGTTCTAGCAAGTTATGCGAAAATGCCACTGATTCTTCTACCAATGGAGACTCATTTTTAAGGTACATTTTCGTCTCTCTGTTTCTTTATATTTAAATGAAGCAATAAGGTTTTGTTTTGTTCTGTTATTGATTTCACCCCATATCCAACTCCAGTGAAAAAACTGATTATTTAGGTAATTTCAAACGTCCCAATCTATCTTCCAAAGTAAACAGTGACAAAAGCTTTCAAAAGATTGAGAATTGTAGCTTGTTACGAAATGTTGTTGAACTTCATGGTGGAACTGAAAAGTCAACTGATTCTGCTAATGTTGATATGGTAATTACTACATATGCTCATTTTGTTTCTAGTTTTGATTGTATTGTTTTAAACCACAATCTGCTGTTAGTTTTCATGGTTTTATGTCTAATTCTAATTATGTATAGGAAAAAGCTCTGAAAGGATTGGTTGCTCGTGATATACCTTCGTTTGATGCTTTGGGTGATTTTCAAGCGAAGAATGACAACTTTGAATCAGGGTTTATAAGAAAATCATGTACTCAATTCAGTATACCTGGCGGTAAACCTCCACTAGATTTTACCTTGAAAACTGCATTTAGGCTGGTGTCATCGTCTTCAGTGAAATGGTAATTGTATATCAATCAGATCCCTGTAGTTAATATCAGTTTATCATGTGAATTTGCACCTAATTTGTAATTTCCATTTGAACTATTATGGTTGTACTTGAATATATTATTTAGGATAGCTAAACCATGTGCATTGAACACTGCAATTTTAAATGCGTGTTTCATAGTCTTCACCCATAATCCTATAAGATTGTACATGGGTTAATTTGTCCCATTTTAAGTAATGGAATTGTGATTTTTAATTTCTATGCAGTGAACTTGTTTTACTTGTCATGACCACTTCTCTAATCTAGGTATCATAGATTGGCCGCAAGCCATGTCATTGTCCAATTTAATTCCCAGTTCAATGGTAACACAGAACAGCAATTGGGCTGTACAAACAGAGCAATCACAACTAGCGATGTTTTATATACGAAAGCATTGCAGTCGTGGGTATTTCCTCAGACGTCTCTGCCAAATGCTGTGATATCCATGATGACTACCTCAGCTGCAAAAGGAGGTGCATTTATATGTTTTGTTCTCGTTAGGATTTCATGGTTACATTGTAGTTCAGTGGTATGTAATGTATTCCCATGATGCAGAAAAAGAATTCTTAGCAAAAAGACAAGAAGATTGGGAAAACTCATTTCGGAGTGTTTACTACTTGCTTAGAAAGAAACTGTGCAACATCTTCTATGGTATTCACTACTTTAGTCATTAACATTTTATAGTTTTCATACTACTGATATATATTACAACTTAGGTTGTATGATGTCTTTTTTTTATGGAACTGAAATTTGTGAACAAACTAGAAAATTATGGGATTACATTGTTTCAGGATGAGTTTAATAACAATCAAAACTATCAAACTCATGTCTAATATACCTTGTGTAGTTTATTGTTGAATGATTTTCAAGCTCTCAGTTCTACCTCCTTATATTCAGAGGGTAGTTATGATTATTTTATTAGAATGAAATAAGCAGTTGGCCATGGCAATTTGTTTAACAAAAAACATTTCTATAACTCCGTCCAAAATCAGTTTGTGATATTAGCTGTTTTTCATTCAAATAACTTTACTAATACTCCATTCATACAGTTCGTACTTCACAATTCATTGCAATGTTCATTGGTGGAAACTTTTTGGAGAATAAGCATTCGTGTAATGCTTACGTTTCACATTCTTCTCGTAGTTTACGATCAGTCTTGAAAAAGCAGGTATGACTTTTTGTCATCACAACCCATTGGCAGTGGCACGACTTAATAGTTACATAATAAGGAATATTTTTGTGCAATTTTCCTCTTTATTTTTCCTTTTGGTTTTTTTCCCCGAAATTGAAATAATTCTAAAGAAGGAAGAAGAAAAGCAAAAAAAAAAATAACAATAGCATAGGATAGAAAAACTAGAAGGATTTTTACAGGGTTCTAATATTATTGGAGTTCTTATCCTATTAAACAAGCAAACACATAAATTTATACAGGCATGCATAGTATAGCACAATGTAAATAAAATAATTTCAAAATTACACACAAGTTGTATGCCTTTAATTTGGTTAACTTTTAAACCAGGGTATTAGTTTCTCCATGCCTCTTTGCTCCATTGAAGATGATCAGGCCATTGAAGAAGATCTGGCTGAAATTGCGGAAATTGAAAAGGGAAATTATGCCCAGGTCATATCCTTTTCTTTTTACCTAATTCTTCTTATCATCATCCTGTACTTCCCACTTTCTGACAAACAGTACTTAAATAATGCAGACCATCCATGTCGATTCCATGTCTGATGTGGACAACAGCCCACAGTCTTTACTGGCTTTTATTGGAAATGACAATGCCCATGCATTGTATGATTTTTTGTTAAATTACAGGTGAGCTTAATGTTGGACACTCTCTTCTCTATTATATCTAACAAATTATTTAGATATTTTTTTCTGGAAAAGAACGCCTTAGATAAATCTACAAAATATCAAAATGATTTTTTTTTTTATCTTATCTAGTAGGAATAGAAAATTCTGCTTAGGGCATGAAAACCAATCTCAACTAAATACACAATAGAAGTTATTCTTGTATAGCATAAAAAGTAAACAGATCAGATGTTTAAAAATATTCGAATCTAACGATTTAACCTTATGTCGTTGAGGGGAGGTTGCTCTCTCATAAATGTTGCAAAGCTATAAACAACCATCTTCCATGGTAACGTGAATTTTTGCTCCTGAAAAAAGAACCGCATGATTTGGGACAACTCAAATTTTTTTTGTACAGGAAACTTAATTGAATCTGTATAAAGTGAACTTGGTGTGGTGCTTACATTACATGATGTGAAAATTATTGGACAATGCCAAGTGATTGTGAAGAAAGATAAAATAAACTAAACTACTGAATGTTGAAGTGTTGTAAAATATACAACGTATACCAATTAAACTATACATTGCACATAATCCAAGAACATATCATAAAGTTTTGACATATTTTTTTTCTATACTTCATTTTTTTTTGTTATTTAAGTTTTTTTTCCTCCATAGAAATGAATTCAAAAGAAAGAGGGATTCAGTTGCTACAAGTAGCCATGGTGCAAACATTCTAATTTGATTATAATTCAAATTTGAACCATTGCTTTTAGCTGTTGTGCGGTTATATTTGAATTCAAATATTGTAGTACTTTGGTTAGCTTATTATGTAAATACATTCTGTAGATGGTGTTTATCTTTCGCTTGAATCCTAACGATCGGTTCTTTGTCCCTCAGATTCTTCTTGAATTCTCTTAGTGGCGTTGATGTTCCTGTCATATATGCACCTGTACCTTTTCATAACGCCTCACTTTCTATTCCTGAGGTGATTTTTTTTTTAGGTGCTCTTTTTCCATTAGCAAATGTTTCATGCATGCTTCCATTTTTTTCCCCTTTCCCTTTTGAATTTTGAAGAGCGCTAATCTGTTCAAATAACATTGCAACAAAAGAGTCTCATTGTACAAGGCAACAAAATAAATTACTTCTTGTTGCAATATCATGCTTATAAATATATCCATCCACACATAAATAGGGTTGAACTTCCAGATTTATTCTTGGTACATATTTTCTGCTAGGGCATGGTTGTAACCCCACCCTCAACATTTTCCTAAGTAAAGCTTACCTTTTACTCTCATTTTTTATAATCTATTTTTGCAGGTGAAGTGTAAGGAAGTGATGAGAGCCGATGTAGAATCTTCACTTGGTTCAAAGGACAATTTATGTTGTAGTATTGAAATAAAAGACACCATACTTCCCCCTTGGGTCATTTCCGGTATTTGCGCTGCTATGAGCTCAGAAGAGAAGAGTTTTGAATCCAGGTAATCGAAAGTTAACTCATAACCTAAACTGCCTTTCTTATAAATTACAGGGCTTAGTACATATTGATTTGAACTAAATACACCCACCAAACCAAAAAAAAAAAAAAAAAATTGACCGGTTCGGTTTTGTTAGTTATTTGGTTGAGTCTGGTTTATGTTTTTGAATTTAGTTGATTTTTGTTTTTATTGATTTAGGTTTCAGTATTTGGAAACCAAATCAGCCAGTTAAATCGAGTATTGAACTTAATCGTTCTAAAAGCTTATAATTTTCAATGCCAATGTTATTATGTTAACAAAATTGTTTTTTGCCCAATTCATGTTAATTTTTTTAGAAGATTATGCCTTGCTTGGTTTGCCACTCACAATTTTGGTTTTAGTAGCAACCAGAATGCAATTCATCAAGCCTGTTTGAAAACTTTGGAGAACAGTCAATTAGGAAAATTGCTTTAACACATAAAATTGAAAATGTTTTTTCCTCTTGTTTTCCACATTTATAGGAATATCTAAAACATCTCCTCACTTCATATTCTCCAAGTTGTTATAAAGACCATGTTTTTTCTTACCCTTACTCTACCATATCTTTTGATACACGCGCGCGCACACACACACATATAGGAAGGTTCCAGGGCACCCCTCTTTGTTGGCACCCCATTTGCCCCTCTACAATAACCATGCATTTATCATTTAATATGTTAGTGGGGGGAGAAAGAGTTAGTGGGAGGAGAGAGAAACATGATTGTGTGGTGGAAATCAGAGGGGCTAAAGGGGTGTTGCACTATTTGGGGTGCTCTTGATCATACATACATATATATATATATATATATATATATATATATATATATATATATACAGGCGAGCGTTCTAATATAAATGCTTGGTTTATATAAGGGGGCAAATGGGGTGCTCACTATTTAGGGGGGGAATTGAACGCTCCTCATATATATATATATATATATATGTGCGTGTGTGTGTGTGTGTGTGTGTGTGTGTGTGTGTGTGTACACACACACATTGAAAATCCAAAATCTACAAAGTTCAAACCGAACAGGCCTTTAATTTCTTGAAATGGAACTTTGGAGATGTTTAATCTATACTATGAACATTATTATGTCCACAAAAAATAAAAACATTTTTTGAACTTCTAACATGTTCAAAGTGTTAGGTTTAATATCAACTGTTAAAAGATTTTTTATTCGTTGGTCTGAATCATGTTTTTGAGCATGTTAGGATTAATTAATGCACCAAATTTTGTAGAAATGATCTTGAGTTACGTAAGAACATATCTATAAACTTTTGTTCAAATTTGAATCAACGTAGATTGAAATAAGACCCCCCCCCCCCCCCCCCCCACACACACGCGCGCGCGCAAGAACTCACCGCACATACACACGGGGGAGACTCGATCATTATTTTAACTCATGCTATGCAAGCAACTGTACAGCTTAGCTTATTTAGTCAACAGGCCACCGAACCAATCAGCTATTTTATGTGCAGTTGGTTTTGATCAAAATTTTGGTTTGTTGAAAGATTAGATTCTTTTTATAATTTCTTGTCGGTTTCATCTCAAAGCAATCATTGCTCATCTCTAATTATTAAATAATCCGACAATATGTTCTTCGGGTGATTTTTGGTTTATGGCAGATGGTTCTTATCCATTTTATACTAAATCATAATCACAGAAAATGTTATAGGAAAATTTTCACATTTGGGCTTTTTCTTGTAGAAATTATTACATGTTTAAGCCACTTTTGAAAATATTCAAGGATATAGGCCTGTTTTGGCCACTTGTGCAGCTGAGTATGAATTTTTAGTTGGTGATTTTTGAAAACTCGCCAACACTAAAAAAATGAAAATTAGTTGGTGAATTTGAAAATTTCGCCAACTAATTTTCATTTTTTCGGTTTTGGCGATTTTTGAAAAATCACCAACTGAAAATTGCCAGCTAATTGTACATGTGGCTAAAACTGAAAGTGGCCTATTTTCATAAATATTTTCGAAAGTGGCCTAAACATGTAATAATTTCTTAGAACCGGCCAAAATGCGAAAATTTTCAATATGATATGGTTACATTCTTAAGTTAATTTTCTGTTTTCATACTGCTATATTGATAATAAGTTCATACAATACACAGCTTGACAACAGAACCAGCATCTTTAGGCCTAAACGTTGCCCTCGACTCCATATGCGAAAAAGCTGATTGCTCCAAAGACTCAAACCTCACTTCTAAAGCATGTGAAATTATAGGCATATGCGAAACAGTTCCAAGTGCTCATCTACGCTCTGCTTCCTTGAAGAACCTCAACTATTCCAACTCATCTTATGCAGCACATCTCAATTTTATCTGATATATGTAATGGTAACTTTATTTTGTACTAGTCTTTTGTCTGATGTATCAATATTGTTAATTGGGTTTCATGCACCCCTAAAAATGTTATCATGCACAATACTTGTTTTGATGCTACTGTATTAAAAACCTTATTGTAGATTCATATCATAACCAACTAGAGAACAAAAGGTATCAATGCCTTAACTTCTTTCGGAAAATTTTCAAACTTTGCAAGGTACCACTTTCTGGTAGCAAAGCTTCTACCGGTTAAGTAAAAAGTGGTGCCCAAAGCAAAAGAAAGAGAGAACAAAGTCTGTGACGCGAGTAACACTCCATAAAATCCAACTATCTCAAAGAGATAGTGAGGGCAAATTACGTACTCGAAGAGACCTCCTGTAGGAATTTTATAGCCTTTGTCATCGTCCTTTCGCCTTAATCTTGAAAGAAGCAAATGGTGATAGAAGTTGCCCACAATGCCTATAATGAACAAAGCTAACCCTGTATATGTTAGATCTATAGATGGTTGCGGCAAATCTTTAGAGAGATGCTGGGCGTAGATCATAGTCATGGTGGATATTGTATAGCTTAGGCTTATGGGTATGGCTGTTTGTAGTTGCATTCTTCCGCTGTATTGGTGTATGAAGATGACCTGAACAATAAAATGTTACCTGGAGAATAAGTTTTTTTTTAATACCTGTGTTATTACATATGCATTTATGGTTACCTCGAGGAGTCTTTTAGAGAAATGAATAAGGAGGAGCAAGGGCAATAATTGAACTTTAAGATTTGGTGCATCATTGAAGAGGAAGAA